>BSQZ01000085.1:1367500-1455000 GCA_033239005.1 Lamellibrachia satsuma | reverse complement strand
ATATAATGTTTAATAAACAATAATTTAATCTGGGCAAGAAACGGTTTGTTGTGTCCATACACCAGCCACGTTAACAGGTGAATTCCATTTGAAAATATTATTTAATTTATTATAATAATAGCTTAGCAATACTTTACAAGTATGTTTTAGATTGCAATGTGCCGCGAAACTGTTTATTGTCACCAGGGAAAGCTGCAGAACTTGAAGTATCAAAGTCTCAAAGACGTCTAGGCCTAGACACGTACAGCTACGTCCGTACGTGTCTTTAAAACAGAGTAGTTCACAAGGCTGTTACCCACTATCTCAGATGGTAATAGACAGGTAGAACAGTCATTAACAGTCCTTACACGGGACTTAACGACTTGACGTGTGTGACAGCTACACTAATCTATATTCAAAGGTTTGGACGTAATTTTAGTGTTGGGGATCAGCATTAATCGGCCGAGGTCGTGATTAGGGTAAGTGAGTGACAACTTTAAAGATCATAACTGATGATGCGGTCAAAATTAAAGCGACAGCAAAATATCACAGAAGTTAGGTGCGTTTGATAGTAATTTGAAAACCAATAAATATTAGTCGGCGCGAACGTGTTTTCCAGTTGAGTGCGATATATGAACCTGCGTCAGAGATCAATGATCCATTATTTCGTGTAATCGTAATCAAGTAAAATGATCTGGGTGTACACGAATGTCGAAAATGATGACGATAGTAACACGACCGTTACACAGTTACGCGACTGATGACGTCAGTAATACCACCGTTACACAGTTAGACGACTGATGACGTCAGTAATACCACCGTTACATAGTTACACGACTGATGACGTCAGTAATACCACCGTTACACAGTTACACGACTGACGACGTCAGTAATACCACCGTTACACAGTTACACGACTGATGACGACTGTAATACTATTTTTTTTGGATGGTGAAAAATCATATATTTTGATTTGTTAACATTTAATGGCAGTTTATTAACTTCCAACCATTCGCTAATCTTTTGTAGTTCAACATTAATATTATTAAAGTTAGCAAGTTGCATCTTGGAAGAGTTAAGTGTGCTACGTAAAGTTGAATCATCTGCATATAAAATGTATTCACATAATTTACTTGCATTAGTAATATCATTTAGATGCATTATACATAGTAGAGGGCCCAGTCGGTCAGTCGGTCAGTCGGTCAGTCGGTCGGTCGGTCAGTCGGTCGGTCAGTCGGTCGGTCAGTCGGTCGGTCTCTTGAGAGAGGACAGCGAGGTACCATGAAAAGAACACAACTTACTTATGCATTATGAATTATTAGCTGTCCTAGACATTGAGACAATGCAAACGTACATACGTGAAACTCACCGCGGTGACACGCCAGTTGAGCTCATACTGGATGCAGTGAACCAGGTCCTGATTGATGAGAGATCCATTTATCGAGTTGTTTTGAACCTAGACCTGTCCTGTCATGCGTTAGTAAGATACGTCAAGATACGTTTAGAGAGCCAGGCAGTATTTTAATTGAATACCAAAATTTCGCTTCGGTTGATGTTCAACAAAGACGACGAAACTGAACTTTCAGATTATTTAAAGACATCTTCAGCAATGTCTTACTGCCTGTTTAAACAGTAAATTATTTAACGACATCTTCAGCAATGTCTTACTGCCTGTTTAAACAGTAAATTATTTAATGACATCTTCAGCAATGTCTTACTGCCTGTTTAAACAGTAAATTATTTAATGACATCTTCAGCAATGTCTAACTGCCTGTTTAAACAGCTAATTATTTAATGACATCTTCAGCAATGTCTTACTGCCTGTTTAAACAGCTAATTATTTAACGACATCTTCAGCAATGTCTAACTGCCTGTTTAAACAGTAAATTATTTAACGACATCTTCAGCAATGTCTAACTGCCTGTTTAAACAGGCAACCAAGAAACTGGTCTATGAACTTGTGCTGCGGATCGAAAATAATATAGAATGTTCCTAACGTGATAAAAGGGAGGCAGGAAGCGATTGGCTGGTTTCATGAAGAGGAATGAAACGGTTAGTCTCCGAAAGTCTGAATTGGGTATTAACACTCTTCACACTCCTGACATGGTTATCGCGAGGACTGGCGTTAAACGTCTCTGGCAGATCACATCTGCAGAGCGAGGCGTCCTAGTTACAATGTGCTCATGCCGTGCATCAACGTAATCGGAAACACCATTTTCCCACGTGTCCACTTTCAAGAACATGTGTTCAGTGATGCTCCTCCTGGATCAATAGGAGTTGCATATAAATCGGATTGGATGAACAGTGAGATTTGTTTATATTATCCACGGCACTTCACCAAATACAATAACTACTCCAAGAACAATAAAGTTAGTCAGAGGAAGTGGCATTGTAATCCTCAAACTACCGCCACACTGGACTGCGCTGTATTTTGCTCTTTCAAACGATTTTACAACTCAGCATGCAACGAATGGATGCTGAACCACCCTGGCAAACCAGTCACGATTTCTAACATCGCTGCTATCACGGTGGTGCCTTAATGTGCCTATCACGGTGGTGCCTTACCGTGCCTATCACGGTGGTGCCTTACCGTGCCTATCATGGTGGTGCCTTACCGTGCCTATCAATGTGGTGCCTTACCGTGCCTATCACAGTGGTGCCTTACCGTGCCTATCACGGTGGTGCCTTACCGTGTCTATCACGGTGGTGCCTTACCGTGCATATCCCAAAGCGCTCGTGCCAGCAAACATTCAGTCGGGATTCCGAGTAAGTGGCGTGTTTCCCTTCAACAAAGATGCATTTGGTGAAGATGAATGTCTTGTGTCCATGGTAACAGACAAACCTGCACCGGGTTCTCCTATCCCGCAGCAGTAACAGACAACACCCACCTCTTGTCCTGCAGCAGCACACAACACGACCTACTAGACTTCAGCACACAACACGACCTACTGGACTTCAGCAGCAGAAAACACCGCATCATATCTCTCGGCATCATGACAGGTCATCAACACCGACAGATTCGTTGCAGTACTTGAGAAGTAACAACTTACTGAAGATATGCTGACACTGAATATGCTTAATCCACCGAAGACTACCAAGAAAGCAGCATGTAAACAAATACAAGTTCGGCTCCAGTCAGATTCTGCTAGAGACGAAGTAGTGCAGACCTACCGACGGTAAACAGCGGTGATAAAGAACATGATGCAGTCACTCTTGTTCCAAATGATTGCATCGTGGCGAAGCTTATGACTAAGAAGGCCATACGCGATTATGTGGGCGTGATTTTTAAAACCACAGATGAATTTTGTCACCATTCTTAAACGCAGTAAGAAGAGTGTCACTGCTCACTGTGTCACGATCCCTGACATGGAAGACATCGTCGATGTTGTTTGATTATATTGTTGCGGGTTTGCCTGCTCCGACTGCGTCGAGTGGTACTGCTGTGTCGGGTGGTACAGCTGTGTCGAGTGGTACAACTGTGTCGGGTGGTACAGCTGTGTTTGGTGGTACACCTGTGTCGGGTGGTACAGCTGTGTCGAGTGGTACAACTGTGTCGGGTGGTACAGCTGTGTCTGGTGGTACAGCTATGTCGAGTGGTACAGCTGTGTCGGGTGGTTGAGCTGTGTCGGGTGGTACAGCTGTGTCGAGTGGTACAGCTGTGTCGGGTGGTACAGCTGTATCGGGTGGTACAGCTGTGTCGAGGGGTACAACTGTGTCGAGTGGTACAGCCCGCACGAGAAAGATGGTGGTGTTTAGTGTTGACTAAATATCACCCTCAGGGAAAACGATCCACCGTTCTTGGAATAAGGACACATTGTGTGATCATTTGCCTGACTCTAGAAACTTAGACGTAAAAATTAACTAATGTTATGAAATAGTACGTTACACATTTATGATTACCCTTAATAGTTCGGTACATAAAACAGTTAGTCCCCATGGTATCTAATATCACTTACTGGCATGTGTGAGCATGGTACCCCACGTACCTGAGCATGGTACCCCACGTACCTGAGCATGGTACCCCACGTATCCGAGCATGGTACCCCACGTACGTGAGCATGGTACCCCACTAGTGGGGCACCACGCTAATTTTTTTAATGGAAAAATGGAATGTAATGGAAGAAACATATCCTGCGAAATACACACAAAGCCCACCAGGCGTGTTTGCCAACCAGCAGCAGCTAAACGAAAGTCCCCTATAGATACACTGGAACGGATACACCTAAACGAAAGTCTCCTGTAGATACACTGGAACGGATACACCTAAACGAAAGTCCCCTATATATATATATATATATATATATATACACTGGAACGGATACAGCTAAACGAAAGTCTCCTATAGATGCACTGGAACGGATACAGCTAAACGAAAGTCTCCTATAGATGCACTGGAACGGATACAGCTAAACGAAAGTCCCCTATAGATACACTGGAACGGATACAGCTAAACGAAAGTCTCCTAAAGATACACTGGAACGGATACAGCTAAACGAAAGTCTCCTATAGATACACTGGAACGGATACAGCTAAACGAAAGTCTCCTATAGATACACTGGAACGGATACAGCTAAACGAAAGTCCCCTATAGATACACTGGAACGGATACAGCTAAACGAAAGTCCCCTATAGATACACTGGAATGGATACAGCTAAACGAAAGTCCCCTATGGATACACTTGAACGGATACAGCTAAACGAAAGTCCCCTATAGATACACTGGAACGGATACAGCTAAACGAAAGTCTCCTATAGATACACTGGAACGGATACAGCTAAACGAAAGTCCCCTATGGATACACTTGAACGGATACAGCTAAACGAAAGTCCCCTATAGATACACTGGAACGGATACAGGTAAACGAAAGTCTCCTATAGATACACTGGAACGGATACAGCTAAACGAAAGTCTCCTATAGATACACTGGAACGGATACAGCTAAACGAAAGTCTCCTATATATACACTGGAACGGATACAGCTAAACGAAAGTCCCCTATAGATACACTGGAACGGATACAGCTAAACGAAAGTCCCCTATAGATACACTGGAACGGATACAGCTAAACGAAAGTCCCCTATAGATACACTGGAACGGATACAGCTAAACGAAAGTCTCCTATAGATACACTGGTACGGATACAGCTAAACGAAAGTCTCCTATAGATACACTGGAACTAAACGAAAGTCCCCTATATATATATATATATACACTGGAACGGATACAGCTAAACGAAAGTCCCCTATATATACACACTGGAACGGATACAGCTAAACGAAAGTCTCCTATGGATACACTGGAACGGATACAGCTAAACGAAAGTCCCCTATAGATACACTGGAACGGATACAGCTAAACGAAAGTCCCCTATGGATACACTGGAACGGATACAGCTAAACGAAAGTCCCCTATAGATAGACTGGATACAACTAATATAAAATGATTCCAGAACTGAGAAACTTTAGTTATGAAGAACACTGATTAATGGAATTGCAGGTGGCAGAGCGTTGCATTCCGTCCCATTTATGCTATTCTGTATTTTGTGTGTATTCCCTAAGATGGGGTGAATAGTTAGTGAGTTTCCGATCTGCCAGAGACGATATGTCAGAAGATATGTGGCCTAATCAGATTATGTATTTGCATAGTCAACTTATTTCTGCCGCAACTCTTGAATGCAAGGGTACTAGGGATAGGCCATTATGACATGTTAGTAGGGTGTTCATGATTTCTGGTTGTCATCCTACTAAATAAGTATGATGAAGTTTTCTCTTCGCCACCACCTTCAAAATGACACCCGAAATACTCTTATGTGTTGGCTTCCAGTCCCGGCAGTGGCTGCTCCGGACATTGTTGCTAATGGCCATCGGCGAAGTATCTCGTAGTCTGCTCAAAAATACACAATGAAATAGCTATATTTTCCCATGAAGCAACATTTGTGTAACTGGTGTGTGCAACATTTGTGTAACTGGTGTGTGCAACATTTGTGTAACTGGTGTGTGCAACATTTGTGTAACTGGTGTGTGCAACATTTGTGTAACTGGTGTGTGCATTCCAGAGAAAAGCACCCAGTGTTTGACTGCAGAATTCTCTTTATATGGATAAGCCATATGGGGAAATGTTGACTCCATAATCAACAATAACTGTGCTGAAACGAAGCCTCGACGCCTAAACTGCAATCAGGTACATACTCTTAAAAATATACCATGGTATTACATGGTAAACCATGACATTACATGGTAAACTGTGGTATTTTACCATGGCTTCCCTGTTTCAAAGCACCATTGATTACTGTGTTTCAAAACACCATGGCATTTACAATTGTACATTTTCCATAAGGGTACTGAATGGAATAATTGCTAATTGTCAAATTAGTTTAATTGAGCTTGATGCCTAGTCTCCGGAGTCAGACAACTGAATCAATTTTAATCAAATCGCCACATGCTGATGATGGGACATTTTCCAACAGCAGCCCAGGTCGCTGAGGATATTAACATCTCAACACAACGGAATATATAGGTTTGAAGACTTCAAACTTGTGGCATTGATCGACGGTATCGTGCAACAATCATGAATTACAAAACTATGCTGACTGCACATTGTTGTATCTATCGTTGACTTTCATTTTGCGATCAAACCAGACACATTTGGGGAAAACCATCCACAAACTTATTTTAGAAAAACATATTAGACTAGACATGTAAATGTATACAGCTGACAGAAAAGGACAGTTGAAGGATGCAAACGGTTACAGTATATAAATAATTCGTTAGATATTTTAAGATGGCCGACTACCTTGAAATCAAAATGTGCGCATCGATCTGCGCATAGTAGTCGTAACATAGTAGTCGTAACATAGTAGTCGTAACATAGTAGTCGTAACATAGTAGTCGTAACATAGTAGTCGTAACATGAAATCAACATAAAAAATATACTGTTGAATGAAACTACGTTCTGTACGCCAACAATAGACACAACTGATAGATGTTTTGTAAAAGAACAATAATAAGAACACAAAAAGTGTAATTTAAACGTAATGCAAGCAGCGCCTTCTGGCGAATATCGTGTGTTGTAAGTTCGTTGCAGAAATTTTGGGGGGAACTCGTGTGATTTTAAGACAACAAATTCAAATTTTTGTTCCGGCGCTTCATTAATTTTTTTCTGTGTATATACAGATTAATATTTACATTTCAGCCAAGTTTTACTGAAATGACATTATTACTGGGGGTAAAATCTTGTTTGCTCGGGACCTTCAACATGTTTTGTCTTTTTCGAAGAGACAAATAATAAATGAACATTTTAACGAAGTCTTACTGAAGTTACATTTCTCCGTGTGGGTCAAACATTGAATATCGACGAAATTGAGCTAAAATGTGTTTTTTCCGTAAATTAATTACGTGATATAATTAATGTTATTTTTGTTATGCCGGTTTGACATGCTATATATAATAGGAACATATAAAATTGCAATATTCCTATATTCTATATATTAATGCACTAATTTCGTGGGCAGTTTGGAGGTATCTTCTCCGTAATAAATGACATGACATAATTAATTTTACCACTTTTCATATGCGAGTTTGACATGCTTTATATAATATGAACATACATAATAGGACAGTCTGGTGGTATCTCTTCCCAGGACAGTCTGGTGGTATCTCTTCCCAGGACAGTCTGGGAGGAGATACTGCCAGACTGTCCTGGGAGGAGATACTGCCAGACTGTCCTTGGGAGGAGATACTGCCAGACTGTCCTTGGGAGGAGATACTGTCAGACTGTCCTTGGGAGGAGATACTGTCAGACTGTCCTGGGAGGAGATACTGCCAGACTGTCCTTGGGAGGAGATACTGCCAGACTGTCCTGGGAGGAGATACTGTCAGACTGTCCTGGAAGGAGATACTGCCAGACTGTCCTGGGAGGATATACTGCCAGACTGTCCTGGGAGGAGATACTGCCAGACTGTCCTGGGAGGAGATACTGCCAGACTGTCCTGGGAGGATATACTGCAAGACTGTCCTGGGAGGAGATACTGCCAGACTGTCCTGGGAGGAGATACTGTCAGACTGCCCCCAAAGATAGTGTGTTAATAAAATTTAACATATAGATTCTACAGAATATTCTACAAAAATTAGATATCTTCTGCATTATCAACACATAGGTATGTTTCGGTTACGTGATGTTGTCTGAATCAGTAAGTGAAGGACAAGGTGCGGCTAGTAGTGTTTTTCTTGGTAGACCTATCCACCTTCATCATCGGCCATTTTAACCTTCCCTTTCGTTGCATATTGATATATTGTGTTGGACTGAATTTTATCTTCCGCCGAAGTTCCTCGTGTTTTAATTCATACTGTTTGTGCAAGTGCGTGAGTGCGTGCATGCGTGCGTGCAGTCATTCGACATTAACATTGTTCTTTCGTTGGAGTAACTCTCCATCGACTTTTGGTATTGCGGTATCGTCTTAAAAATGAAGTTTCTAGCACGAGCGAATACCAAATTTCCAAATTAATGTTTATGATTGATGATGGCTCCTGTTGAAATAGTTTGCCTGCTTCAAGAACTTCGTCGTCGTCTTTGTATCGGCGTTGACTAATCAACGGCGGGGAATGTGATCTTCTACGGACGCGAATCGTGGACAATAAGAAACCCTTCAACAACGATATGTTACACAAGAATGCCACAGACAACTGTCAACGTTCACTGGCTTTGTAAACGTGGTACTTTCAAGAGGACACTGCAGGAAAGGTGACCTCGGGGTACGCTGTTCTATCAAACAGTCAACAGGCTGGTTGATATCCAGAGAGAACGTGTGACTACATTCAATGCATCCAGAAGAGGCCACAAACACAAATTCAGCATTCTGCATACGAGGCTTAAATCATACTAACTGTCATTCTTCACAGATATATCCAGGCTGTGGAATGCTCTACGAATATGTACCTGGTATATCATGACAGTTGGGAAGTCTTCCGACAGGGCCTCCAGGGCTTCCAGGGCCTTCAAACAGGGCCTCCAGAGCCTTCAGACAGGGCCTTCAGAGCCTTCACACAGAGCCTCCAGAGCCTTCAGACAGGTCCTCCAAGGCCTTCAGACAAGGCCTTCAGACAGGGCCTCCAGAAGATCAACCTTCGATACAGACAAAATTGCAACACTGCACTGTAAATTATTGTTCACACGTCTGGAGACAAATGGCTGGAGTCGGCACAGTTCGACACCAATTGACAATATAATCAACTAGCATTGGTTGTAGAGGAAGGCAGATATATCGGTACACTATGAACTCGGTGTGATACAAAACTATCAATAGTAATTTTAACTATCGATATTTATTGTCGATAGTACACTGAACTAGTGATAGTGACGACGCAAAAACAAATCAACAGGACTACTTGTATCAATGTAATACTGTTCGTTGTTAAATCTCGTAACCACGCTTTTCTACTTTATTTGTGCCAAGTGCCTACACATTCAGAGTGACCAGACGTCCACTGGAGATGAACTCAGGCTGCTGGTTCCACAGTCGGCCACAGGGTCGGGCGAAGAAGTGCACCTATTACAGCAACATCGCTATCCCCAACAGTCACCATATTTTATTGTCTTACTCAATCAGACACTGGCTGACCAGCAGTACTGGCTGACCACCACTGGCTGACCATCACTGGCTGACCAGCACTGGCTGACCAGTACTGGCTGACCACCACTGGCTGACCAGCACTGGCTGACCAGTACTGGCTGACCACCACTGCACGGTTCTTGTTTGAACTCAACAGACCATAAAGCACGGACTTGCAACAGTTGCTAAATGACAAAAGTAATCAAATCTACAAAGCAATACGTTTGTATGTTGCTTTATGTGCACGGCCGCATTCGTGGACCGATTCGTCATCAAAGCAACAAAGTAGAATAGTAAACTATAATGGTTCGATTCCGTCTGTATCCAATTCTATTGCCGCTTGGTGGCGTAACTTTGTGAGAGGTCGCCGTATTCTTATTACACGTATACGGTAGATGGCGCTAGTGAGACGAGCCGGCGATGGATGACACGGCGCTCTTTTCGTATTTGCGCCGTTGTTTGCCGTGGGGAGGTTGTTTGCACTGCGACAACCATAGATAACTCTGTTTGTGTGCGCTCGAGCTCCAACTACAGATGTCTGCGCCCTACCAACGAACCACCGTCCCAGAATCTGCTGCTTGAGTAACACACTCCGGCAAAATTTACTCCCAATGCACTGCACTGCAGTAATACACCCGGTCATCACCGGATAACCTCACTATAGTATAGTATAGCACGGCCTCCAGTCCTTGGGACCATTCAGAGCGATTTACATTTCACTCCCTGGCAGACCTGTTCATTCCAACACCAATTCAACTGCTCTGGGGAGCATTCAGCCATGATGTAATTACTTTCTCCCCGTGCCGTCAGACACAAGACAGCAATCAACAGCAGTGCCATCAGTTTCTATTTACTTTTATATGTGATTACTGCTCGAAGACAATTTTTTCATATATATATATATATATACTCACCAATATCTACAACCCAAAAACCAAATGGCAAGATAAAACCACAAACAAAGAAATCTGAGGAGGACACCAACACGGCATCAGGAGAGAGATTGCAAGAAGAAATCAGACATGGATAGGACACACCCTCCGAAAACAAACCAACAATGTCACAAGACAGGCCTTAGACTGGAATCCACAAAGAAAAACAGGCAGACCCAAAACTACTTGGAGGAGATCAATAGCTGAGGAAGTAAAGAAACATGGAACCACCTGGAAAGAAACGAAGAAAGCAGCAAATAACATAGTGCGTTGGAAAAGAATCGTTTCAGCCCTAGGCTCTACCTTGAGCATAGAGGACTAAGTATCTACAGCCAGGTACCCATTTACACAGCTGAGTGAACTGTCTACAGCCAGGTACCCATTTACACAGCAGAGTGAACTGTCTACAGCCAGGTACCCATTTACACAGCAGAGTGAACTGTCTACAGCCAGATACCCATTGACACAGCTGAGTGAACTGTCTACAGCCAGGTACCCATTTACACAGCAGAGTGAACTGTCTACAGCCAGGTACCCATTGACACAGATGAGTGAACTGTCTACAGCCAGGTACCCATTGATACAGCTGAGTGAACTGTCTACAGCCAGGTACCCATTTACACAGCTGAGTGAACTGTCTACAGCCAGGTACCCATTTACACAGCAGAGTGAACTGTCTACAGCCAGGTACCCATTTACACAGCAGAGTGAACTGTCTACAGCCAGATACCCATTGACACAGCTGAGTGAACTGTCTACAGCCAGGTACCCATTGACACAGCTGAGTGAACTGTCTACAGCCAGGTACCCATTTACACAGCTGAGTGAACTGTCTACAGCCAGGTACCCATTGACACAGCTGAGTGAACTGTCTACAGCCAGGTACCCATTGACACAGCTGAGTGAACTGTCTACAGCCAGGTACCCATTTACACAGCAGAGTGAACTGTCTACAGCCAGGTACCCATTGACACAGCTGAGTGAACTGTCTACAGCCAGGTACCCATTGACACAGCTGAGTGAACTGTCTACAGCCAGGTACCCATTTACACAGCAGAGTGAACTGTCTACAGCCAGGTACCCATTGACACAGATGAGTGAACTGTCTACAGCCAGGTACCCATTGACACAGCTGAGTGAACTGTCTACAGCCAGGTACCCATAGACACAGCTGAGTGAACTGTCTACAGCCAGGTACCCATTTACACAGCAGAGTGAACTGTCTACAGCCAGGTACCCATTTACACAGCAGAGTGAACTGTCTACAGCCAGATACCCATTGACACAGCTGAGTGAACTGTCTACAGCCAGGTACCCATTGACACAGCTGAGTGAACTGTCTACAGCCAGGTACCCATTTACACAGCAGAGTGAACTGTCTACAGCCAGGTACCCATTGACACAGCAGAGTGAACTGTCTACAGCCAGGTACCCATTGACACAGATGAGTGAACTGTCTACAGCCAGGTACCCATTTACACAGCAGAGTGAACTGTCTACAGCCAGGTACCCATTGACACAGATGAGTGAACTGTCTACAGCCAGGTACCCATTGATACAGCTGAGTGAACTGTCTACAGCCAGGTACCCATTTACACAGCTGAGTGAACTGTCTACAGCCAGGTACCCATTTACACAGCTGAGTGAACTGTCTACAGCCAGGTACCCATTGACACAGCTGAGTGAACTGTCTACAGCCAGGTACCCATTTACACAGCAGAGTGAACTGTCTACAGCCAGGTACCCATTGACACAGCTGAGTGAACTGTCTACAGCCAGGTACCCATTTACACAGCAGAGTGAACTGTCTACAGCCAGGTACCCATTGACACAGCTGAGTGAACTGTCTACAGCCAGGTACCCATTGACACAGCTGAGTGAACTGTCTACAGCCAGGTACCCATTTACACAGCAGAGTGAACTGTCTACAGCCAGGTACCCATTTACACAGCTGAGTGAACTGTCTACAGCCAGGTACCCATTGACACAGCAGAGTGAACTGTCTACAGCCAGGTACCCATTGACACAGCAGAGTGAACTGTCTACAGCCAGGTACCCATTGACACAGCAGAGTGAACTGTCTACAGCCAGGTACCCATTTACACAGCAGAGTGAACTGTCTACAGCCAGGTACCCATTGACACAGCTGAGTGAACTGTCTACAGCCAGGTACCCATTTACACAGCAGAGTGAACTGTCTACAGCCAGGTACCAATTGACACAGCTGAGTGAACTGTCTACAGCCAGGTACCCATTGACACAGCTGAGTGAACTGTCTACAGCCAGGTACCCATTTACACAGCAGAGTGAACTGTCTACAGCCAGGTACCCATTGACACAGCTGAGTGAACTGTCTACAGCCAGGTACCCATTTACACAGCTGAGTGAACTGTCTACAGCCAGGTACCCATTGACACAGCAGAGTGAACTGTCTACAGCCAGGTACTCATTGACACAGCAGAGTGAACTGTCTACAGCCAGGTACCCATTGACACAGCTGAGTGAACTGTCTACAGCCAGGTACCCATTTACACAGCTGAGTGAACTGTCTACAGCCAGGTACCCATTTACACAGCAGAGTGAACTGTCTACAGCCAGGTACCCATTGACACAGCTGAGTGAACTGTCTACAGCCAGGTACCCATTGACACAGCAGAGTGAACTGTCTACAGCCAGGTACCCATTGACACAGCTGAGTGAACTGTCTACAGCCAGGTACCCATTGACACAGCTGAGTGAACTGTCTACAGCCAGGTACCCATTGACACAGCTGAGTGAACTGTCTACAGCCAGGTACCCATTTACACAGCAGAGTGAACTGTCTACAGCCAGGTACCCATTTACACAGCTGAGTGAACTGTCTACAGCCAGGTACCCATTGACACAGCTGAGTGAACTGTCTACAGCCAGGTACCCATTGACACAGCTGAGTGAACTGTCTACAGCCAGGTACCCATTGACACAGCTGAGTGAACTGTCTACAGCCAGGTACCCATTGACACAGCAGAGTGAACTGTCTACAGCCAGGTACCCATTTACACAGCAGAGTGAACTGTCTACAGCCAGGTACCCATTTACACAGCAGAGTGAACTGTCTACAGCCAGGTACCCATTGACACAGCTGAGTGAACTGTCTACAGCCAGGTACCCATTGACACAGCTGAGTGAACTGTCTACAGCCAGGTACCCATTGACACAGCTGAGTGAACTGTCTACAGCCAGGTACCCATTGACACAGCTGAGTGAACTGTCTACAGCCAGGTACCCATTTACACAGCAGAGTGAACTGTCTACAGCCAGGTACCCATTTACACAGCCGAGTGAACTGTCTACAGCCAGGTACCCATTGACACAGCTGAGTGAACTGTCTACAGCCAGGTACCCATTGACACAGCAGAGTGAACTGTCTACAGCCAGGTACCCATTGACACAGCTGAGTGAACTGTCTACAGCCAGGTACCCATTGACACAGCTGAGTGAACTGTCTACAGCCAGGTACCCATTGACACAGCTGAGTGAACTGTCTACAGCCAGGTACCCATTTACACAGCAGAGTGAACTGTCTACAGCCAGGTACCCATTTACACAGCTGAGTGAACTGTCTACAGCCAGGTACCCATTGACACAGCTGAGTGAACTGTCTACAGCCAGGTACCCATTGACACAGCTGAGTGAACTGTCTACAGCCAGGTACCCATTGACACAGCTGAGTGAACTGTCTACAGCCAGGTACCCATTGACACAGCTGAGTGAACTGTCTACAGCCAGGTACCCATTTACACAGCAGAGTGAACTGTCTACAGCCAGGTACCCATTTACACAGCTGAGTGAACTGTCTACAGCCAGGTACCCATTGACACAGCTGAGTGAACTGTCTACAGCCAGGTACCCATTGACACAGCTGAGTGAACTGTCTACAGCCAGGTACCCATTGACACAGCTGAGTGAACTGTCTACAGCCAGGTACCCATTTACACAGCTGAGTGAACTGTCTACAGCCAGGTACCCATTTACACAGCTGAGTGAACTGAGGCAATGTGGAGTGAAACAAAACCGCGCAAACTTCGAAACATCAGCAAGATTATTTGAATGAGAATTTTATGTTCTAACCACTAGAAAAGGTGGCTAGAAAAGGTCACATATATTAATCATTTGTAGAGTTTTTTGTGAAGTCAATCGTCAATTCTTTAATAGCAGAGACAGGACACCAAGTGTATATTACTCATGGCACAAAATGTGACACTCACATTGATACTCAATTATATTATTATATACATACACTTTGTAAAATACACTGTCTCGTGGTTGGATCTGGTTAATCTCAAGATAGATTAACTGTACGAAAGTCTTGTGACTTGAATAATCCAATTCTAACTGGTTACAGATGGCAAAGTTGTACAATTGTCCAACTGTGTACACCATTTAATAGTTTCTTTTAAAAACAACTCTAAAGTACGTTTCAGCAATCGTCTGTTCTTCTGCTCGCCAGATGGCATAACCATGTACAGGACAGCCTGGTTGCTATGCCATCTGGCTAGCAGAAGGAAAACGAAGTCATCCAAGAATTAATTTACTGAAAATGGTAACTGACAGTCGTAGTGAGTAAACTTGATAACTGTGTTTAAAAGAAAATGGATGTTAAATTATTCTCCCAAATTGACGAAAATTTCCACAAATATGTGCACAGTCACTAAAGAAGTATCACTGAGGGGCCTCTATGTTGTCGTAGACTCGTATAACTTCATCAAGTTCCTCCAGTCGTTCAAACATCTGACTGGCCACTTGGAGCTGTTCCTCAGTCAGCTGGATGAACATGTTGGGTACGTACTCCAGTCTAGCCTCGCTCACCAGCAGGTCTAGTTGCTGCAAGTTCTTCTTTACTGTGTGCAGCTCTTTAGGGTCGGAGATAAACTGCAAGAAAACACACCACATCATGAAAACACACAAATCTAGTTCAGCCATTCAGGGAAGTCCAAAAATATTCCTGTATTGTTGAGAAACTAACATTTAAAAATGAATTTTACTTTATGATTTTTATATATTATTTTATTTTTGCTGAAGTTTAATTTAACTATAAATTTATAATATCTTAGGTAAAATAATTGTATTTAGTTACATTGACTAAGGTTATATTTTTATTTGCATGTATTTACATGTATATATAGTTAGTTTATCTTTAAATTATTTGTATTAGCTTGAACACAGTTTTGTATTTTATATGTATATTTTTATATCTATTTTTTCACGCATTTATGTAAATCACTTTGAGCTTTCAAGGAAATTGTGCGACATAAATATGAAGTTATATATACATTTATTATTATATTATTATTATTTGGTAACTGCATGGTCAGCATTTGTTTGATCAGTGTTTGTCAAAAGGGTTTGCGAAAACTAGTAGCAAATGATCTCATTGAACCAATGTTTACATTGTCTTATGACGTGTACCCCAAATAGCCCTTCTCAGAGCTAATGATCTCATTGAACCAATGTTTACATTGTCTTATAACGTGTACCCCAAACATTGTCTTATGACGTGTACCCCAAACATTGTCTTATGACGTGTACCCCAAACATTGTCTTATGACGTGTACCCCAAACAGCCTTCTCAGAGCTAATGCAAAAGTTTATCTGTTACTGTTTAACAAATACAAACAAGACAAGTTACACATCTACCCCGTGTGGCATATTTGACCTTGACCTTGTGGCATCTTTGACCTGACATAGACACAGGTAGAAAGGACCAACAACTTTTAGTCTCTTCCAAAAGACACAGGCCAAGTGGGGTGAACAAAATTGCCTAAGAAATAACAGCAGGTGGACTCGAACCCCGGACCTCTCCCTGGTCCTCTCAGCGGTCCTCTCAGCGGTCCTCTATTCTCTCGACTGAGTCTCTGGTGATCCAACTACCGTGTTACTGCAAAGTTATAGTTGGTTTATTATTGGATGTACAGAGTCAGATAAAATCATACTATATAGTTTAGAAACTTTATTTTAACATCTTCACTGCCCAAATGTTTTAAAATCACATTAAAAATATACTTTGACTGTTTAATGTGAATGTTTTGGGGTAGATATCAAGCAAATAGGAACTGGAGATTGAGAATAAACTGTGGTTTATTCAAACACGTGGGCGGTCAGGGTGTTATAATAGATATCATTTATACTGTATAACATGATTCTACGATAGACAATAAAACTTTGTACTTTTAAAGAGACTGGACTAGTGTGACTCAGTTTGCACGAAGACACTGTTGAACACCTGTTGTGTGCACTTAGGAAAAGATTTACATTAATTAATAAAGTGAAAGCTACCCTAAATTCACATTCATAACATTGTCTCTTTATCAGTTGGTTTCAGACCACAATTGTTAAATATTTATTTCATTTAAAAAATTAAAACTCCCTGGTAAATTATTTGGCTCATCATGACTCAGGTTTGTCGATGGTCACATCTGTAGTGTGTGAATAGTTGAAGTGATATGTTCACATCTGTAGTGTGTGAATAGTTGAAGTGATATGTTCACATCTGTAGTGTGTGAATAGTTGAAGTGATATGTTCACATCTGTAGTGTGTGAATAGTTGAAGTGATATGTTCACATATGTAGTGTGTGAATAGTTGAAGTGATATGTTCACAAATGTAGTGTGTGAATAGTTGAAGTGATATGTTCACATATGTAGTGTGTGTATAGTTGAAGTGATATGTCCACATATGTAGTGTGTGAATAGTTGAAGTGATATGTTCACATCTATAGTGTGTGTATTGTTGAAGTGATATGTTCACAGCTGTAGTGTGTGAATAGGTGAAGTGATATGTTCACATCTGTAGTGTGTGAATAGTTGAAGTGATATGTTCACATCTGTAGTGTATGTATAGTTGAAGTGATATGTTCACATCTGTAGTGTGTGAATAGTTGAAGTGATATGGTCACATCTGTAGTGTATGTATAGTTGAAGTGATATGTTCACATCTGTAGTGTGTGAATAGTTGAAGTGATATGTTCACATCTGTAGTGTATGTATAGTTGAAGTGATATGTTCACATCTGTAGTGTATGTATAGTTGAAATGATATGTTCACATATGTAGTGTGTGAATAGTTGAAGTGATATGTTCACATATTTAGTGTGTGAATAGTTGAAGTGATATGTTCACATATGTAGTGCGTGAATAGTTGAAGTGATATGTTCACATTAGTAGTGTGTGCATAGTTTAAGTGATATGTTCACATATGTAGTGTGTGAATAGTTGAAGTGATATGTTCACATCTGTAGTGTATGTATAGTTGAAATGATATGTTCACATCTGTAGTGTGTGAATAGTTGAAGTGATATGTTCACATCTGTAGTGTATGTATAGTTGAAGTGATATGTTCACATCTGTAGTGTGTGAATAGTTGAAGTGATATGTTCACATATGTAGTGTATGTATAGTTGAAGTGATATGTTCACATCTGTAGTGTATGTATAGTTGAAATGATATGTTCACATATGTAGTGTGTGAATAGTTGAAGTGATATGTTCACATCTATAGTGTGTGTATAGTTGAAGTGATATGTTCACATCTGTAGTGTGTGAATAGGTGAAGTCATATGTTCACATCTGTAGTGTGTGAATAGTTGAAGTGATATGTTCACATCTGTAGTAAATACAAGAGGCCATGTTGTGGTCGACACAAGAGGTCATGTTGTGGTCGACACAAGAGGCCATGTTGTGGTCGACACAAGAGGCCATGTTGTGGTCGACACAAGAGGCCATGTTGTGGTCGACACAAGAGGCCATGTTGTGGTCGACACAAGAGGCCATGTTGTGGTCGACACAAGAGGTCATGTTGTGGTCGACACAAGAGGCCATTTTGTGGTCGACACAAGAGGCCATGTTGTGGTCGACACAAGAGGCCATGTTGTGGTCGACACAAGAGGTCATGTTGTGGTCGACACAAGAAGCCATGTTGTGGTCGACACAAGAGGCCATGTTGTGGTCGACACAAGAGGCCATGTTGTGGTCGACACAAGAGGTCATGTTGTGGTCGACACAAGAGGCCATGTTGTGGTCGACACAAGAGGCCATGTTGTGGTCGACACAAGAGGTCATGTTGTGGTCGACACAAGAGGCCATGTTGTGGTCGACACAAGAGGCCATGTTGTGGTCGACACAAGAGGTCATGTTGTGGTCGACACAAGAGGCCATGTTGTGGTCGACACAAGAGGCCATGTTGTGGTCGACACAAGAGGCCATGTTGTGGTCGACACAAGAGACCATGTTGTGGTCGACACAAGAGACCATGTTGTGGTCGACACAAGAGGCCATGTTGTGGTCGACACAAGAGGCCATGTTGTGGTCGACACAAGAGACCATGTTGTGGTCGACACAAGAGACCATGTTGTGGTCGACACAAGAGACCATGTTGTGGTCGACACAAGAGACCATGTTGTGGTCGACACAAGAAGCCATGTTGTGGTCGACACAAGAGGCCATGTTGTGGTCGACACAAGAAGCCATGTTGTGGTCGACACAAGAGGCCATGTTGTGGTCGACACAAGAAGCCATGTTGTGGTCGACACAAGAGGCCATGTTGTGGTCGACACAAGAGACCATGTTGTGGTCGACACAAGAGGCCATGTTGTGGTCGATACAAGAGACCATCTTCACAAAATAATTATGAAATGAGACGAGCAAAAAGTTGAATTGAGGAGGAAACTTTAAGCAATGTGATGAACTGATGTGATGAACTGATGTGATGAACTGATGTGATAAACTGATGTGACACAACCTTCAAGACCCTGTTGCCATCATCATCATGTGTTTCTTCCACCTCCTCTGCACCCGTTTCTATGGCAACGTCCATTGCCTCATCCAATGTTAGTTTCTTCTCTGTGTTTTCCATTGGCACATAGACACATCCTTTGTGATGGAAGCTGTGCTGAGCGAGGCCACTGTCTCCTATTGTACCCCTGGCAAACACAATGTCTCCTGTTGTACCCCTGGCAAACACAATGTCTCCTATTCTACTCCTGGCAAACACAATGTCTCGTATTGTACCCCTGGCAAACACAATGTCTCGTATTGTACCCCTGGCAAAAACAATGTCTCCTATTCTACTCCTGGCAAACACAATGTCTCCTATTGTACCCCTGGCAAACACAATGTCTCCTATTGTACCCCTGGCAAACACAATGTCTCGTATTGCACCCCTGGCAAACACAATGTCTCCTATTCTACCCCTGGCAAACACAATGTCTCCTATTGTACCCCTGGCAAACACAATATCTCCTATTGTACTCCTGGCAAACACAATGTCTCCTATTCTACTCCTGGCAAACACAATGTCTCCTATTGTACCCCTGGCAAACACAATGTCTCCTATTGTACCCCTGGCAAACACAATGTCTCTTATTGTACCCCTGGCAAACACAATGTCTCCTATTGTACCCCTGGCAAACACAATGTCTCCTATTGTACCCCTGGCAAACAGAATGTCTCCTATTGTACTCCTGGCAAACACAATGTCTCCTATTGTACCCCTGGCAAACACAATGTCTCCTATTGTACCCCTGGCAAACACAATGTCTCCTATTGTACCCCTGGCAAACACAATGTCTCCTATTGTACTCCTGGCAAACACAATGTCTCCTATTGTACCCCTGGCAAACACAATGTCTCCTATTGTACCCCTGGCAAACACAATGTCTCCTATTGTACTCCTGGCAAACAGAATGTCTCCTTTATATCAGTCTTAACCAATCTTTATTTCAATCTTATCCAATCTTTATATCAGTCTTGTCCAATCTTTATGTCAGTCTTATCCAATCATTATTTCAACCTTATCCAATCATTCCATTATATTTGTTTCGTCCCAGAAGCTACCCCAATAATAAATTCCATATGGCCTCTGTGCGCATGATGAAAATGTGCGCATATAAATACCATACTACAGACACCAGCAACAATGGCATGTGTTCACAATATTGAGAAACAAGATTAACCAGACTGCCATCCAAATCAACAACTCCTGACAACAAGTGGACAAGGAAGTCATTGGTTCATCGAGAATCCAACACTTTTTCTTCTACGCGTGGCCCTTTAGTTGACGCCTACAGCATAGGCCCATGGAGGATAGACCCACAGCTGAGAGGATAGACCCTCAGAGGATAGGCCCACAGAGGATAGACCCTTGGAGGATAGGCCCACAGAGGATAGGCCCACAGAGGATAGGCCCACAGAGGATAGGCCAACAGAGGATAGACCCTTGGAGGATAGGACCACAGAGGATAGACCCTTGGAGGATAGGCCCTCAGAGGATAGGCCCACAGAGGATAGACCCTTGGAGGATAGGCCCACAGAGGAGAGGCCCACATAGGATAGACCCTTGGAGGATAGGCCCATAGAGGATAGACCCTCAGAGGATAGACCCTTGGAGGATAGACCCTTGGAGGATAGACCCTTGGAGGATAGGCCCACAGAGGATAGGCCCTCAGAGGATAGGGCCACAGAGGATAGACCCTTGGAGGATAGGCCCACAGAGGATAGACCCTCAGAGGATAGGCCCACAGAGGATAGACCCTTGGAGGATAGGCCCACAGAGGATAGACCCTCAGAGGATAGGCCCACAGAGGATAGACCCTTGGAGGATAGGCCCACAGAGGATAGACCCTTGGAGGATAGGCCCACAGAGGATAGACCCCTGGAGGATAGGCCCACAGAGGAGAGGCCCACAGAGGATAGACCCACAGCTGATAGACCCATAGGGGATAGGCCCACAGAGAATATGTCCGTAGAGGAGAAGTGAGATAAGCAATTCAAAAGTTACGACAGAGATGTGGAGAAGTGTGGCGAGCCTACCCAAACTTCTTCATCACATGTTGTACTTCTTGCCTGGTGCGCTGAGACTTCTCCGTGAACGTCTCCACCATCAGCAGACAGTTTCCCACCCCCTTGGCCTGGACGTACACCACTGACCCTTTGTCCTTGGTCTTCGCCTGCACACAATACAACCTGTATAGCGGCATGGAGCAGTTAATGCATCAACTGGCAGTTGAATGTGGATAAATTAAATCATGAAACAGTTTTGCATGACTACAAGTTATCTGACTCAAGTCGTTGAAATAAAACATATTATCTTTATACAAACATCAAATCGACCAATCTTTTACTCTAATGCTTGCATTGTGGTTTTGGTTAAATATAAATAAGCATTATAGTTAGTACGATGTATTCTTTGCTAACAACATAATTTGCTAAATATTTCCATGATTGAATCGGGAATGTTTTTTCGTGGATACGTAGGATACAAATTTAACTCTTTAAATTTAAAGTACAACATGTGTCAGCAAATGTAATGTTACAGTATCTCCAGAGGTGCGACATGCTATTTCAGTGAGCATCTAAGGAAAGACTTATCGATAAAATGGAATTAACAGATTTGGTGAAAAAATTTAAAACAAATATGAATCAATTTCAGCAATTCCTCTTCAATGAGTGTTACCAGATATAGGTATTATAGGGTAACATATTAACAGTGGGAATATGATGCAAACAAACCTGTTTTCTGTTGGTAAATTTACAGTATATCTGTAATATAAAAGTAATAGAACTGATCTATTACTTCCAGATTTATTACTGTTGAAATTGATTTAATAAACTGGAATTTGAATATTTGAAGATGAACTGCAATTCATCAAAACGAATTGAAAGCAACTGGTATTGATTAAACAGAATTGACCCTAGTCCTGGTGTATTCAGAAAGCAATGTACAGTCCCTTAAACCCACCAAACCTTTGAGAGCATTCTCTATCGTTGTCTTAGGCACATCCTTTGCCTTGGCATCCTCCAACAGTCGTGCCAGTAGGAAGTTGTATTTGGGGTCAGCACTCCCACCCTCTATAAATCACACAAACAATTAGTCAATTACACACAGACATACAGTAATGATCTGATTCATGTTTCACATAACTCATACCTAACAATACAGCTTGTGTCTCAGCTTAGTCAGTCGCTGTCCTAGTCACCTTATGTTTAATACAGTTCATCTTTCTGTGTCTGACAGTTTTATCATCTCTACTACACATGACACACCAACCTAAATGTACAAGACAGCTAATTAGTGGTTCATCTTTAGCACAACTATTCACACCTCCTGTGCTGCCACCCAGCTAGAGATCATGTAACAGCAGCTCTGTGCAAACCCATGGTTCATACAGAGAACTAACATTCCCCAACTTTTCCCTGGCTAAAATATAATTTTCCCTGCCCAAAATGTAATTTCCCTGATAAAAATATAATTTTCCCTGATCAACATGACAACAAATAAGCATTTTTTACAATTCCTGACAGCCACTCAATCCACCCTACAGCTGTGCTATCTACCATAGTCATCCAATCCACCATACAGCCATCCTATTCACCCTAGCTACAGCCATCCAGTCCACCATACAGCCGTCCAGTCCATGCTACAGCCGTTCAATCCACCCTACAGCCGTTCAATCCACCCTACAGCCGTCCAATCCACCCTACAGCCGTCCAATTCACCTTACAGCCATCCAATCCACCCTACAGCCATTCAATCCACCATACATTGTTGTGATGCTACTCGAGGGAACTGACCTCGCACAACGACCTTGATCCTCTGAGCAATCTTACTCGACACTCGCTGCTTCTCTGAGTCTTTTGATGCTTTGATGTGTCGTATGTTTGCCCACTTACTGTGACCTGCCATACCCCTCACTGGCTGGCCAGGGGGGTGACTATCCTGTGTAATGTCACTGTGCCATGAGGAAGCACATATTGTTACGAAAGTCCGGCAGGGGAGATTATGTTCGAACAAACATGTTAGTAGCATAGATCTGTGAACTGTTGACTTGTGGATAACAGCTGCAGTTCCTCGTGTTAGACACCGCTGAAGACAGGTTGCTAGGTGATAGCTTGATAACATCGTCATGGCAACAGTTCACCTGCAATGGAGATGAAGTATCAGAAGAGATATACTCCAATATAAAAACAAAACATTAGTGTCGCAATGCACTGGCATCCACTGAATGTGTGAAAACAGCAGATGCCAGTGCACTAGGCAGTGCTATTTGGACTGCAAGTGTCCTAAAACATAATGTTTAATAATAATACCTGCCCTTTGTATGACTCAACATGATGAGACATGATGGAATGAATTTATCCACTGAATGTGTGAAAACAGCAGATGCCAGTGCACTAGGCAGTGCTATTTGGACTGCAAGTGTCCTAAAACATAATGTTTAATAATAATACCTGCCCTTTGTATGACTCAACATGATGAGACATGATAGAATGAATTTTTTTTAAAGATAAAATGAGGTAAGAATTAAATATAAAGCAGCAATAATAAAGGCCCCAGAAGTGATACAATCTATCGTACAATCACTTCCCTGCACATTGGACTTACACTTATCTGGTACGGCTCTTCTAGGCTAGTAGCCTAGCTGTTAGCCAATCTTCATGTATGTTTGACTTGATGATTGAATAAATTAATACAATTTCTGATACAAACATCACACAGCCATGTTTGCATTACAGTAACTAATAATAATAGACTAATACAGATAGATGACGATGAAAAATTATTACTATTATTAGTATTACCATATCTACCTGTATTAGTCTATTACTATTATATATATATATATATATATATATATATATACAGTGTATATATATATATATATATATATATATATATATATATATATATATATATATATATATATATATATATAATAAAATATAAATATATATATAGGCACTTCAACAAAATGCACTGCCTCGGTTGTTCCGTGCGCACAAAAATCTGTTCACCATTTAACGCCGTTACGATTACTGGAATCTCGTTAACGTTTTGTTTCGCCGCGTGCTTTATCAGCCGTTTCCATTCATTTTCGTCAGCTTTGATGGCACCTTTGAAAGCGATAAGTTAACTTTCGTGTCGTGTTTTTCTTATCGAAATTGGACCAAAGTAAAGCTTACAAAATGTAAGTTAGACTTCATAGGTGTATTTCAAATGCAACTAGCACAACTTCATCAAATTCCTCAGAATATTTCAATGTTGTGGTTGCCTTCTATCTATAGGTCGAAGTTAGTATGTGGGGGAAATATCTTGTCTCCACGCGAACGCGAAATGTGGTTTTAGTCAACCGCAACATTGTGAAGTTTTACGGATTTGTGACACTGAGAACGAGTCTCCAGAACGAAATTATGGCTTATTAACATTTCTCTGAATTTAAATCACTACAAAGCCAATACCATCTGTTTTACATGATATTATATTAATGTTTATGTTGTGTGGGCCTTGGATAAAACCTATAAAAATACAAGAATAAAAAAACTGCAAATTTTCAATGATTTAAAAAATTCGTAAAAACACTGCGCAAGAGATTTATATTCTCAATTACAAGAACAATTAATTATTTTATTCATTGATTGCAAACTGATTGTTATTAATTGTTTTATTCATTCAGTGGAAACTAATTGTTAAGTAATTTTTTAGTTCAAATACTTGTAAAACAGTTACAATTAACTATTGAATTACAACAAGACGTTTTGTGACAAGCTGCCAGTGCCGGTGGACAAAACTGCTGAATATAGATACACCTCTCAAGACCAAATTTCCAGATTTTGTTTTCTGACCTAAAATTATTATGTGAATTTTCACAATTAACTTAATGGGGGATGACGGTATAAAAATTAAATTAATTTATAATATAATTAAATTAACAATATTTTCAAGCAGAATCAAGATAATTAGACCAAATCATAACTGCAACAAGAAATGTATGAATCATTTAGACAAATTTAACATCAAGATGTTCTGGCTGAAGTTCTTCCAATATTGGTCTATAGCCAGCTGTGCAGGGGCTTCACACAGAATGCAAAACACTTTGTATGTATATATATATATATATATATATATATACATATATATGTATATATATATGTATTTATATTAGTAACATTATATTAACATTATCATAAACATTTATATATACTTTATTGGTTGAGACAGCATACAGTGTACTGTGAACAATCATCATGCACTTGGCTCCTAGATGGAATAATGTAGAATCTTGCAGCGGTTGTCCGTTCAACACAAGAAATGTCGGATTCAACAGTGAAATACTGTAAAACTTTTTATAAAAATTACATCATGTTGAATTGCACAACGTAAAGTCAACATTATTTTATGAAGCAGTGACTGAAATATGTAATAAATTGTGTAATATTTATGCAATGGCATTGTTTTTCTTCACCAAAAAACATTTAGTACTCTATATGGACCACCAAATAGTATATATTTCTCAAACAATTATTTCACCATTGTCAATATGCAAAATTATTTTGGTGTTCTTCGTGTGTACGTTCGTGCAGCGTGCTTGCATGCGTGCGTGCATGCGTGCGTGCATGCGTATGTATATATACATATTTGGCAGGGAATGAAAGCCCAGGCTCTGCCCAAAAGTTATACAAATATCTTCATAATCATGGAAGTTATTAATTGAGTTTCTATTAATGATGACTAATGTATATCTATGACCCTACTTAATGCGTTTTGAAATTATACAAAATATCTTCATAATGACGGAAGTTATGGCCTTTTATAAAAAAAGTGTTGACCTGTTGTGTTTGCGCATTAATTAGCCAATAATGACTTATTAATTGCATCAATTGAGTTATGTAAATTTTATGACCCTGTTTAATGAGTTTGTAAACCCTGAACAAATTATGCAAATATCTTCATAATCATGGAAGTTATGGCTTTTTATTAAAAGGTGTTGGCCTGTTGAGGTTGTGCATTAATTAGCCAAAGTTGACTTATTAATTGCATCAAATGAGTTATGAAATGAATGTGTGATGTATATGTATGACCCTTGTTAATGAGTTTGTAAACCCTGAACAAATTATACAAATATCTTCATAATCATGGAAGTTATTGCCTATTATAAAAATGTGTCAGTCAGTTGAATTCATGCACTGATTAGCCAATATTGACTTATTAATTGCATTAACTGAGTTACTATAAATGATACATGACTGGACTATGTATATTTATGACCCTAATTAATGTGCTTGCAACTCCTGAAGAAATTATTAAAATATATATACAAACAAAAACGTTATGTCATTTTAATCATACATTTATTGAAAAATAAAAAAAATGAGAGACTTTTGCCTGTATACAAGATACACATTTTTTTTCGGATTTTAACCGCATTAAAATCTTTGGATCTAACAAAGATATATTGATAAAATAAACAGTTTTTGGTTCCTTCACATGTCACGTTTCATTTAAATCAATTGCCAATGTTCTACCATGATATCTCAATATATACTAAATAATATAGTTCAACTTCAACTGTTCAAGCAAACTGGGCCCGGCCAGTGCGTTGTTGGTTTGTTGGACTGTACATTTTAACCATGTACAGCTTTACTGAAGCGACACATTTGTTGAAGTTACATATTTACTGAGTCCTGAAATATACCAAACAACTTCATAACATTAGTTGAAGGAACAGACCTCCTACCAAGGACAAACAAAAACACGAGGGGCGCTGTAAACACGGCGTGCAATATCTTTACACAAACGTGCAGTCTTTACAGATTCAAGCATGCATATCTACTCAAATGTAAGGTAATCAGTTCATATCGAGTACTTACGTTAAAAAAAACGATGATCGAAGATAAAGTTGTTACCTAAACATCTGACATGTTTCAAACACGGAGACACGGTGGTACTGGCTTCTTTCGCTACTTGAGGTCAAGGCCCCACTTCCTAAATAATCTCAATGCAGTATAATTTATGTTATTATTGCTAAATACTAACGTCGATATATCTATATGTTTGTCAGTGAATAATAAGTAATAAAAATAGAGATAACTGTATTCTCTGTTCTTTTCCAAAGTGAGTATTTGTCGTTTCACTGCTAGCCTCGACACTGCGCGCATTCTAGCAAGATGGCAGTGCGTGTTTTGTACACATGTGGCTGGTGAAGTCTTCAAAGTACGTAAGCTGCGCCCAAGTCAGGCAATAGATGCAGCCGAGACTTTAAACTAGTCACTAATCACCATCTGCATTTAAACTATCGTAATGTTTGGGGATATGCTGCTGTGTTTGCGTGTTATTCCTAGTATTTTGTAATATCGCTCGCCCACTTTTGACAATTCCCCGATTATCGCACATTCGAACAGGTTGCACAGCACTGATATTCGTTATGTTCTAAATATATCAACAAGTCATCGTGCGTTTGCTTACTAACATTGAAAACCTTAAAATTTAAATATATCCCTAATACTACTGTAATGCATCGGTATGACCTGCATTCAGAGGAGTTAGTTCAAGTCCAATCAATGTGAGTTTATTTGGTTACTCATTTAACAAGATTTAACAAGATTTGCCATCCAAGCCAAAGGCCCAGATGGCAAGTGGACAAGGAAGCCATTGGCTTATCGAGAGTCCAACAATGTTCACCTACTTATAACCCGCCCTCCTGATATATGTGTCAACCTTGTTTTTAAACATATTCACGCTGATTGCAGTTACACAATCTGTAGGCAATTTGTTCCATTCATTTATTGTCCTCTGTGAGTACGAGTGCTTCCTGATGTCCAATCTACATTGATCCTTTACTAATTTTACCTCATGTCCTCTAGTTCTGCTATCCTTCTTGAGTGAGAAAAACATATTTCTATCAATATTTTCATACCCATTCAATATCTTAAAAACTTCAATCTGATCTCCTCTTAACCTCCTTGTCTCTAGAGTTGTTAAACCACATTCTCTTTCAGGCGTTCTTCATAACTAAGGTCTCTAAGTTCTGGAATCATTTTAGTTGCTCTCCTTTGTATGCGTTCAAGCGTATCTATATCCTTCTTACGATATGGTCTCCATGCTTGTATACAGTATTCTAAATGAGGTCTAACTATTGCTTTATAAAGAGGTATAATTAACTTTTTTCCCTTGTATGTTATGTTTCTTCTAATCAATCCAAGAATTTGATTACCCTTTGAAGCTGCAATACCACACTGCTCTGAAACTTTCATATCAGAGCTTATTGTAACTCCTAAGTCCTTTCTTTTACAGTAGTACCCAGAACAGTATCTCCCATTTTATAGTTTACGTTCAAGTTCCCATGTCCTGTATGTAGGCATTTACATTTCCCAAAATTGAACAGCATCTGCCATTTCTCAGACCATTTCACTAATCTGTCTAGATCTTTTTGTAAATGTTGTTTATCACCATCAGTATTAACCTTTCTAAAAAGTTTTGTGTCATCCGCAAATTTCAGTACGTTACTTGTTATACTGTCGTCCAAGTCATTTACAATGTTTAACAAGATTTAACAAGATTGCCATCTCAAACAACAAGTTCCAGATGGCAAGTGGACAAGGAAGCCATTGGCCTATCAAGAGTCCAACAATTTTCTCATCTATGTGTAGCCCGCCCTTATCAAATATCTGTCAATTCTATTTTTAAACATATTCACACTACTAGCATTAACACAATCATTTGGCAATTTGTTCCATTCATTTATCACCCTCTCTGAGAAAGAGTACTTTCTCATGTCCAATCTACACTGCTCCTTAACTAATGCTGCTTTGTGTCCTCTTGTTCTACTGCCTTCTTTAAGTTTGAAGAACATATTCCTATCAACATCTTCATAACCTGTTGCCGGACTCGACTGTATCCTTTGTCAACGATGGACTTGACTGTATCCTTTGTCAACGATGGACTCGATTGTATCCTTTATCAACGATGGACTCGACTGTATCCTTTGTCAACGATGGACTCGACTGTATCCTTTGTCAACGATTGACTCGACTGTATCCTGGTCATAAATAATTTGATTTAGTAACTCAGGAGATTCTCTGGAAACCCCAAGAACCAAGTCATGGAACGATGCTGCAAGTTGGCAATTATGTTAATAATACTAGATATGAAGCAAATAAAAAATTACAACTTGGCGTCTTAATCCAGCAACGATGCGGTCGTCTGGCGTCCAGGTGGCAGTGACGTTGTTCAGTGTCTTGGCCTTGTTGAGCAATTCACTGTAGTGTCTGGTTAGGTTTTCAGTGGTGAGAAGTTTCGTTCCCTTCAAGCGCCATTTCCCTGAGAACAGTTTTTGTCGTACTTTGTAGCTCGTGAATTTTTCAATTATCAGTCGCGAGTTTGAGTTTGCAGATGTTCCGAGCCGGTGACATCGATCAATGCTCTTGCATCCGTATGGAACACCGAGTTTGTTGTTGGTGATGTCCAGAACTGCGGTCACTGAGTCGGTGGTGTCCGGTACACCATGGACGATTAAACAATTTCTCCTACTATACTGTTCGAGCACTTCGATCTCATTGGACAGTTTCACTTTTTCCGTCTCCAGCTGGGATACGCGAGTGGCTGTCTTGGCAGCTTCGTCAGCAGCAAGTGATATGTCCATCTGGGAAGATTTGTACAGTTCTTGCTTCGTGTTTCCGATTAGGTCTGAATCCAGAATGGAGTTGATGATTTTTTTAGTAAAGTTTGTGACTTCACACAGACACAGTATGTAGCCGACATATACAGTTGGGCCACATTATCCCAGTTTTCTGCCGCCAGGGGGAATTTAGTTTCAGAGGGTGTTTGGTCTGCGTTCGTGTGCTATCGCCGAACTAGTACTTGTTTTGTATGATATACTCCTCATGTTTGTCAAACCTACTTAGACGCTTCTCAATAAGCATTCAATGAACAATGAACAAATTTGTACAATAATTAAGCTCTTTATTTCTGTACATAAAGTTTAGCTTATTGTATTAGTATAGTACACTTGATATGAATAATGCTAGCTAGGGAAACATACACAAATTAGACATTTATCTTTATCACTACACATCTTTAACATAATTTGGCACTTTTCTTGAGAATGGCCTGTGTATAGTTAGGTGTATAGTTAGGTGTATTGTTAGGTGTATAGTTAGGTGTATAGTTAGGTGTATAGTTAGGTGTATAGTTAGATGGCTGCTGATCATGTATCATTTCCCAGTCAAAAGTTATTCTAAAGCTTTGACAAGTTGAGCTCAGATTTGGCACAAATGTGCACTAGTTCACCCTCTAGCATTCACGATACATCTTGATATTGGCCAATCCTGCATGTTTCTGTGGCAGGCCATGGTCCTAGGTACAATGAAGAGGCGCGGCCACACAAAGCACGAACCACAGAACCTGAAGCGGTTCCGGGCGACAGTTGAGAAGTTCACACAAGACCAGTTGACTGTTGGTGGTAAGACAAGTGTCAGTGATGACGAGGACATACATAGTGGTGGCAGTTTGACTAAGCCAAAGTCACGCAAATCAAGACGGAAAGAAGAGAGGAAACTGAAGAAGATGAGGAAAGATGCTTTCCAACGTCATATCACAGTAAGTGTCACTTCGCTGTATTATTCATAGTAAATGTCAATACGCCGTATTAGTCACAGGAAATGTCAATATGCCATATTAGTCTTTCTTGTCTTACAACTTTATATATGAGATAAATTGGCTGTAATTAATTGCAATTTACTGTTGTAACTAAGTTATCATGTGACGTCTTGTATTGTACAAGATTGTTATTTGTAATAATTATTGAGCCACATATTTCTTCTCAGTTTCAGTTGTTATGCTCTTTTTGCCATCTCTGCTGCTACATCTCTGTGCCAGTTGTTTCTCACCCTATTCTGTTTGTTCCAAGGGTTCCTTGTCAGCTTCTTTCTTGTAACGTGTTGGCTTCCTGAGAGTATGATCTGTTGATTCGTGGTTACTCTACGGTGTCACAACACAATAGTTTTCCCTATTGAGTAACATAAGTAAAAAAGTAATCATCATCGAAACTAAACAGTGGTCCAACTGATATGACTCTACCCTATGTTGTGTCATGTATTGCCTGAGTTAGACATTTGTGAGATGTTGTCGTGTTAGTTGCCAACAGCAGAGAGTCTGCAGAGGGAGAAAGAGGAGAGGATGAAGGCTAACCAGAAGAGGAGGAAGATGAAAGAGAAGAGGAAGGAACGTAGGGAGCGGAAACAGGAACGGAAGCGGGCAGAGACTGAGGTATATATTTAAGTGGGTTTTTTCCTTGGGTTATATCCTTCTGCTGAGATAACACAAACTGGCAGTGAATGATTGTTGGAAGGCAGGAACAAAGGTGGGGAACAAAATATGAATTATTAAAAATTTATTTATAATAATGAGAAAACTTTGCACTCATCAATGGAATTCTCAATGTCTTTGACATTAACGTTAATGTCCTGACTCATCATCTTTGACCTCCGGGGATGTCCAAGTATTATTTATTATACATTTATAACGCACAATGTTTCCAGGTTAACAACCTGCTCAAAAGTGCTAACAAGGCAATACCAATTCATTTAAATAAATTGAAAAGTTAAAAGAAAATATGGTTAAAAGGCTAGTAAACATAACTTAAATGAATTAATTAAATGAAGAAGTTAAATAAATATAACATTTTAAAGTTAAAATGAACAGCTACAATTAAGTTGATACAAAATAAATGAATAATATGTAAAATAAGTAAAATGTCCCAGTCAGGCCTTGCAGAAGAGATGTGTTTTCAACAATGACTTGACTAGGATGTATACATATATTTCTTATACAGTGAGAACATACAGGTCTAAAGCGGCCACTCATCTGACTGAGATAACGTGGCCTGGGTTGACTGAATTACAGAGGCTGGTCAGATGTGGGAACACTGTGAAACAGTGATCATTTCAAGGGGTGGATACATTGGGGGTTCTACTGGACAGGTACACTTTGGGGGTTCTACTGGACAGGTACACTTTGGGGGTTCTACAGGACAGGTACACTCTGGGGGGACAGGTACACTTTGGGGGTTCTACTGGACAGGTACACTTTGGGGGTTCTACTGTACAGGTACACTTTGGGGGTTCTACTGGACAGGTACACTTTGGGGGTTCTACTGGACAGATACACTTTGGGGTTCTACTGGACAGGTACACATTGAGAAAACTAACTTGATCTTGAATCTTATCCCCTGATGTGAGTCTGATTGAGTCTGTCTGATGTAGGAGAGGGAGGCGGAGGAGAAAGCTGAGGTAGAGGCCGAGAGGGATGATGACCGCATGATCCGACAAATGGAGAAGAACCTACGACTGAACAAGAGAAAGAGCAAGAATCTGCCACAGAGCTTTGTCAACGATGGACTCGACTGTATCCTTTGTCAATGCAGGTACAATGGTGTAATATTGTAAAGATATAGTGTTGTTGTACCATGTTGCAATGATGCAATGTTGTAATGTACTATGTTGCAATGCTGTAATATGCAGTATTATAATGCTCTAACGTGCAGTGTTGTAATGCTCTAACATGTAGTGTTGTAATGCTCTAACATGCAGTGTTGTAATGCTCTAACATGCAGTGTTGTAATGCTCTAACATGCAGTGTTGTAATGCTCTAACGTACAATGTTATAATAGACTGCTATAATGTTGCAATGAACAGTGCAATGTTGTAATGAACAACATTTCCATATTGTAATGGACATTGCTATGATGTTGTAATTGACAACATTGTAATGTTGCAATGGACATTGCAGTAATGTTGTAATTGGTCAAAGGTCACGGATATTATTAGTGATGTTTTAGAGTCTTTTTACATATTTTGTCCTACACTACAGTGAAATTATTTGATGTATTTGGTGAACGCATTCATTGCTTTGGGAGATATTTCAAAGATTATATAAATTGGTTTAAACATGCCTATTTTCTCATTTCAATGTTTCGACAACTACTGATCATCTTCTTCGAGAAATTGAATGCTGGGAGGGATGTTCGTTTCTTCTCTTGCCCACCAGGTAGGAAAGGGGGCAACTGATGGTCGATGAAATGTTAAAGTAAGTGAGAAAGTAGCTGTGTGTTAAGTATATTTTATTAATTGAACATAATGTATTGTATGCACAACATAGTAGTGACCCTCTTGATCTTGGCTGCTCTTTAACATCACCAAAGACATTCTGGATGCTGTGGATGGGAAGTTGCTTGAAAGGGAAGATGCAGAATTCCTTCCAGGCCCTGGATACAGCGATGGTACGACTGTGTTTCCTTCATTGATAGTTACATTTAAGGTGGCAACAACGGCAGCATTTTGATTTAAAAGTTCCTCCTCGATTAATTTTTTTCACATTTTTCAGGCTCACTTCATAAGTAATAGAATCAACATATCTAGCGGCCACTAATAGAATCAACATATCTAGCGGCCACTAATAGAATCAACATATCTAGCGGCCACTAATAGAATCAACATATCTAGCGGCCACTAATAGAACCAACGTATCTAGCGGCCACTAATAGAATCAACATATCTAGCGGCCACTAATAGAATCAACATATCTAGCGGCCACTAATAGAATCAACATATCTAGCGGCCACTAATAGAATCAACATATCTAGCGGCCACTAATAGAATCAACATATCTAGCGGCCACTAATAGAACCAACATATCTAGCGGCCACTAATAGAATCAACATATCTAGCGGCCACTAATAGAATCAACATATCTAGCGGCCACTAATAGAATCAACGTATCTAGCGGCCACTAATAGAATCAACGTATCTAGCGGCCACTAATAGAATCAACGTATCTAGCAGCCACTAATAGAATCAACGTATCTAGCGGCCACTAATAGAATCAACGTATCTAGCGGCCACTAATAGAATCAACGTATCTAGCGGCCACTAATAGAATCAACGTATCTAGCGGCCACTAATAGAATCAACATATCTAGCGGCCACTAATAGAAGCAACGTATCTAGCGGCCACTAATAGAAGCAACGTATCTAGCGGCCACTAATAGAATCAACATATCTAGCGGCCACTAATAGAATCAATGTATCTAGCGGCCACTAATAGAACCAACGTATCTAGCGGCCACTAATAGAACCAACGTATCTAGCGGCCACTAATAGAATCAACGTATCTAGCGGCCACTAATAGAATCAACGTATCTAGCGGCCACTAATAGAACCAACGTATGTAGCGGCCACTAATAGAACCTACGTATCTAGCGGCCACTAATAGAACCAACGATGTAGCGGCCACTAATAGAACCTACGTATCTAAGCGGCCACTAATAGAACCAACGATCTAGCGCCACTAATAGAATCAACGATCTAGCGGCCACTAATAGAATCAACGTATCTAGCGCCACTATTAGAATCAACGTATCTAGCGCCACTAATAGAACCAACGCATCTAGCGGCCACTAATAGAACCAACGTATCTAGCGCCACTAATAGAACCAACGATCTAGCGGCCACTAATAGAACCAACGTATCTAGCGGCCACTAATAGAACCAACCTATCTAGCGGCCACTAATAGAACCAACGTATCTAGCGGCCACTAATAGAACCAACGTATCTAGCGGCCACTAATAGAACCAACGTATCTAGCGGCCACTAATAGAACCAACGTATCTAGCGGCCACTAATAGAACCAACGTATCTAGCGGCCACTAATAGAACCAACCTATCTAGCGGCCACTAATAGAACCAACGTATCTAGCGGCCACTAATAGAACCAACGTATCTAGCGGCCACTAATAGAACCAACCTATCTAGCGGCCACTAATAGAACCAACGATCTAGCGGCCACTAATAGAACCAACGTATCTAGCGGCCACTAATAGAACCAACGTATCTAGCGGCCACTAATAGAACCAACGTATCTAGCGGCCACTAATAGAACCAACGTATCTAGCGGCCACTAATAGAACCAACGTATCTAGCGGCCACTAATAGAACCAACGTATCTAGCGGCCACTAATAGAACCAACGTATCTAGCGCCACTAATAGAACCAACGTATCTAGCGCCACTAATAGAACCAACGTATCTAGCGCCACTAATAGAACCAACGTATCTAGCGGCCACTAATAGAACCAACGTATCTAGCGGCCACTAATAGAACCAACGTATCTAGCGGCCACTAATAGAACCAACCTTCCATCTAGCGCCACTAATAGAACCAACGTATCTAGCGCCACTAATAGAACCAACGATCTAGCGCCACCAATAGAACCAACGTATCTAGCGGCCACTAATAGAACCAACGTATCTAGCGCCACTAATAGAACCAACGATCTAGCAGAACAACGATCAGCGGCCACTAATAGAACCAACGTATCTAGCGGCCACTAATAGAACCAACGTATCTAGCGCCACTAATAGAACCAACGCATCTAGCGGCCACTAATAGAACCAACGTATCTAGCGGCCACTAATAGAACCAACGATCTAGCGCCACTAATAGAACCAACGTATCTAGCGCCACTAATAGAACCAACGCATCTAGCGCCACTAATAGAACCAACGTATCTAGCGCCACTAATAGAACCAACGTATCTAGCGGCCACTAATAGAACCAACCTATCTAGCGCCACTAATAGAACCAACGTATCTAGCGGCCACTAATAGAACCAACGTATCTAGCGCCACTAATAGAACCAACCTATCTAGCGGCCACTAATAGAACCAACGTATCTAGCGGCCACTAATAGAACCAACCTCTATCACTAATAGAACCACGATCCACTAATAGAACCAACGTATCTAGCGGCCACTAATAGAACCAACCTATCTAGCGGCCACTAATAGAACCAACGTATCTAGCGGCCACTAATAGAACCAACGTATCTAGCGGCCACTAATAGAACCAACGTATCTAGCGGCCACTAATAGAACCAACGTATCTAGCGGCCACTAATAGAACCAACGTATCTAGCGGCCACTAATAGAACCAACGTATCTAGCGGCCACTAATAGAACCAACGTATCTAGCGGCCACTAATAGAACCAACGTATCTAGCGGCCACTAATAGAACCAACGTATCTAGCGGCCACTAATAGAACCAACGTATCTAGCGGCCACTAATAGAACCAACGTATCTAGCGGCCACTAATAGAACCAACCTATCTAGCGGCCACTAATAGAACCAACGTATCTAGCGGCCACTAATAGAACCAACGTATCTAGCGGCCACTAATAGAACCAACGTATCTAGCGGCCACTAATAGAATCAACGTATCTAGCGGCCACTAATGACTGGTAACTTGGATGTGCAAATTTGTTATTTAGTTTGGTGAAATCATTGGACAAACTATTACGTTATTTTTTATCAGCTCCGGTCAAAATTTTTCTGAAAAATTACAAAAATGCTTCTGCTCTCTATGCCATAATATATCGGCTCACAGGCTCGTAGGCTCACAGCCTCACAAAGTCATAGGCTCACAGCCTCACAGAGTCATAGGCTCACAAGCTCTCACACTACAAACTTGAACATCAACTAATTCGCGATGGGCTCAATCTATGGAAGATGGAATTTTATGTTGCAGGTTAGTTTTTAAGGAATAGATTATTTGCTGTGGAAATTGAAAGCAGAATTTACAATGTCAGCCAACATGATACATGTGATATTGACCTATTATAAAGTTAAAGGGAATAAAAACAACGATTGCTTGAAGTCATATTATATTACTTCTTGCTGTACGTTTCCACCTCCACATCACTGAAAATTTCATTAGGATTCAATTAATTGATAATTCCAAATAATACTCTTTTATACCGGCCTGTCTCGATTATGCATATTTTTTTCCCGTGGTTATCGGAAAGCTTCGATGTGATGTCACTTGTGACATGGAAGTGCAGCAAGACTGGGACTTTCCATTCACGTATGTTTACAGCGATAGCGGTTGTTTCAAAGCGAGCGTCAGAATGGTTTATTGTGTGGCACTAGGTTGTAATGTACAAGTGTAGTAAGAATAGAGCAATGTGTAGTTAGTAATGTGTTGTTAGTAATGTGTAGTTAGTAATGTGTAGTTAGTAATGTGTAGTTAGTAATGTGTAGTTAGTCAAGTCCCCTATGATGATGTGCCAACATTATTCCCAGTAGTTGAAGCTATATTGACGCAAACAATTCGTAGAACACAGGCAGCGACATGGGCAGCGATGACCATGATACTGTCAGTGTAATATTTTACTTTTATGACATAACCATGGAAACAACCACCTAGGACTACCAAACTTTTCATATACAGGTATCTACAATACATATTCACATGTGACATGTCACGTTGTCAAAAATACTCTTACTTAAAGCAAAAACTCACCACGTGTAGCCTGGCGTGTGAGATGGCGAGTTTTTGTTTTGTAAATCTTGATCGACTGAATGATCGTTATGTGGAAGTTTACAAGTTAACCTGATGCACCCTGAACACCGAAATTTCGGTGTTGGGATGTAGTGTTCATATTGATCGCCGTGTGGCGCCACGTTCGTTGGCTTTGGTTATGCTGTTGGTGCATTGACGTTTTGAGCTTTTCTCGAATCGATCCGTCAATTATTAGTATTTTTGCGAATTTTTTTTTTTAAAGTGACTGATATCTCGTCAACGTTTTACAATTCATGGTTATGATGACTATGAGCGGGCATTGTATCTGTTGGGTTTTACATCCGATAATTCGGATGTAAATGACATTAGTAGCGGACAAGACAACGACATCGATGTGTCAATGATGTGTTTTTACTGTATTCATTGTCTTTTGACGTAACATTTGCAGAATTACTGCATTTATATTCCTTGAATTGTTCTTTTCTTTTCAATTAGCTATTATACTACGATACATGATGTGCTCTAATATATATATATATATATATATATATATATATATATATATGTCAGTAGATTAAATGTAACATTCATTATTATGCATTTTGTGAACAGTTTTGTGTGCTTTATATGTATAAATGCGATAAACCAAAATCATAGTACTTGCATGCTAATTGTAATATTTCACAGGTAAATGCTGATATTATTATAATTTCTGTTGCTGCTCATAGAGGACATTTAGGCCTATCTTGCAGTACCAAACTTGCCTCATTTTGTGCTTTATTGTGTCCATGAGTGACGAAATAAAACTAGATTTTGAATATAATTTTTCACTTTGCGATTGTTTACAAATGCTAATTATATGCTAATTAGCCACAGTTAATCATAACATTGACAGTGTTATTACCATTGGTAAGATAAATATTCTGTGATTCAGAATATGTATATATTGTAAGGGTTTTGATGAAGACTTTACGTCTTACAGTGCATTTCATAATCCCATGGGTTGAAACAAAATCAACTCCCCCAGAAATTCAGGGCTTATCAGGTTAAAGTAATTGTTGACATATGAGAAGTTTGGCAGCTCTGTGTGGTCGTTTTCATGGTTAGGTCAGAAAGTAGTCAAAGTCAAAGGTTACTGGCATTGGTAGACTGCTCCGAAAGAACCAAATTCGATGATGATTCTGCAGTATCACTTGCTGCTAGTGGTTCAAAATCGTTACATTTATGTTTAAGAGAGTGATACACTGATACTCAATAATATGACATGTTTAAAAGGGTGATACACTGATACTCAATAATATGACATGTTTAAGGGGGTGATATATTGATACTCAATAATACACAATAATATGACATGTTTAAGAGGGTGGCTATTATGTTGTAGATGAAGAAAGTGAGGAGGAAGATGCTTCAGGAAGTGGTGATAGTGAGAGTGATAATCGTGAAAGTGACCCCAAAAAGGCTCTCCCTACACCCCCTCTGCCTGACGCTGGCGAAGTGAGTGGCATACTGAAAGGGAAAGCTTCAGATAAAGCAAAGAAACAGAAAAGTGTCTGTTTTGTCGAAGAACAAACTGGTGAAACATCACCACAAGAAGTCACTGTCCTTAAATCCCTAAAGAAAACCCCCGGGGAAGAGGAAGTGTTTAATGAAACTGAAGCATTAAACTCTGAGGATGAAACTGAAGATGTAACAATTGTTCCAAGCAAAAGTATGCGGTACACTGAGGACATTTACGGGCGTCTCCATGACAACCAAGGTAACATTGTGAGTGACACACTGCCATCTGGTGGCTCGTATGTGCCACCAGGGCGGCGATCGCAGCTGACTGGCAGCGAGGATGGGAAGAAGAAACTGGAACTGGAAAGGATGAGAAAACAACTGAAAGGTTTGATTAACAGGTGAGAAAGTGAATGGACGGACATACGACCATGGTTACGCTGACCCATATGTGACCAGGTGACCCCGCGAGATAACGGGCCAATCAAACTGACCGTACACACACCACACCACGTGTTTGTTAGATGGCTGCCATAACTTGATACCATAGACGACAACACGTTAATTAAGGGGACATGTCAATATTACAAATGGCCATTATATTTTGTCAGGTCACATATACATAAAACGCTAGTGAAAAACCATAAATGTCAACACAAAAACAAGCATCTGTTGAGATTATGTTTTCATTAATAACCAGGAAATGATGTTTTAACTATTGTTTGTGAAAAACTACAACACTCACGACGTTGTAATTTTGCTTATGAACGCATCTTACGTGCACGCAACGTAATACAGCAGTAAATTACGATTGGTTTGTGTCGAAAACACACTGCCACTTTAGGCTGTCATTCAACTTTTGCTTAATTCATTCAGTGGTGTAACAGACATAATTGGTTTATGTTAACCAAAATCTGCCATAAAGTTATCAGTTACACTGTCATGCTTATATGTATGGCATTTATTTCTTTAGGGATTTTCTAAAAATGGTTAAACTTCGTTTTTAGTGGCTATTTTTTCACATTTACAGAAATGTTTTAAAAAGCTTGTAACATAACTAAATAGATGAAAAACTCAATTTTTTTTTAATCCGGTATATTATAAAGTATTTCAACTACAATCTGTGAAGAAATGGTTAATTTATCTACTGAAACTAATCAATTCAAGACAAGCTTATAGTAGCCACCCCAGCTACTTTATGAATGTTTACACAACATGTCACTCATGATTTGTTCTCTTAATATTTTATCAAATTCACATTTTGGCAATGGCATAAAATATGCTAGTTTTACAATTATATATTTTAGTGACCACTTTACTTCAATTAAAGACCAATAACTATTCACATTTCAAGATGAAATATAAAGAGTTCAAGGCTAGTGATGCCAATCACCATTTGCACCATAGGCCAAACTGTTTGCTATTTGGTGAAACAAAATTTGAGCTCTTTCCAACTTGGCGAAATGCTGTTGTTGTCACTGGAATTGATGTGATGATATATCACATACTGTCTGCCTTCCTTGGAGCTGTTCTGTGATCTGCTTGCTTCATAGAAAATGGCTAACCAAGTTTTCATTTGGTTGAAGAAAGTTTGGAAGGTCTATAAACACACTGGAAATGTAGAAGACTACACCAACTACAAAGAGGCACTTAACCTAGCTACTACTGAAATTAGAAAATCTAAAAGAACCTTTGAACAAAAATTGGCAGGTAATATAAAAAATGACAGCAAGAGTTTCTATGCTTATGTAAGAAGTAAACAGAAAGTTCGAGATAAGGTCGGACCACTGGAAAGCAACAGTGAAAACATAATTTCAGATGGGTTCCAAATGGCAGAGGTCCTGAATGAGTATTTCAGCTCAGTTTTTACCACAGAAGATATCAGCTCACTTCCAGTTCCATTGACTAAATTTGAGGGCAATACATCAGAATATTTAGGGCAGTTATTTGTAACTCCTGAAATGATAGCAAAGAAAATTAAGAAGATGAAAGATAATAAATCACCTGGAAATTGTTGATCAAATTAGTACACCACTTGCAAACTTATTTAACTTGTCACTAGAAGAAGGAATAGTTCCTTCAGAATGGTAAGAAGCAAACATTACACCGTTGTTTAAGAAGGGATCGAGGAAGAAACCAGAAAATTACAGACCAGTGAGTTTAACATCAGTTGTATGTAAATTACTTGAAACATTAATTAGAGACCACATGGTGGAATTCCTCATAAAACATAAATTAATAAATACATCTCAACATGGATTCCTAAAAGCAAGGTCATGTCTAACCAATCTCTTATGTTTTTTAGAAGAAATTACAAAGTGGGTAGATCACGGGTCACCAGTGGATGTTGTCTACTTAGATTTTCAGAAAGCTTTCGATAAAGTGCCACATCAAAGATTGTTACTTAAACTAAAAGCCCATGGTATAGGCAATGATGTAATCAGCTGGATAGAAAAGTGGCTTACACACAGAAGACAGAGAGTAATAGTAGATGGTAAGATTTCAAACTGGAAATCTGTTTTGAGTGGGGTACCACAGGGATCAGTGTTAGGCCCTATACTGTTTTTAATATATATAAATGATTTGGAGGATGACATATCTAGCAAAGTACTCAAATTTGCAGATGACACAAAAGTATTCAGAAAGGTTACTAATGATACAGATAAACAAAGTTTACAGGATGATCTAGAAAAATTAGTTAAATGGTCAGAAAAATGGCAAATGTTATTCAATTTTGGGAAGTGTAAATATATACACATAGGACATGAAAATATGGACAAGGAATATAAAATGGGGGATGCTGTACTAGGTAGAACCACACAAGAAAAGGATTTAGGAGTAACATTTAATGCTGACATGAAAGTTTCAGAGCAATGTGGGATTGCTGCTTCGAAAGGAAATCAAATTCTAGGCCTAATTAGGAGAACTATCACGTATAAGGAGACACATCTAATTGTACCCCTGTACAAAGCAATAGTTAGACCACATTTGGAATATTGTATTCAAGCATGGAGGCCATATCGTAAAAAAGACATAGATAAGCTAGAAAGAATACAACGAAGAGCAACTAAGATGATTCCAGAATTAAGAGACCTTAGTTACGAAAGTCGCTTATTACAATGTGGTTTGACAACACTAGAGACCAGGAGACTAAGAGGAGACCAAATAGAAGTGTTTAAAATAGTGAACGGTTATGAGGATGTTGATAGGAATATGTTCTTCAAACTTAAAGAAGGCAGTAGAACCAGAGGACACAAAGCAGCATTAGTTAAGGAGCAGTGTAGGTTGGACATAAGAAAGTACTCTTTCTCACAGAGGGTGATAAATGAATGGAACAAACTGCCAAATGATTGTGTTAATGCTAGTAGTGTGAATATGTTTAAAAATAGAATTGACAGATATCTGATAAGGGCGGGCTACACATAGATGAGAAAATTGTTGGACTCTCGATAAGCCAATGGCTTGCTTGTCCACTTGCCATCTGGAACTTGTTGTTCGAGATGGCAATCTTGTTAAATCTTGTTAACCAAATTGGCTAAAGAGATTTTCAGCCCCGTGCTAGCCAAGGAGTCAAATTCCCATTTGATGCACTTTCTGATGGTAAATAAACTACGGCAATAAATACTAAACATGACGTGTAACAGGGTTTATTTAGATGCACTCACAGATAGAAAAATTAAAAGAATTTGGGCATTTATTTTCTTATTTAGCAATTGTACACTATTTTATTGCTGTATTTATTTAAAATAATTCTTATTACTAGTAGGATTTTAAATACATTTATTTGTTGATTTTGCTGTTCTACAGTATTTTATGTAACAATTTTAGATCTGGTGCTATACCTAATAAAATATATTATTATTTATATTTTTTATTATCATTTATTTTATTTTTATTATACACCCCCCCACTAGTTCTATACTAGTGAACCAGACCAGCATTACACATATCTGACCAATCAAACTTTTAGTTGTGATCTTCTGCAGATTGAGTGAGTCAAACCTGCAGCCAATCAGCAGCCAGATAGAGGCATTGTTCCGGAGCTACAGTCGTGCGGAACTGAGTGAGACATTGACCCAGATTGTCTTCGATGCTTGTGTGTCCTGCTCGCGTATCCCAGAACGCCTCATCACTGAACATGCGCTCCTCATCGCCATTCTCCATCGCAATGTCGGCAGTGAAGTCGGTGAGACACCTCGGGCATTTCTCTAATGAATATCTAGGGTAGGCTGGGTAAAACATATATTGTATATATGTCCTGTGCATCAGATCCGTAGATCACAGCAGATACATCGGATTTGGATATGACTCAGGCAATCAGCCAGTCAGTCTGTCTGGCTTGTATATACTGGTGTCCAATCAGCAGCCACCAACCAACAGTGCTGCCCGTAGCAACCGACAGTGCTGCCCGTAGCAACCACTTTACAAAGACAGCAGGACAAGTAAAGACAAAACTTTACTAGTCCACCAGAGGTTTCACTAATCCTATAAATTATCAAAACAATACATTTAAACCAGTACTGTTGTACTGCAGTACTGTTGTACTGCAGGCTTAGAAAGTGCTGCATCCTGCTGGTAGATGCACAACAGAAGAATAAACCAAACTAATATAAAATGTAAATATAACAGTAAGAATGTTCGATGCATGGCATAGCTCCTCTCAATAATAAACCGTATTTAAAAATGGCTCCTCTCAATAATAAACCGTATTTAAAAATGGCTCCTCTCAATAATAAACCGTATTTAAAAATGGCTACCAATTGCTACTCGTTAGTCGTATCCCTCTGTGGGAGATGTTAAATCGATTAAAACTGCTCTTTCGAAATGTCATGTCACATAGCAACCAATCAGCAACATTGTTTGACTGTTGACTCCATAGAAATAATGTTGTCATTGTACGGGAGGTGGCCCCACATGTTATGCTGGACAGACAGACTTCCGGTAGTTGGTATGTTTTACCTGGCTGCAGCGATCTTTACTAGTGTGTGGGCTAGTAGACTAGTAGTGGACTAGCGGGCTAGTAGACTAGTAGTGGACTAGCGGGCTAGTAGACTAGTAGTGGACTAGCAGGCTAGTAGACTAGTAGTGGACTAGCGGGCTGGTAGACTAGTAGTGGACTAGCGGGCTGGTAGACTAGTAGTGAACTAGCGGGCTAGTAGACTAGTAGTGGACTAGCGGGCTAGTACACTAGTAGTGGACTAGCGGGCTGGTAGACTAGTAGTGGACTAGCGGGCTGGTAGACTAGTAGTGAACTAGCGGGCTAGTAGACTAGTAGTGGACTAGCGGGCTAGTACACTAGTAGTGGACTAGCGGGCTAGTAGACTAGTAGTGGACTAGCGGGCTAGTAGACTAGTGGGCTAGTAGACTAGTAGTGGACTAGCAGGCTGGTAGACTAGTAGTGGACTAGCGGGCTAGTAGACTAGTAGTGGGCTAGTAGACTAGTAGTGGACTAGCAGGCTAGTAGACTAGTAGTGGACTAGCGGGCTAGTAGACTAGTAGTGGACTAGCGGGCTAGTAGTGGACTAGCGGGCTAGTAGACTAGTAGTGGATTAGCGGGCTAGTAGACTAGTAGTGGACTAGCAGGCTAGTAGACTAGTAGTGGACTAGTAGACTAGTAGTGGACTAGCGGGCTAGTAAACTAGTAGTGGATTAGTGGGCTAGTAGACTAGTAGTGGATTAGTGGGCTAGTAGACTAGTAGTGGATTAGCGGGCTAGTAGACTAGTAGTGGACTAGTAGACTAGTAGTGGATTAGCGGGCTAGTAGACTAGTAGTGGACTAGCGGGCTAGTAGACTAGTAGTGGACTAGCAGGCTGGTAGACTAGTAGTGGACTAGCAGGCTAGTAAACTAGTAGTGGACTAGTAGACTAGTAGTGGACTAGCGGGCTAGTAAACTAGTAGTGGATTAGTGGGCTAGTAGACTAGTAGTGGATTAGCGGGCTAGTAGACTAGTAGTGGACTAGCGGGCTAGTAGACTAGTAGTGGACTAGCAGGCTAGTAAACTAGTAGTGGACTAGCGGGCTAGTAAACTAGTAGTGGGCTAGTAGACTAGTAGTGGACTAGCAGGCTAGTAGACTAGTAGTGGACTAGCGGGCTAGTAGACTAGTAGTGGACTAGCGGGCTAGTAGTGGACTAGCGGGCTAGTAGACTAGTAGTGGATTAGCGGGCTAGTAGACTAGTAGTGGACTAGCGGGCTAGTAGACTAGTAGTGGACTAGCAGGCTGGTAGACTAGTAGTGGACTAGCGGGCTAGTAGACTAGTAGTGGACTAGCAGGCTAGTAGACTAGTAGTGGACTAGCAGGCTAGTAGACTAGTCGTGGACTAGCGGGCTAGTAAACTAGTAGTGGACTAGTAGACTAGTAGTGGACTAGCGGGCTAGTAAACTAGTAGTGGATTAGTGGGCTAGTAGACTAGTAGTGGATTAGTGGGCTAGTAGACTAGTAGTGGATTAGCGGGCTAGTAGACTAGTAGTGGACTAGCGGGCTAGTAGACTAGTAGTGGACTAGCGGGCTAGTAGACTAGTAGTGGACTAGCGGGCTAGTAAACTAGTAGTGGACTAGTAGACTAGTAGTGGACTAGCAGGCTAGTAGACTAGTAGTGGACTAGCGGGCTAGTAGATTAGTAGTGGACTAGCGGGCTAGTAGACTAGTAGTGGACTAGCGGGCTAGTAGACTAGTAGTGGACTAGCGGGCTAGTAAACTAGTAGTGGACTAGTGGGCTAGTAGACTAGTAGTGGAGTAGTGGGCTAGTAGACTAGTAGTGGATTAGCGGGCTAGTAGACTAGTAGTGGACTAGCGGGCTAGTAGACTAGTAGTGGACTAGCGGGCTAGTAGACTAGTAGTGGACTAGCGGGCTAGTAGACTAGTAGTGGACTAGTAGACTAGTAGTGGATTAGCGGGCTAGTAGACTAGTAGTGGACTAGCGGGCTAGTAGACTAGTAGTGGACTAGCAGGCTGGTAGACTAGTAGTGGACTAGCAGGCTAGTAAACTAGTAGTGGACTAGTAGACTAGTAGTGGACTAGCGGGCTAGTAAACTAGTAGTGGATTAGTGGGCTAGTAGACTAGTAGTGGATTAGTGGGCTAGTAGACTAGTAGTGGATTAGCGGGCTAGTAGACTAGTAGTGGACTAGCGGGCTAGTAGACTAGTAGTGGACTAGCAGGCTAGTAAACTAGTAGTGGACTAGCGGGCTAGTAAACTAGTAGTGGGCTAGTAGACTAGTAGTGGACTAGCAGGCTAGTAGACTAGTAGTGGACTAGCGGGCTAGTAGACTAGTAGTGGACTAGCGGGCTAGTAGTGGACTAGCGGGCTAGTAGACTAGTAGTGGATTAGCGGGCTAGTAGACTAGTAGTGGACTAGCGGGCTAGTAGACTAGTAGTGGACTAGCAGGCTGGTAGACTAGTAGTGGACTAGCGGGCTAGTAGACTAGTAGTGGACTAGCAGGCTAGTAGACTAGTAGTGGACTAGCAGGCTAGTAGACTAGTAGTGGACTAGCGGGCTAGTAAACTAGTAGTGGACTAGTAGACTAGTAGTGGACTAGCGGGCTAGTAAACTAGTAGTGGATTAGTGGGCTAGTAGACTAGTAGTGGACTAGTGGGCTAGTAGACTAGTAGTGGATTAGCGGGCTAGTAGACTAGTAGTGGACTAGCGGGCTAGTAGACTAGTAGTGGACTAGCGGGCTAGTAAACTAGTAGTGGACTAGCGGGCTAGTAAACTAGTAGTGGACTAGTAGACTAGTAGTGGACTAGCGGGCTAGTAGACTAGTAGCGGACTAGCGGGCTAGTAGACTAGTAGTGGACTAGCGGGCTAGTAGACTAGTAGTGGACTAGCGGGCTAGTAGACTAGTAGTGGACTAGCAGGCTGGTAGACTAGTAGTGGACTAGCAGGCTAGTAGACTAGTAGTGGACTAGTAGACTAGTAGTGGACTAGCGGGCTAGTAGACTAGTAGTGGACTAGCGGGCTAGTAGACTAGTAGTGGACTAGCGGGCTAGTAGACTAGTAGTGGACTAGCGGGCTAGTAGACTAGTAGTGGACTAGCAGGCTAGTAGACTAGTAGTGGACTAGCGGGCTAGTAGACTAGTAGTGGACTAGCGGGCTAGTAGACTAGTAGTGGACTAGCAGGCTGGTAGACTAGTAGTGGACTAGCAGGCTAGTAAACTAGTAGTGGACTAGTAGACTAGTAGTGGACTAGCGGGCTAGTAAACTAGTAGTGGATTAGTGGGCTAGTAGACTAGTAGTGGACTAGCGGGCTAGTAGACTAGTAGTGGACTAGCGGGCTAGTAGACTAGTAGTGGACTAGCGGGCTAGTAGACTAGTAGTGGACTAGCAGGCTGGTAGACTAGTAGTGGACTAGCAGGCTAGTAGACTAGTAGTGGACTAGTAGACTAGTAGTGGACTAGCGGGCTAGTAAACTAGTAGTGGACTAGCGGGCTAGTAGACTAGTAGTGGACTAGCGGGCTAGTAGACTAGTAGTGGACTAGCGGGCTAGTAGACTAGTAGTGGACTAGCGGGCTAGTAGACTAGTAGTGGACTAGCAGGCTGGTAGACTAGTAGTGGACTAGCGGGCTAGTAGACTAGTAGTGGACTAGCAGGCTAGTAGACTAGTAGTGGACTAGCAGGCTAGTAGACTAGTAGTGGACTAGCGGGCTAGTAAACTAGTAGTGGACTAGTAGACTAGTAGTGGACTAGCGGGCTAGTAAACTAGTAGTGGATTAGTGGGCTAGTAGACTAGTAGTGGATTAGTGGGCTAGTAGACTAGTAGTGGATTAGCGGGCTAGTAGACTAGTAGTGGACTAGCGGGCTAGTAGACTAGTAGTGGACTAGCGGGCTAGTAAACTAGTAGTGGACTAGCGGGCTAGTAAACTAGTAGTGGACTAGTAGACTAGTAGTGGACTAGCGGGCTAGTAGACTAGTAGCGGACTAGCGGGCTAGTAGACTAGTAGTGGACTAGCGGGCTAGTAGACTAGTAGCGGACTAGCGGGCTAGTAGACTAGTAGCGGACTAGCAGGCTGGTAGACTAGTAGTGGACTAGCGGGCTAGTAGACTAGTAGCGGACTAGCGGGCTAGTAGACTAGTAGCGGACTAGCGGGCTAGTAGACTAGTAGCGGACTAGCGGGCTAGTAGACTAGTAGCGGACTAGCGGGCTAGTAGACTAGTAGTGGACTAGCGGGCTAGTAGACTAGTAGCGGACTAGCGGGCTAGTAGACTAGTAGCGGACTAGCGGGCTAGTAGACTAGTAGCGGACTAGCGGGCTAGTAGACTAGTAGCGGACTAGCGGGCTAGTAGACTAGTAGCGGGCTAGTAGACTAGTAGTGGACTAGCGGGCTAGTAGACTAGTAGCGAACTAGCGGGCTAGTAGACTAGTAGCGGACTAGCGGGCTAGTAGACTAGTAGCGGACTAGCGGGCTAGTAGACTAGTAGCGGACTAGCGGGCTAGTAGACTAGTAGCGGACTAGCGGGCTAGTAGACTAGTAGCGGACTAGCGGGCTAGTAGACTAGTAGTGGACTAGCGGGCTAGTAGACTAGTGGGCTAGTAGACTAGTAGTGGACTAGCAGGCTGGTAGACTAGTAGTGGACTAGCAGGCTGGTAGACTAGTAGTGGACTAGCGGGCTAGTAAACTAGTAGTGGACTAGCGGGCTAGTAGTGGACTAGCGGGCTAGTAGACTAGTAGTGGGCTAGTAGACTAGTAGTGGACTAGCAGGCTAGTAGACTAGTAGTGGACTAGCAGGCTGGTAGACTAGTAGTGGACTAGCGGGCTAGTAGACTAGTAGGGGCTAGTAGACTAGTAGTGGACTAGCAGGCTGGTAGACTAGTAGTGGACTAGCAGGCTGGTAGACTAGTAGTGGACTAGCAGGCTGGTAGACTAGTAGTGGACTAGCAGGCTAGTAGACTAGTAGTGGACTAGCGGGCTAGTAGACTAGTAGTGGGCTAGTAGACTAGTAGTGGACTAGCGGGCTAGTAGACTAGTAGCGGACTAGCGGGCTAGTAGACTAGTAGTGGAGTAGCGGGCTAGTAGACTAGTAGCGGACTAGCGGGCTAGTAGACTAGTAGCGGACTAGCGGGCTAGTAGACTAGTAGCGGACTAGCGGGCTAGTAGACTAGTAGCGGACTAGCGGGCTAGTAGACTAGTAGCGGGCTAGTAGACTAGTAGCGGACTAGCGGGCTAGTAGACTAGTAGTGGACTAGCGGGCTAGTAGACTAGCAGCGAACTAGCGGGCTAGTAGACTAGTAGCGCGGCTAGTAGACTAGCGGGCTAGTAGACTAGTAGTGGACTAGCGGGCTAGTAGACTAGTAGCGGACTAGCGGGCTAGTAGACTAGTAGCGGACGCGGGCTAGTAGACTAGTAGCGAACTAGCGGGCTAGTAGACTAGTAGCGGACTAGCGGGCTAGTAGACTAGTAGCGGACTAGCGGGCTAGTAGACTAGTAGCGGACTAGCGGGCTAGTAGACTAGTAGCGGACTAGCGGGCTAGTAGACTAGTAGCGGACTAGCGGGCTGGTAGACTAGTAGCGGACTAGCGGGCTAGTAGACTAGTAGCGGACTAGCGGGCTAGTAGACTAGTAGTGGACTAGCAGGCTAGTAGACTAGTAGTGGACTAGCGGGCTAGTAGACTAGTAGCGGGCTAGTAGACTAGTAGCGGACTAGCGGGCTAGTAGACTAGTAGCGGACTAGCGGGCTAGTAGACTAGTAGCGGGCTAGTAGACTAGTAGCGGACTAGCGGGCTAGTAGACTAGTAGCGGACTAGCGGGCTAGTAGACTAGTAGCGGACTAGCGGGCTAGTAGACTAGTAGCGGACTAGCGGGCTAGTAGACTAGTAGCGGACTAGCGGGCTAGTAGACTAGTAGCGGACTAGCGGGCTAGTAGACTAGTAGCGGACTAGCGGGCTAGTAGACTAGTAGCGGACTAGCGGGCTAGTAGACTAGTAGTGGACTAGCGGGCTAGTAGACTAGTAGCGGACTAGCGGGCTAGTAGACTAGTAGCGGGCTAGTAGACTAGTAGCGGACTAGCGGGCTAGTAGACTAGTAGCGGGCTAGTAGACTAGTAGCGGACTAGTGGGCTAGTAGACTAGTAGCGGGCTAGTAGACTAGTAGCGGGCTAGTAGACTAGTAGCGGGCTAGTAGACTAGTAGTGGACTAGCTGGCTAGTAGACTAGTAGTGGACTAGCAGGCTAGTAGACTAGTAGCGGACTAGCGGGCTAGTAGACTAGTAGCGGGCTAGTAGACTAGTAGCGGACTAGCAGGCTAGTAGACTAGTAGCGGGCTAGTAGACTAGTAGCGGACTAGCGGGCTAGTAGACTAGTAGCGGACTAGTAGACTAGTAGCGGACTAGCGGGCTAGTAGACTAGTAGCGGACTAGTGGGCTAGTAGACTAGTAGCGGACTAGCGGGCTAGTAGACTAGTAGCGGACTAGTGGGCTAGTAGACTAGTAGCGGGCTAGTAGACTAGTAGCGGACTAGCGGGCTAGTAGACTAGTAGCGGGCTAGTAGACTAGTAGCGGACTAGCGGGCTAGTAGACTAGTAGCGGACTAGTGGGCTAGTAGACTAGTAGCGGGCTAGTAGACTAGTAGCGGACTAGCGGGCTAGTAGACTAGTAGCGGACTAGCGGGCTAGTAGACTAGTAGCGGACTAGCGGGCTAGTAGACTAGTAGCGGACTAGCGGGCTAGTAGACTAGTAGCGGACTAGCAGGCTAGTAGACTAGTAGCGGACTAGCGGGCTAGTAGACTAGTAGCGGACTAGCGGGCTAGTAGACTAGTAGTGGACTAGCGGGCTAGTAGACTAGTTTCACTACTGATAGGTTAGGATATGTTTATTAAAAAAAAACCTGTTCAACAATGTCATGGAATGTGTAACTCTAAGTGACTGATCACAGTCGTTAGGCCCGTATAATGATAGAATATTCATAATAAAATGAGCAGCGTTAGGAGAAAAAAGGAAAACATAACATTCTAACTGTAACTAACTGTAACATAGCAGCATAGACTACAGTGGGGGCCAACAAGCATAACATTCTAACTGTAAGATAGCTACATCCTCCTCTCCTGTACTGATGTGGTCATGTGCCACGTCCTCCACTCCTGTATTCATGTGGTCATGTGCTACGTCCTCCACTCCTGTATTCATGTGGTCACGTGCCACGTCCTCCACTCCTGTATTCATGTGGTCATGTGCCACGTCCTCCACTCCTGTATTCATGTGGTCATGTGCCACGTCCTCCACTCCTGTATTCATGTGGTCATGTGCCACGTCCTCCACTCCTGTATTCATGTGGTCATGTGCCACGTCCTCCACTCCTGTATTCATGTGGTCATGTGCCACGTCCTCCACTCCTGTATTCATGTGGTCATGTGCCACGTCCTCCACTCCTGTATTCATGTGGTCATGTGCCACGTCCTCCACTCCTGTATTCATGTGGTCATGTGCCACGTCCTCCACTCCTGTATTCATGTGGTCATGTGCTATGTCCTCCACTCCTGTATTCATGTGGTCATGTGCTATGTCCTCCACTCCTGTATTCATGTGGTCATGTGCTATGTCCTCCACTCCTGTATTCATGTGGTCATGTGCCACGTCCTCCACTCCTGTATTCATGTGGTCATGTGCCACGTCCTCCACTCCTGTATTCGTGTGGTCATGTGCTATGTCCTCTACTCCTGTATTCATGTGGTCATGTGCCACGTCCTCCACTCCTGTATTCGTGTGGTCATGTGCTATGTCCTCCACTCCTGTATTCATGTGGTCATGTGCTATGTCCTCCACTCCTGTATTCGTGTGGTCATGTGCCACGTCCTCCACTCCTGTATTCATGTGGTCATGTGCTACGTCCTCCACTCCTGTATTCGTGTGGTCATGTGCCACGTCCTCCACTCCTGTATTCATGTGGTCATGTGCCACGTCCTCCACTCCTGTATTCGTGTGGTCATGTGCTATGTCCTCTACTCCTGTATTCATGTGGTCATGTGCCACGTCCTCCACTCCTGTATTCGTGTGGTCATGTGCTATGTCCTCCACTCCTGTATTCATGTGGTCATGTGCTATGTCCTCCACTCCTGTATTCGTGTGGTCATGTGCCACGTCCTCCACTCCTGTATTCATGTGGTCATGTGCTATGTCCTCCACTCCTGTATTCATGTGGTCATGTGCCACGTCCTCCACTCCTGTATTCATGTGGTCATGTGCTATGTCCTCCACTCCTGTATTCATGTGGTCATGTGCCACGTCCTCCACTCCTGTATTCATGTGGTCATGTGCTATGTCCTCCACTCCTGTATTCATGTGGTCATGTGCCACGTCCTCCACTCCTGTATTCGTGTGGTCATGTGCCACGTCCTCCACTCCTGTATTCATGTGGTCATGTGCTACGTCCTCCACTCCTGTATTCGTGTGGTCATGTGCCACGTCCTCCACTCCTGTACTGATGTGGTCATGTGCTATGTCCTCCACTCCTGTATTCATGTGGTCATGTGCTATGTCCTCTACTCCTGTATTCATGTGGTCATGTGCTATGTCCTCCACTCCTGTATTCATGTGGTCATGTGCTATGTCCTCTACTCCTGTGTTGCATGTTCTTCACCCACTGTTACAAGGCAATGTTATGGTTCAGGCTTGTTAGTGTTTTCAGCACAAACATGGTCAAACATTCACTGTGTAGACAGCTGTATAGATGCAGTACTCACAGTATTGCAAAAAATTTACTATTCTCAGTTTTATTAATGCAGCCCCTGATGAATACATGTTTCTAATTGTCTGTTTCTAACTGGGCCTGTTGGTGTGTTGTTTAACATATATTATTCAGGGGTCTCTTTTGGGACGCGCTATGCGCCAATGGCGCGTTCCCCTGTAGAATGACGCGCATCCGTCTTAACGCTTGGGACAATTGGCGCGCGGGCTTGCCTATAGTTGGGCCTGTATCATGTTGTCACTTTGATAACACCACTTTGCTGTTGTACGTTGGTTGAAAAGTCCTCATAACCAGTAAACATATAAAGGATATACTAATTTAGTATAGTCTTATATTGCTAATATAACCACTCGTATCGTTGATGCGGCTATTTTATACGGTAGTCCTACGTTCTTGCATCGCTCTTTCCACGACTACGTGACTTCGCCTTAACAGCAACAAACAGTGGCGCCATATAGCGGAGTCCGAATAAACACACAATGCTTACGCGGCGTTTCGTATACGCGACATTGTCGCACGTTCACCGAAATTCAACATGCTGCCCAAAAAGAAAAGAAAACTGAATCAGCCGGACATCCGAAATGTTTTCCGTCAAAATGTAAGTATATATTCATTATACGGTGCCTTAGAACGTGTCGTTTTGTGATACAAGTAATTCGTAATTGGCATAAATCGTAACTTGCACATATGACGTAATATCTCCCACGACAACCGGCGCGTCCGTATTATCTTAATTGCGTTGACATGCAATATTTATCATACATTAATTTAGGAAATACCTCATAATAACTGTCGTTCAACATCCGAATATTTAAACAATTTGGATTTGTGTCATAACACGCTTATCATCATCATGGGACGTGCCAGTGCCACAGTGGGCGCTGTATTGCCTATAATTATGCTAGTCCGTCAACGCCAGTTGTCAATACGCGGAAGTTGGACCAAGTCACAAAGTGTATTGTGTGATAAATAAAGCCAAATTTAACAGCCAAAAAACGTGTATAAGCAAGGGTTATGTTGTGGTGGTTGAATGTATGTTATTCCGTGTATAATTGTGTGTGCAAATTGCTGTACATAGAGCTATTCTGTAGTAATTTGCTATTGTCAGTTCAATATCACCTTGTTAATAAACCAACTTTACATGTCATCACCTAGTGCAACTGTTTTGGATTATTGCAAATTATGATTAATTAATTTTACTTATTCAATTATATGTATTCAATGGTTTTTACAGACTCTAACACCGGGACAAATGACTACACCAGAGCAGACAACTGGAAGTAGACAGGGACTGGAGCAAGTGACTTCGTCGGGAAGTACACCGGGGCAGGAGCAAGAGACTTTGTCTGGAGGAACACATGAACAGGAGCAAGGGACTTTGTCTGGAGGTACATGTGGACATGAGCATGGGACTTTGTCTGGAGGTACACATGGACAGAAGCAAGGGACTTTGTCTGGAGGTACATGTGGACAGGAGCATGGGACTTTGTCGCGAGCTACGCAGGGACAGGAGCAAGCGGCTTCGACGAGAAGCACACCTGGACCCAGGAAGAGGAACTTCTAAAAGATGTGGCTGTCAGCCTATAAATGGCTCCGATATTATAATAGAAAAGATCTGATGCACTGCCAGCTGTGCAGGGAAGCCAAATCCAACAGCACAATGGCCAAAGGAACGAACAACTTTCGGACATCAACAATTACACGCCACTTGACATTTTCAGACATTTTGCAGAATCTCGCTGCGAAGTAGGCTCAGTACTGAGCACTGTGACCAGTTGATGCGAGTGCACTTGGAAGGAGGCAGATTTTGATTTCAAACTAGCATTGAAAACATGGCGCGAACATTGCCACCGCAAAATCTTTGCTAACTAAAGTGATGGGTCATTCCACAGTGCCCAATGTAAAGGATGAAGATCTAAGACAAAATAGAAGTGATTTCCAGTAATTTTGTCTGCAGGGAGTGTCATCCTGACTTGACATAATTTCAGCTTGTGTGGGTTCACCTGGACCACAACAGTTGTCTTGCTCAATCAAGTAACATGTTTGTTTCACCAGCTTTATTGTGTTGGTATGTTTTATTCCCTAATTACACAGTGGATGTGACCAGTCATTGGGTTGTGCAAGTGTCTTGAGTTCTGTAATTATTGTTACTTGTTATGTGAAGGGTACAGAAAGTACTACCTTGCAAACTTTGGATAAAAACAATCTTTGTTGTTTCCCTCCAATTTATCACTGAAACAAGTACCTCAGTTGGTGTCAAGTATTAGGGCTGAGTGTTACATAGCATCCATGTCAGTGGCCCTGCCCAAGTTCTAGTAAGTAAAGCTATAATTATATAAATTGTAATTTATTATCTGGCTGATACATAGCTATCATATGAAGTATTAGCACTATATTTATATCTGTTAGGATATAAATATGCCGTTAGTTATGATTGTATTTGTGTGAATGACTACCGCTAGATATTAATTCATTTATTTTACTTGGCACAGTTGTGACACATTTATTTAGCATTCTGTTATGTATAGCAGCAATAATTAATGTGGGTATATTAATAATTATTATAAATTATCAGGAGGGATAGTAATCACTAATGAATAATGTCCAGTTAGTGATGCGTTGTTTTTAACAAAATATTTGATCTGTGTGCAATTAATTATAATTATGGATAATTTGCATCTCATATTGATTGTATACTTCCAGATTGTTTTGACACCAGTCAAAATAAAAAACCTGTTTTGTCTAAGATGTTCTTCTTGTGATTTGATTGTCATATATATATATATATATATGTTAATCCAGACTGTCACAGTCAGTATGTATATTCTGACGCGGCAGATACAGTACACATACTGGTGTGCCTTGTGCATGTCTGCTGACAATGAAATACTTCCTTCAATGCACATACATCAACATACTTGTTACTTAATGTAAACAATATTGTACAATTTTTTTAGCAGTAATATTAACTCCTTGTGTAAAGCTTTTTGAAAACAGCCTTTCTTTACATGGTGCTTGTGGAGGATTCCAGAATAGTTTCACTTTCAATCATTGCTTTAACGTCATACCAATTTTGTACATACAACATAAGTTGTTCTCTTGACATACATGATCCGCCGCATTTGTAATGTAAAACAGATCTCCGGCCAAAACTATATTGACCCAATCATCATTGAAATGACCCATACAATTTTGCTTGTATGGGCCAATTGGCCCATGCGTATTTTTTCTAGGGAGACCTCTGACTATTATGTTGTGTAACTGACCATCATAATAGAACTGAGCCCTGTGTGCCTACAGGGGCTGTCTTCCTACAGATTTGGGCTGAGAGGTTTCACTCCCTCTACGAGCAACAGAAGGGAGTCGTCAGTGAAGGGAAGGAACTCGACAACCTTCTCGTTCTTCTTGCTCAGTTATGCAACTTCAAAGTATGACATTTTTTTCTTAATCTTTATTTCAGAATTGTTATTTAATTAATCATGTATGGTATGTTATTGTGTATTTGTGGATTGCAGTGATGTAGAAGTTATAACATCACTCACAAAGTTATAACATCACTCACAAAGTTATAACATCACTCTCAAAGTTATAACATCACTCTCAAAGTTATAACATCACTCACAAAGTTATAACATCACTCACAAAGTTATAACATCACTCACAAAGTCTCAATTTAGAGAACTGGGACTCAAATTATTTTCCTGCTGTTTAGAAGGTTAGGCAGTTTGTTCACCCCACATTGTCTTAGTTTGTTCACCCCACATTGTCTTAGTTTGTTCACCCCACCTTGCCTCAGTTTGTTCACCCCACATTGTCTTAGTTTGTTCACCCCACATTGTCTTAGTTTGTTCACCCCACCTTGCCTCAGTTTGTTCACCCCACATTGTCTTAGTTTGTTCACCACACATTGTCTTAGTTTGTTCACCCCACCTTGCCTCAGTTTGTTCACCCCACTTTGTCTTAGTTTGTTCACCCCACATTGTCTTAGTTTGTTCACCCCACATTGTCTTAGTTTGTTCACCCCACATTGTCTTAGTTTGTTCACCCCACCTTGCCTCAGTTTGTTCACCCCACATTGTCTTAGTTTGTTCACCCCACATTGTCTTAGTTTGTTCACCCCACATTGTCTTAATTCACTCTGCTGTATACATGAGTTTCTGGCTGTAGACAGAGGTAGGTATAAATGAATGATTCGTTTTCATGCATTAATTGTGTCATGGCTGAATGCTCCCTAGAGAACATGTAGGGGTGTTAGAATGAACAGGTCTGCCGGGGGGTGGAGTGTGAAGCGCTTTGAGCCGTCCCAAAGACTAGATACTGAGCTATATAAGAACATACCTTACATGTGTAGTGTTATGGGAATGCATGTAGTATTATTTTCTGCCACCAGGTGGTGCACAGTCTGCTACTGTTTGACGTCATCGACCGCCTGGTGGACAACTTTGCTGAGAAAGATATTGAACTGTTGCTGGTGATACTCAAAAGTAAGTTATGACAACTGGTTTGTTTTCTTACTGTCTCAAGTTGACACGGGAAACGTAGTAGATCTTATATTATACTGAGAAACAGCCAGATTGAAGGACACAAAGTTGACACGGGAGACGTAGTAGATCTTATATTATACTGAGAAACAGCCAGATTGAAGGACACAAAGTTGACACGGGAGACGTAGTAGATCTTATATTATACTGAGAAACAGTCAGATTGAAGGACACAAAGTTGACACGGGAGACGTAGTAGATCTTATATTATACTGAGAAATGGCCAGATTGAAGGACACAAAGTTGACACGGGAGACGTAGTAGATCTTACATTATACTGAGAAACAGCCAGATTGAAGGACACAAAGTTGACACGGGAGACGTAGTAGATCTTACATTATACTGAGAAACAGCCAGATTGAAGGACACAAAGTTGACACGGGAGACGTAGTAGATCTTACATTATACTGAGAAACAGCCAGATTGAAGGACACAAAGTTGACACGGGAGACGTAGTAGATCTTATATTATACTGAGAAACAGTCAGATTGAAGGACACAAAGCTGGAGGAAGAGAATAAAACACATGAATAGTTTAAACAAATGTCTTGAAAGACCAGTCAATGATATCCACAGCTGTTGGCATCTGCACATGGTACAATTATGAGGAGGGTCGTGATGACCAGAATCACTGGACATGACAGAATTGTGAGGAGGGTCGTGATGACCAACATCACTGGACATGACAGAATTGTGAGGAGGGTCGTGATGACCAACATCACTGGACATGACAGAATTGTGAGAGGGTCGCGATGACCAACATCACTGGACATGACAGAATTGTGAGAGGGTCGTGATGACCAACATCACTGGACATGACAGAATTGTGAGGAGGGTCGTGATGACCAACATCACTGGACATGACAGAATTGTGAGGAGGGTCGTGATGACCAACATCACTGGACATGACAGAATTGTGAGGAGTGTCGTGATGACCAACATCACTGGACATGGCACAATTATGAGGAGGGTCGTGATGACCAACATCACTGGACATGACAGAATTGTGAGAGGGTCGTGATGACCAACATCACTGGACATGACACCTGAAAAAGTGTTCATAAAATCAACCAGATAGTAACTGCAGCATTTTAAGACACTGATTGATAAATGGTGGGACCTGAGAAATATATAGTGACATAATTACAATGAGTGAACTACGACGTGGCACAGACAGCCTACCATGGCTGCTAAGGACTACTGTACTATGTGACATAATTACAATGAGTGAACTACGACGTGGCACAGACAGCCTACCCTGGCTGCTAAGGACTACTGTACTATGTGACATAATTACAATGAGTGAACTACGACGTGGCACAGACAGCCTACCCTGGCTGCTAAGGACTACTGTACTATGTGACATAATTACAATGAGTGAACTACGACGTGGCACAGACAGCCTACCATGGCTGCTAAGGACTACTGTACTATGTGACATAATTACAATGAGTGAACTACGACGTGGCACAGACAGCCTACCCTGGCTGCTAAGGACTACTGTACTATGTGACATAATTACAATGAGTGAACTACGACGTGGCACAGACAGCCTACCATGGCTGCTAAGGACTACTGTACTATGTGTGAGTCAGATGGTCTTCTAGTGACTGTCTACTACAGTACTGTGGAGATAAATAGGCTTGTTACTTGTACAGATGCGGGCTTCACTCTGAGGAGGGAGGATGCGGGGGCCCTGAAGGCGGCCATCCTCAAGATACAGACAAAGGCACCAACTGTGGACACCGCCCAGTACGACAACAAGTAGGCTGTGATGGCAAGAATGCATGAATTCACCTAAAACACTGTCTAAAATCACCAGTAATATGCCTGATAATTTGATAATAAGTTATTACGTATAAACATTGAAAGTGTTTTCTACGATTGTTCCAAGTTATGTAAACCATCCACTAATCAATTCGATATTATGTGCCAGAGGGTGCTACAAACACAAAAACAGCAGGGTACGTTTATGTAACTTGGAACACTCGTCCAAAACACATAGCATTGCGAACAATCTACAGAGGGTAATTCTATGAAGGGTAAGTTAATAGTGGCTTGAATTTAGAAAATATTAAACGTTTCGGATCCTTACGGGGGGGTCATAGATGAACCCCTGAAAGTGTCCAATATGTAAAGTGTCCAACATGTAAAGTGTCCAATATGTAAAGTGTTCATAACATAGACTAACTCAATTATAGTAGTAAGACTGTAGTTGTTGTAGTCACTGTGATGTAATATTGTAGTTGTTGTAATCCTTGTAGTCACCATGATGTATGTTGACAGGTCCCGTCTCACCTACATGTTGGACATCCTCATGGCGATTCGCAACAACAACATGCGCAAGATCCCCAACTACGATCCCACACATGTGGATCATCTTCGCAAGATCATGCACAATTGTCAACGGGGTACTCCCAATTTCCCATGTTTTCCCTTATTTTGAATCATGAAAAATATTTAATGTTATCACACATCATTTTCCCAGCGAGATTTGGACTGAATCAGTTTTCAATAATAAAAAAGAAATTTATTTTTTCTTCTTTGCAGTTTGCCTCCTTTGCAACAAGGTTTTAGAGCAAAACATTTGATACACATATGCCCCACAGAACAAGGCAAATAGCAAGGAATAATGTGATTTAACAATGGACAATTTAACACTGAAAATTATGATATGATCAATTTAACACTGTGTTATGACACCAGTCAACTAATAGGCACTTATAATTTTAGATTAGGGAAAATCTGAGAAATCACCACACGCATGTCATGTCATGTCATGTCATGTCATGCTGCATGGCTCACATAATGAAAGGGCTAATTATCAAAATAAGTGAAGGTGGTTTGACCAAACCAGCAATAATAGGAAATATTTATAGGCCTCTGAGGAATTTAAATGATAACCTGGAACAGTTTATAACAGAATTTTCACAAATGCTTTCATCTCTAGACCAAATACAACACAGCGTAATTTTTGCCAGTGATTATAACATAAACCTGCTAAAGTTAAATGAAAATGAACTGATCAGTGATTTCTTTGATCTTCTAACATCACATAGTATGTATCCCCAAATCACACTACTAACTAGATTTTCAGAATGACACGGTGCATTAATAGATAATTTTTTCTGTAAATTAACAAAAACAATTCTAGAGAGCAGAGCAGGTATACTCATAAAACAATTTTCAGATCACCAACTCTATTTTATCTTCATGGACAAACTAAACTAGGTCCTCTATAAACACAGGGGTCCCACAAGGTTCAATACTAGGTCCTCTATAAACACGGGAGTCCCACAAGGCTCAACACTAGGTCCTCTATAAACCATGGAGTCCCACAAGGCTCAATACTAAGTCCTCTATAAACACGGGAGACCCACAAGGCTCAATACTAGGTCCTCTATAAATACAGGGGTCCCACAAGGCTCAATACTAGGTCCTCTATAAACACAGGGGTCCCACAAGGCTCAATACTAAGTCCTCTATAAACACGGGAGACCCACAAGGCTCAATACTAGGTCCTCTATAAACACTGGAGACCCACAAGCCTCATTACTAGGTCCTCTATAAACACAGGGGTCCCACAAGGCTCAATACTAGGTCCTCTATAAACACGGGTCCCACAAGGCTCAATACTAGGTCCTCTATAAACACAGGGGTCCCACAAGGCTCAATACTAGGTCCTCTATAAACACAGGGGTCCCACAAGGCTCAATACTAGGTCCTCTATAAACATGGGAGACCCACAAGGCTCAATACTAGGTCCTCTATAAACACGGGAGACCCACAAGGCTCAATACTAGGTCCTCTATAAACACGGGAGACCCACAAGGCTCAATACTAGATCATGTGTTATTCATTATAAATATTAATGATTTCCCACAAGACAGTACTGTCTTCAAATTCATTACATATGCTGATGATACGTCTCTAGTAAGTATGCTCGGGTCCTTGGTACAAATGGTACAAACAATCCAGATACTGAATATATGATAAATACAGAGCTACACAACATAGCAGAATGGCTAAAATTAAATAAATTATCATTAGATATCAACAAAACTAAGTATATGATTTTTCAAATGCCAAACAAAAAAGGTAATAGTACCAACACTAACAATTGATGGGGTAAACATTGAAAGAGTCCAACATTTCAACTTCTTAGGTTTAACATTTGACACACATTTAAATTTGCATAAACACATTGAGAAAATAGCAAATAAATGTTCTAGGACAATGGGAATTATAAACAAGTTGAAGCATGTCTTACCAAAAAGTATCAGAATTATACTATGTAATTCATTAATATTACCCCACATAAATTACTGCCTAAAGATCTGGGGCTACCAGTGTAATAGGATAACAAAATTACAGAAAAAAACAATTAGCATAATATCTGTAACCAAATACAACTCACACACAGAACCATTATATAAAAGCCTCTCTGTTTTAAAGGTTGAAGACTTACTTAAAATGCAGATACTATGATTTTATTATAAATTCATGCACAAACAATTACCAGCATACTTACAAAACTGGCCGATAAACCAGAATACACACATACATAATCATCTCACGCGTAAACACAACAAAATACACACATTTAGAACACAACACGAATTTGTAAAAAAAATGTCTGAAATATAATTTACGACATATCAAGAATACTCCAGACATTTTAAAAGATAAAGTGACCACACACAGCTTAAGGGATATATACTTTATGCTAACAATTATATTATAAAAAGCTATCTATTCGCCATTGTTAACTGCTACCCTTGCATGCATGGTCAATAATAAATAATTGATCTAGCTATTGGCATTAACATTAATTTATACAAGTGTAAATATACAATAAATTCATTGAAAACATACCAGGGTGGCTTCCATGAGAGCAATTTCTTTAGTCTTCCAAATCCAGTTTGTACTGTATATGTGTTTACATGCCTAATTTAACACAATTAATTTTTTTTTTTTATTAATTACTGTTGCTGTACAAATGGATCAATAAACAGTTCTGTCTGTCTGTCTGAGAGCATGACAAGATGGCTGCATCTTGTTCTGTGCCTCTTCAAGGTATAACACTTTTCATTGGCTAACTGAATGACTGGTTTACTGGACATTACAACACTAAATTTATTTCAATTTAGTTACTGTAAACAATCTAATTAAGGATACAGCTTTATTGTCATGAGTTATGAGTTTATTGTCATGAGTTATGAGTTTATTGTCCATGAGTTATGAGTTTATTGTCATGAGTTATGAGTTTATTGTCATGAGTTATGAGTTTATTGTCATGAGTTATGAGTTTATTGTCATGAGTTATGAGTTTATTGTCATGAGTTATGAGTTTATTGTCATGAGTTATGAGTTTATTGTCATGAGTTATGAGTTTATTGTCATGAGTTATGAGTTTATTGTCATGAGTTATGAGTTTATTGTCATGAGTTATGCACAAGGGAACCATGACATGCACAAGCAGAATGACTGTTCTGACAAGTTGTTGACGAGTGAGGTTGTTGTTGATGAGGGAGGTTGTTGGTGATGAGGGAGGTTGTTGTTGATGAGGGAGGTTGTTGTTGATGAGGGAGGTTGTTGTAGGGTCAAGTTCTCTGGAGGATGCCCTCAGGATCTCACTGAATGACCTGCTGCACTGTGAGGAGAAGGGGCGGTGGTGGCTGGTCGGGTCAGCCTGGTCAGGGCGCAACACCGATGCCCCTACCCCAGGTTGGTAGACATGTCTGATGTGCTTAGTTATCTGTGTGTGTGTGTGTGTGTGTAGGGAGTTCAAAATGTCAACAAGAGGGTTCAAACCTCGGTTCTCTCGATTGAGAGTCCAATGTTCTAGCCACTACACTACCGCTCCCCGGAGGCTTACACCCCTGCCACACCCCTGCCACACCCCTCATATTACTGCACATATCCACCTCTGTCTGTAGCTAGGTACTCATTTATACAGCTGAGTGAACTGTGGCAATGTGGCGTGAACGAAATTGCCAATGCTTCGAAAAGCCACAAGAGGATTCAAACCCAAGTTTCTCGATTGAGAGTCCCATGTTCTAACCACAGCGCCCCACAAGTTAACACCTTTGTTAATTACAAGGATAAAACACTTAGTATTTACAGCATGTTCGAGACATTATGATAGTATAAATTGCCACGAATGCTAAATACTGCCATCCTAAGTATCAGACCTGGGGCCGAGTACATCCTAAGTATCAGACCTGGGGCCGAGTACATCCTAAGTATCAGACCTGGGGCCGAGTACATCCTAAGTATCAGACCTGGGGCCGAGTACATCCTAAGTATCAGACCTGGGGCCGAGTACATCCTAAGTATCAGATCTGGGACCGAGTACATTTTCATGAGTAAAGTACATCGTATAATCTGAGTATATTGAACACGATTATAAGTACGAGTACATGACCATAATTTTTACGAGTACAAGTATTTAAAAAATGTACTCGAATACACGAGTACCGAGTACATCGGACCCAGGTCTGATAAGTATTACAACAACCTGAGTGACAATTGTATTTGACAGGTGTAGAGGTGACATCATCAGTGGTTGATGAGGCGGGAGTAGAGATTCTAGACCTCGCCCGCAAACAGCGAATGAACACAGACGTCCGCAAGACCATCTTCTGTGTGCTCATGACTAGTGAGGTATGAGGTCTGGTGTATTGTAGCTGAATGTGACTAGTGATTTACGATGTCATTGGTGTATTGTAGAGAAACGTTACTAGTGAGGTACGAGGTCTGTGGTGTATTGTAGAGGACCGTGACTAATGAGGTATGAGGTATGTGGTGTTTTGTAGAGGAACATGACTGGTGAGGTACAAGGTCTGGTGTATTGTAGAGGAACGTGACTAGTGAGGTACAAGGTCTGTGGTGTATTGTAGAGGAACGTGACTAGTGAGGTACAAGGTCTGTTGTGTATTGTAGAGGAACGTTACTAATGAGGTATGAGGTATGTGGTGTTTTGTAGAGGAACATGACTGGTGAGGTACGAGGTCTGTTGTGTATTGTAGAGGAACGTTACTAGTGAGGTATAAGGTAAAAGGTCTTAAATTGTTGAAGAATTGGTTTTAAATAAGTCTTAAATAGGTCTTAAATAGGTCTTAAGTCTGACCAGCTCAAAGCAGCATGCTCCATTTCATGTAGAGATGAGGAACATGTCGGCTTAGAAAGGCCACGTGGTAACACTTGGCTTAGAATGAAGGGCCACGTGGTAACACTTGGCTTAGAATGAAGGGCCACGTGGTAACACTTGGCTTAGAATGAAGGGCCACGTGGTAACACTTGGCTTAGAATGAAGGGCCACGTGGTAACACTTGGCTTAGAATAAAGGGCCACGTGGTAACATTTGGCTTAGAATGAAGGGCCACGTGGTAACACTTGGCTTAGAATGAAGGGCCACGTGGTAACACTTGGCTTAGAATGAAGGGCCACGTGGTAACACTTGGCTTAGAATGAAGGGCCACGTGGTAACATTTGGCTTAGAATGAAGGGCCACGTGGTAACACTTGGCTTAGAATGAAGGGCCACGTGGTAACACTTGGCTTAGAATGAAGGGCCATGTGGTAACATTTGGCTTAGAATGAAGGGCCACGTGGTAACACTTGGCTTAGAATGAAGGGCCACGTGGTAACACTTGGCTTAGAATGAAGGGCCACGTGGTAACACTTGGCTTAGAATGAAGGGCCACGTGGTAACACTTGGCTTAGAATGAAGGGCCACGTGGTAACACTTGGCTTAGAATGAAGGGCCACGTGGTAACACTTGGCTTAGAATGAAGGGCCACGTGGTAACACTTGGCTTAGAATGAAGGGCCACGTGGTAACACTTGGCTTAGAATGAAGGGCCACGTGGTAACACTTGGCTTAGAATGAAGGGCCACGTGGTAACACTTGGCTTAGAATGAAGGGCCACGTGGTAATTCTTGGCTTAGAATGAAGGGCCATGTGGTAATTATTGGCTTAGAATGAAGGGCCACGTAGTAATTCTTGGCTTAGAATGAAGGGCCATGTGGTAATTATTGGCTTAGAATGAAGGGCCATGTGGTAATTATTGGCTTAGAATGAAGGGCCACGTAGTAATTCTTGGCTTAGGATGAAGGGCCACATAGTAATTCTTTGCTTAGAATGAAGGGCCACTTGGTAATTCTTGTCTTAGAATGAAGGGCCTCATCTGTTATTGGTAGATGTGTTGAAATAGTTCGTGTTTTTTCAACTTAAACATTAAATAAATGGCTATTTGATTGTGATATCATAATTGACATCACAAGTGTTTAAAACACCTTCCTCAACTGACTTAGCAAATCTGGTTCATTTGTGTCTAAATATGTAGTCAATAGTTTATGTAACATCTGCAGTCGATTTTTTTTTTAAATGCCTATTTTTTTTCAAATCGTCGAAAGAATTTACTTCAGTCGTTACATCTGGTAAGGATCACAATAGTGGATATCCAAAATGATAAACACTGTGTGGATCAACGCGGATCATGGACTTGACTTTCATCGTCTCACCAATTACATGACAAAGTCACAAAATTTCACCAAGGAACAAAATCGTGTTTTTTCAGCATTTCAACTTTCACTTCAGTAAATGCTTGAACAAGTATTAACTAATTTAATAGCTTATCTGATTATTTCACACAAAAACTACAACTATCTGTCCTAGCATCCTGGCTGCCCAAATATGGTTTAATGAATTGCCTTTTTAAATATAATTTTATTTAAGATTGTTGAACATTCTTCAGGATAACTATATTGTTGTAATTTTATTTTATTTATTGACATCATTAAATAATATAAATTGTTTTATTACATGGGTAATTGCTACTGATAACGCGCTGTCTGTGATGTTACACACTGTCCTGTGTGGTGTGACGTCCGGTGATACACACTGTCCTGCACGGTGTGACGTCCAGTGATACACACTGTCCTGCACGGTGTGACGTCCGGTGATACAAACTGTCCTGCGCGGTGTGATGTCCGGTGATACACACTGTCCTGCATGGTGTGACGTCCGGTGATACACACTGTCCTGCACGTTGTGACGTCCGGTGATACACACTGTCCTGCGCGGTGTGACGTCTGGTGATACACACTGTCCTGCACGGTGTGACGTCCAGTGATACACTCTGTCCTGCAATGTGTGACATCCAGTGATATACACTGTCCTACACGGTGTGACGTCCGGTGATACACACTGTCCTGCACGGTGTGACATCCAGTGATACACATTGTCCTGCACGGTGTGACTTCCAGTGATACACCCTGTCCTGCACGATGTGACATCCAGTGATACACACTGTCCTGCGCAGTGTGACGTCCAGTGATTCACACTGTCCTGCATGGTGTGACATCCAGTGATACACACTATCCTGCACAGTGTGACTTCCAGTGATACACACTGTCCTGCATGGTGTGACTTCCAGTGATACACACTGTCCTGCATGGTGTGACTTCCAGTGATACACACTGTCCTGCGCGGTGTGATGTCCAGTGATACACATTGTCCTGCACGGTGTGACGTCCAGTGATACACTGTCCTGCACGGTGTGACGTCCAGTGATACACACTGTCCTGCGCGGTGTGACGTCCAGTGATACACACAGTCCTGCATCCAATGCAGTAAAAACGGGACGCGCACACCATATAATGCATTCATTACTGTTTTATTGCATTATTGTGTTGAAATGTTAGTTATGATATACCTTGTCTAACTGGGTTTTATGCACGCATTGCTTCAGAATGTTATATTGGGCTCGTAAGCTCAATCAATACAACAGTCTGAAGCAACTCATGCGTACAACCCAGTGTCATTCAATAAGTTTATATTATTATACACTTGTACTGCAGTATAGGGTAGTTAGTATAGAGTGGTTAGTATAGTGTTGTTAGTATAGTGTGGTTAGTATAATGTGGTTAGTATAGTGTGGTTAGTATAGTGTGGTTAGTATAATGTGGTTAGTATAGTGTGGTTAGTATAGGGTGGTTAGTATAGAGTGGTTAGTATAGTGTGGTTAGTATAGTGTGGTTAGTATAGGGTGGTTAGTATAGGGTGGTTAGTATAGGGTGGTTAGTATAGTGTGGTTAGTATAGTGTGGTTAGTATAGTGTGGTTAGTATAGGGTGGTTAGTATAGGGTGGTTAGTATAGGGTGGTTAGTATAGAGTGGGTAGTATAGTGTGGTTAGTATAGGGTGGTTAGTATAGGTTGGTTAGTATAGGTTGGTTAGTATAGTGTGGTTAGTATAGGGTGGTTAGTATAGTGTGGTTAGTATAGGTTGGTTAGTATAGGGTGGTTAGTATAGAGTGGTTAGTATAGAGTAGTTAGTGGTCCACTTCATTCTTCTGCTAAAGTTGTTCCATATTGCACCTTGGTGTGACCTTGGGTTGACCTTGTGTTGGCAGGACTACGTGGATGCATTTGAGAAGTTGCTGCGACTGAGTCTGAGCCACCAGCAGGAGCGAGAGATCATCCATGTCACACTGGATGTGTGTCTCCAGGAGACACCCTACAATCCCTACTATGCCTTCATCGCACAGAAGTTCAGCGAGTGTCACCGCCGCCACCAGGTTAGAGGTCAAGGCTACCTGCCAACTCTCGTGTACCTTCTGATGTCTACTAACACAATCACATGTGTAGGATATGTTCAGGTGTGTAGGATATGTTCAGATGTGTAGGATGTTCTGTTCCAGACTAGAGGAGGGAACAAAGATATGACTAGAGGAGTGAAACAAATCTACTGTAAAATGTCACATATATAACCTGCCACACATATTTCACTACTGGTGCATCGTCTTATATAACCTGCCACACATATTTCACTACTGGTGCATCATCTTATATAACCTGCCACACATCTTTCACTACTGGTGCATCGTCTTATATAACCTGCCACACATATTTCACTACTGGTGCATCATCTTATATAACCTGCCACACATATTTCACTACTGGTGCATCATCTTATATAACCTGCCACACATATTTCACTACTCGTGCATCGTCTTCAGTAAGAACAAAAATATGTTGTAAATGCTCTACCAGAAAATGGGCAGTTCCACATTCAGTAAACAGTTCCACATTCAGTAAACCAACACAGCAAACTCTTCTGTTTCTTCTAGACACAACATTTTATGGTACATGACACGTTTCCAATATGTCCACATCACAGAAACTTGGGAATAACCTTTCTTAGGTGAACAAGTATAGTTTGTGTGAATACATCCAAGGTATTTGTATCCCTAGATATGACTAGAGGAGGGACCAAAGGTGTGACTAGAGGAGGAACAAAGATATGACTAGATGAGGAACAAAGATATGACTAGAGGAGGGTACAAAGATATGACTAGAGGAGGGACCAAAGGTGTGACTAGATGAGGAACAAAGATGTAACTAGAGGAGGGTACAAAGATATGACTAGAGGAGGGACCAAAGGTGTGACTAGAGGAGGAACAAAGATGTGACTAGAGGAGGGTACAAATATGTGACTAGAGGAGGGTACAAAGATATGACTAGAGGAGGGTACAAAGATGTGACTAGAGGAGGGTACAAAGATATGACTAGAGGAGGGTACAAAGATATGACTAGAGGGTACAAAGATATGACTAGAGGGTACAAAGATATGACTAGATGAGGAACAAAGATATGACTAGAGGAGGGAACAAAGATATGACTAGAGGAGGAACAAAGATATGACTAGATGAGGAACAAAGATATGACTAGAGGAGGGTACAAAGATATGACTAGAGGAGGGACCAAAGGTGTGACTAGAGGAGGAACAAAGATATGACTAGATGAGGAACAAAGATGTGACTAGAGGAGAGAACAAAGATATGACTAGAGGAAGAACAAAGATATGACTAGAGGGTACAACAATATGACTAGAGGAGGGTACAAAGATATGACTAGAGGAGGGACAAAAGGTGTGACTAGAGGAGGAACAAAGATATGACTAGATGAGGAACAAAGATGTGACTAGAGGAGAGAACAAAGATATGACTAGAGGAAGAACGAAGATATGACTAGAGGGTACAAAGATATGACTAGATGAGGAACAAAGATGTGACTAGAGGAGAGAACGAAGATATGACTAGAGGAAGAACGAGATATGACTAGAGGGGAACAAAGATATGACTAGAGGAAAAACAAAGATGTGACTAGAGGAGAGAACAAAGATATGACTAGAGGAAGAACAAAGATATGACTAGAGGAAGAACAAAGATATAACTAGAGGTGGAACAAAGATATGACTAGAGGAAGAACAAAGATATGACTAGAGGAGAGAACAAAGATATGACTAGAGGAAGAACAAAGATATGACTAGATGAGGAACAAAGATATGACTAGAGGAAGAACAATGATATGACTAGAGGAAGAACAAAGATATGACTAGAGGATGAACAAATATTTGACTAGAGGAGAGAACAAAGATATGACTAGAGGAAGAACAATGATATGACTAGAGGAAGAACAAAGATATGACTAGAGGAAGAACAAAGATATGACTAGAGGAGGAACAAAGATATGACTAGAGGAGAGAACAAAGATATGACTAGAGGAGAGAACAAAGATATGACTAGAGGAAGAACAATGATATGACTAGAGGAAGAACAAAGATATGACTAGAGGAGAGAACAAAGATATGACTAGAGGAGGAACAAAGATATGACTAGAAGAGGAACAAAGGTATGACTACAGGAAGAACAAAGATGTGACTAGAGGAAGAACAAAGATATGACTAGAGGAAGAACAATGATATGACTAGAGGAAGAACAAAGATATGACTAGAGGAAGAACAAAGATATGACTAGAGGAGAAACAAAGATATGACTAGAGGAAAAACAAAGATATGACTAGAGGAGGGACTAAACTTTCTATGTGACAATCTTGTGGTATATTCTGAAGTCATGATCTCCTCAGTTTATTTAGCCCATCGGAAATTGGGTGAATTGATATTTAAATATGTATATGTGAATAATGTGAGCAGTTGCTCTAATATTTTTTTTTAAATCATCGATAGAATAGACTTCGATCATTAGATTGGGTAACTCTCAAGTGTAAACCGCGTTATGTCATAGATATAGAACAGGACCACTTTTGCCCTTTTTATCGCAAAATTTCGACCAGATCCTGAAATAAAAGTTGTTTATGTCACAGTGTTGTCACCATCAAGTTGTGACACTAGTGTCGTTGTCATATTGTAGATGACACTACAGTTCAGTCTGTGTTGTCACAGTGTTGTCACCATCAAGTTGTGACACTAGTGTCATTGTCATATTGTAGATGACACTACAGTTCAGTCTGTGTTGTCACAGTGTTGTCACCATCAAGTTGTGACACTAGTGTCGTTGTCATATTGTAGATGACACTACAGTTCAGTCTGTGTTGTCACCGTGTTGTCACCATCAAGTTGTGACACTAGTGTCCTTGTCATGTTGTAGATGACACTACAGTTCAGTCTGTGTTGTCACCGTGTTGTCACCATCAAGTTGTGACACTAGTGTCCTTGTCATGTTGTAGATGACACTACAGTTCAGTCTGTGGGACAGGTTCAAGGAGATGTCTCAGCTGCCTCAGCAGAAGACAGACAACCTGGCAGACTTCCTCACTCATCTCCTTGTCTCTAAGGCACTCTCTCTATCCATCTTCAAGGTAACAAATGTATCCTCTGACATTGCTGATTAGCTAAAAAAATTCCATTTGTTCATATATTGTGCTACTTTGTCAAATTAATACTATTGTTTCTGTTGGCCGAGTTTTAAGCCAATCAGGAGATTCTTTCCATGTGTATTTTCACAAAATATTTCATTGCTAAGGAGAATTTGGAATTAAAAATGGCACAATTTAAGGAATGGTTTTAATGGTGACTTTATTGAATACCTTAAACCAACCAAAGTGAATGACTAAGGAGAAAGTTGTCAATGTCACTATCCGTCCTCCCACGATAGTCAATCTCCAACCAAAGTGAATGACTAAGGAGAAAGTTGTCAATGTCACTATCCGTCCTCCCACGACAGTCAATCTCCAACCAAAGTGAATGACTAAGGAGAAAGTTGTCAATGTCACCATCCGTCCTCCCACGACAGTCCAGCTCCAACCAAAGTGAATGACTAAGGAGAAAGTTGTCAATGTCACCATCCGTCCTCCCACGACAGTCCAGCTCCAACCAAAGTGAATGACTAAGGAGAAAGTTGTCAATGTCACCATCCGTCCTCCCACGATAGTCAATCTCCAACCAAAGTGAATGACTAAGGAGAAAGTTGTCAATGTCACCATCCGTCCTCCCACGACAGTCAATCTCCAACCAAAGTGAATGACTAAGGAGAAAGTTGTCAATGTCACCATCCGTCCTCCCACGACAGTCCAGCTCCAACGAAAGTGAATGACTAAGGAGAAAGTTGTCAATGTCACCATCCGTCCTCCCACGACAGTCCAGCTCCAACCAAAGTGAATGACTAAGGAGAAAGTTGTCAATGTCACCATCCGTCCTCCCACGACAGTCCAGCTCCAACCAAAGTGAATGACTAAGGAGAAAGTTGTCAATGTCACCATCCGTCCTCCCACGACAGTCCAGCTCCAACCAAAGTGAATGACTAAGGAGAAAGTTGTCAATGTCACCATCCGTCCTCCCACGACAGTCCAGCTCCAACCAAAGTGAATGACTAAGGAGAAAGTTGTCAATGTCACCATCCGTCCTCCCACGACAGTCCAGCTCCAACCAAAGTGAATGACTAAGGAGAAAGTTGTCAATGTCACCATCCGTCCTCCCACGACAGTCCAGCTCCAGCCAAAGTGAATGACTAAGGAGAAAGTTGTCAATGTCACCATCCGTCCTCCCACGACAGTCCAGCTCCAGCCAAAGTGAATGACTAAGGAGAAAGTTGTCAATGTCACCATCCGTCCTCCCACGACAGTCCAGCTCCAGCCAAAGTGAATGACTAAGGAGAAAGTTGTCAATGTCACCATCCGTCCTCCCACGACAGTCCAGCTCCAGCCAAAGTGAATGACTAAGGAGAAAGTTGTCAATGTCACCATCCGTCCTCCCACGACAGTCCAGCTCCAGCCAAAGTGAATGACTAAGGAGAAAGTTGTCAATGTCACCATCCGTCCTCCCACGACAGTCCAGCTCCAGCCAAAGTGAATGACTAAGGAGAAAGTTGTCAATGTCACCATCCGTCCTCCCACGACAGTCCAGCTCCAGCCAAAGTGAATGACTAAGGAGAAAGTTGTCAATGTCACCATCCGTCCTCCCACGACAGTCCAGCTCCAGCCAAAGTGAATGACTAAGGAGAAAGTTGTCAATGTCACCATCCGTCCTCCCACGACAGTCCAGCTCCAGCCAAAGTGAATGACTAAGGAGAAAGTTGTCAATGTCACCATCCGTCCTCCCACGTCAGTCCAGCTCCAGCCAAAGTGAATGACTAAGGAGAAAGTTGTCAATGTCACCATCCGTCCTCCCACGTCAGTCCAGCTCCAGCCAAAGTGAATGACTAAGGAGAAAGTTGTCAATGTCACCATCCGTCCTCCCACGTCAGTCCAGCTCCAGCCAAAGTGAATGACTAAGGAGAAAGTTGTCAATGTCACCATCCGTCCTCCCACGTCAGTCCAGCTCCAGCCAAAGTGAATGACTAAGGAGAAAGTTGTCAATGTCACCATCCGTCCTCCCACGCCAGTCCAGCTCCAGCCAAAGTGAATGACTAAGGAGAAAGTTGTCAATGTCACCATCCGTCCTCCCACGTCAGTCCAGCTCCAGCCAAAGTGAATGACTAAGGAGAAAGTTGTCAATGTCACCATCCGTCCTCCCACGTCCAGTCCAGCTCCAGCCAAAGTGAATGACTAAGGAGAAAGTTGTCAATGTCACCATCCGTCCTCCCACGTCAGTCCAGCTCCAGCCAAAGTGAATGACTAAGGAGAAAGTTGTCAATGTCACCATCCGTCCTCCCACGTCAGTCCAGCTCCAGCCAAAGTGAATGACTAAGGAGAAAGTTGTCAATGTCACCATCCGTCCTCCCACGTCAGTCCAGCTCCAGCCAAAGTGAATGACTAAGGAGAAAGTTGTCAATGTCACCATCCGTCCTCCCACGTCAGTCAATCTCCAGCCAAAGTGAATGACTAAGGAGAAAGTTGTCAATGTCACCATCCGTCCTCCCACGACAGTCAATCTCCAGCCAAAGTGAATGACTAAGGAGAAAGTTGTCAATGTCACCATCCGTCCTCCCACGACAGTCAATCTCCAACCAAAGTGAATGACTAAGGAGAAAGTTGTCAATGTCACCATCCGTCCTCCCACGTCAGTCAAGCTCCAACCAAAGTGAAAGACTAAGGAGAAAGTTGTCAATGTCACCATCCGTCCTCCAACGACAGTCAAGCTCCAACCAAAGTGAATGACTAAGGAGAAAGTTGTCAATGTCACCATCCGTCCTCCCACGTCAGTCAAGCTCCAACCAAAGTGAAAGACTAAGGAGAAAGTTGTCAATGTCACCATCCGTCCTCCAACGACAGTCAAGCTCCAACCAAAGTGAATGACTAAGGAGAAAGTTGTCAATGTCACTATCCATCCTCCCAAGGCTGTGGATTGTGTACAGTTTATTTCAAACACATCACTTGGCAAATTAATAATTTTTTTATAAAGGGGTCAATGAAATGGTGATTACATGGAATGATCAAGGCCACATACTCTGCCTGGTTTCCATGATTACAAAATAATTTACTTTGTTCAACTACATCAGCATAACCATTGCATCGTTGTTCCAAGGTTGTTCAATAGTTGTTGCTGTTTCAGACGATCGAGTTTGCCGAATTGGATAAGCATAAAGTTCGCTTCATGAAGCGTGTGTTGGGGCGCCTCCTTGTGGATCATCCAGGAAACATTGTGAGAGCTACGTTTGAGCGTATCGCTCCACTAGTGAAGTTACGCACATTGAGGGAGGGACTGAGGCTGTTTATGCGTCATTTCCTGCTGAGAAAACAGTCTACAGGTGTCAGCACTGGCACGGGCGAATCATTGGCTGAGAGAGTCAGCATGGCAGAGGTCGCACTGACCTCGGCAGACGCTAAGATGAGCATGTAGAATGAGCATGCACATCGGTGTTGCACCAATGTAGTCATGGTAACTACACTGAGTGACAATGGTATCGTTACACCACTGTAGTCATGGTAACTACAGAGTAACAGCGGTATCGTTGCACCACTGTTGTCATGGTAACTGCACCAAGTGACAACAGTATCATTGCACCACTGTAGTCATGGTAACTACACCAAGTGATAACGGTATCGTTGCACCACTGTAGTCATTCCTGGTAACTACACCGAGTGACAATGGTATCGTTGCACCATTGTAGTCATGGTAACTACACCGAGTGACAGTGGTATTACAGCATGGTTACCGACAGGACAGTTACACCAGCACTAAAAAGCATTTGTTCAATATGAAAATAGTGTTTATTTATTATTAAATATAGTCGTTATATGATGACAAGTTTACAAAGACATCTACTGTATATACGATTTGTTAGCTAAAAGAGACACCAGGTAATGGCTATATTATATACATCGCATTTTGCATATCAACACAAACGCTCATAGCTGACTGTATATGGAACACATCATGCATTGAAATGTAAAACTTATATTTTAGCATTACATTATAATGTAGACAAAGCACATCGAGAACGCTTAATGCGAGATTCTGAAAGAATTGCTTGGTACAAATTCGGATGGTGTATGTCATATTGAATGTCATATTATAAACTATTGCAACATCTTCACTGCCTCGACTGTGTTGTACTGGACCACATTTAAGGCCATTCTTTGTTTATGAATATCAGTCACCAAGAATAAAACATGATATTCGAGTCAAAATATTGAAACTGTTTCGGTAGATCACATCTGGAAGGTCCAGATGTTTCAAGATGTTACAACAGATTATACTGTATAACTTGATACAATAAAAACAATGTACTTTTAATAAGGGTGAATATTTTGAGAGAAAAAAATCTAGGAACATAAATGCATCAAAATGTACATAAATAAAGACTGTTGATAAATTACCCCTTAGATCTTGTCTTACTTTGACATGTTTTAAACAATCAATGGATAAAGTGATAAATAAACGTTTTGAGACAGATATATGTGCTTACCTCTTGTTAGCGAATGTGCACATCTGACAAATTAATTAATTACACTAAATTATAATTACACTAAAATATATATATTTACATTCAGGTTTACATGCCTACCTAGTTGCGTCTACGAGAGGTACAGTCAGTATTCTTAAATCACATTTACTTGAGTAACTGTGAAACCAACACCGGGTCACACAGCAATTCACATTAAAACATTAAAAGTAATAAATACAGTGTAATTACAATGTAGTTAGTGCACCCCACATGGAGACTAATAGGTCAACCCACTGCATGCTGGGATCTTCCTGGCAGTGAACATGCAGCAATTGGATGAATGGTGACATTGCATGGTCGAAGCCATTGTAGCTGATGCTGATCTTTATTAGGTCAAGGCCATTGTAGCTGATGCTGACGTTTATTAGGTCAAGGCTACTGTAGCTGATGCTGATCTTTATTAGGTCAAGGCAAATGCTACCTTCTAGTTAAATAATTGTTCGACAAACTGAAACGTAATGCTAAAAACACGACTGCACAGTTCTCTGTGCCACCATAAAAAAACAAGAACAGACAAGTTAGAGTATGTTCTTGCTGTTAAAACTTTATAACATCTGAACTTTGTCTCACAAGCATGGCGTCACTATACTGCATTTACCATCTACACATTAAATTACTTGTCATTCACCCACGCGGCCGAATGAGGTCAAGTGACTGTATGACATAAACATTCATTTTTGGTAGACAGTCCACAGTTGCCGCTGTACATTCAGAAGAGGTGCCACCTGCAGGCAACATCAGAAACCAATCTGACCACTGCATCTTCTCAACTGACGTCGCATGTTGTCACCCCGACAACACTTTCATCATTATGTGCCACCAGGTGGCTCCGTGCATTACTTGTCGTCAGTAGTTGCAGCCTGCAACAGCAATTTGTACATTGAGTTTAATTATCTGCTTTTTGTGTGGTTCGTCGAGTTCTTTGCAACATTACTGAGTGAATAGCTTGCAATGTTTATTTTAACGTTGGGCATGGGAATTAAATTTTGACATGTCTGAACGCTTCTGAAGCAGGATATACATCCTAGAAAGGATCAAATAATTACAGTCGAACCTCATTTTACAGTTACTTCAGTAATACAGCCACCTCAGTAATACAGCCACCTCAGTAATACTGTTACCTCAGTAATATAGTCACCTCAGTAATACAGTCACCTACAGTAATATAGTTACCTCAGCAATACAGCAACCTCAGTAATATAGTCACCTACAGCAATATAGTTACCTCAGCAATAGAGCAACCTCAGTAATATAGTCACCTCAGCAATACAGCCACCTCAGTAATAGTGTTACCTCAGTAATACAGTCACCTCAGCAATACAGTCATATCAGCAATACAGCCACCTCAGTAATATAGTCACCTAAGTAATATGGTCACCTACAGTAATATGGTCACCTCAGTAATACAGCCACTTCAATAATCCAGTCACGTCTGTAATACAGTCACCTCGGTAATACAGTTACTTCAGTAATATGGCCTCCTCAGTAATACGGTCACCTCAGTAATACAGTCACCTCAGTCACCTGACCACCTTAGGGGTGGAGGGGTCAATCCATGCACGGCCCACCTTATGGGTGGAGGTGGCCAATCCATCTACTGACACCCTTATGGGTGGAGGTGGCCAATCCATCTACTGACACCCTTAGGGGTGCAGGTGGCCAATCCATCTACTGACACCCTTCGGGGTGGAGGTGGCCAATCCATCTACTGACACCCTTAGGGGTGGAGGTGGCCAATCCATCTACTGACACCCTTAGGGGTGGAGGTGGCCAATCCATCTACTGACACTCTTACGGGTGGAGGTGGCCAATCCATCTAATGACACCCTTACCTCAGTAATCCAGTCACGTCTGTTATACAGTCACCTCAGTAATACGGCCAGCTCAGTAATATGATCAACTCAGTAATACGGTCACCTCAGTAATACGGTCACCTCAGTCACCTGACCACCTTAGGGTGGAGGTGGCCAATCCATCTACTGACACCCTTAGGGGTGGAGGTGGCCAATCCATCTACTGACACCCTTAGGGGTGGAGGTGGCCAATCCATCTACCGACACCCTTACCTCAGTAATAGTCACCTCAGCAATACAGTCACCTCAGCAATACAACCACATCAGTAATATAGTCACCTCGGTAATATGGTCACCTACAGTAATGTGGTCACCTCAGTAATACAGCCACCTCAATAATCCAGTCACGTCTGTTATAGTCACCTCAGTAATACGGCCACCTCAGTAATACGGTCACCTCAGTAATACGGTCACCTCAGTCACCTGACCACCTTAGGGGTAGAGGGGACCAATCCATCTACTGACACCTTTAGGGTGGAGGTGGCCAAACCATCTACTGACACCCTTAGAGGTGGAGGTGGCCAATCCATCTACTGACACCCTTAGGGGTGAAGGTGGCCAATCCATCTACTGACACCCTTAGGGGTGGAGGTGGCCAAACCATCTACTGACACCTTTAGAGGTGGAGGTCGCCAATCCATCTACTGACACCCTTAGGGGTGGAGGGAGCCAATCCATCTACTGACACCCTTAGGGGTGCTCTCAAGACACTGATGTATATCACTACACATAGTGGACATCATCCCCAGTTACATGTATCTTTTAATAACATATTGTGCCACTTGGTATTCGCAAGTAACACTTCTGTCGACACAAACTACCTGCAGCCTCAGAGCAAGCACCCTTACAAACTTGGAAAATGTGTTTGTGAAAAACACGTATTGATGTAGAGCACTAAGTAAACAGCAGCTGCCACATCCCATGAAACCTAGTTTGGATAGTGTCTTACATCAGTGTCTGAGATGACCCCTTAGAAGATCCCTGTCTGTCTTCATATATGGCTTTTTGTTAGCAATAATAACTATAATTAATACAATTAATACAATGCACTTTGGCTGTTCAAAGGCAAATTACAGCACTAAACCATTTATATATGAATCTTACTTAATGGAATGTTGGGTATTAAGACGTTTAAAACTAATATTGACAATAAAAAACTATAAATATAAAATTTTAAGTATGACTGGTTACATTAATTACACATATACCTCTATGTTCACTACTACTCACCCCTCTATGTTCACTACTACTCAATCCTCTATGTTCACTATTACTCACACCTCTATGTTCACTACTACTCAACCCTCTATGTTCACTGCTACTCAAAACTATATGTTCACTACTACTCACCCCTCTATGTTCACTACTACTCACACCTCTATGTTCACTACTACTCACCCCGCAATGTTCACTACTACTCACCCATCTATGTTCACTACTACTCAATCCTCTATGTTCACTATTACTCACTCCTCTATGTTCACTACTACTCACCCCTCTATGTTCACTACTACTCACACCTCTATGTTCACTACTACTCACCCCTCTATGGTCACTACTACTCACCCCCTAATGTTCACTACTACTCACTCCTCTACGTTCACTACTACTCACCCCTCTATGTTCACTACTACTCATCCCTCTATGTTCACTACTACTCACCCCTCTATGTTCACTACTACTCATCCCTCTATGTTCACTACTACTCACCCCTCTATGTTCACTACTACTCACCCCTCTATGTTCACTACTACTCACCCCTCTATGTTCACTACTACTCACCCCTCTATGTTCACTACTACTCACCCCTCTATGTTCACTACTACTCATCCCTCTATGTTCACTACTACTCACCCCTCTATGTTCACTACTACTCACCCCCCTATGTTCACTACTACTCACAACTATATGTTCACTACTACTCACCCCTCTATGTTCACTACTACTTATCCCTCTATGTTCACTACTACTCACCCCTCTATGTTCACTACTACTCACCCCTCTATGTTCACTACTACTCACCCCTCTATGTTCACTACTACTCACTCCTCTATGTTCACTACTACTCACCCCTCTATGTTCACTACTACTAACCCCTCTATGTTCACTACTACTCACCCTTCTATGTTCACTACTACTCACCCCTCTATGTTCACTACTACTCACCCCTCTATGTTCACTACTACTCACCCCTCTATGTTCACTACTACTCATCCCTGACTACTACTCACCCCTCTATTTTGACTACTACTCACTCTCTATTGACTACTACTCACCCCTCTGTTGACTATAACTCACCCCTCTATTCTGACTACTACTCACCTTCTTGAGTATGTTCTTGGCTCCTGCATTCCTTATGGCAATCATCAGTTCTTCCCTCGGATCCAACTTGGGCTCAAACCTCTTTCGGTTGACCTCCCTCGACCGCGATGATGCTGTCTTTGTCACCTGTGTCGATGATGCTGTCTTTGTCACCTGTGTCGATGATGCAGCCTTCGTCACCTGTGTCGATGATGCAGTCTTCGTCACCTGTGTCGATGATGCAGTCTTCGTCACCAGTGTCGATGATGCTGCCTTCATCACCTGCGTCAATGACACCTCTTGTGCTGGTGGCGTTTCACGTGTCAGGAGAATTCCAGGGGGTGGTGACCCTGTTCTCTGTGTCGGTGACCCCATCCGTCTGGCTGGTGACCCCGACCATCGACCTTGTGACCTTGACTGCCGAGTCGGTGATCTTGACTGGCGAACTGGTGACGTGACCCTTTGGATTGGTGATCCTGACCGCCATGCTGGTGGCGCCGCCTGTGCTGGTGAGTTCGACTGAGAGACAGCCTTGAAGACAGTGGTGCTTCCCTGGACCTCGTTGCTGTTCTGACGAAGAACCCTCTTCGCTGTTGATAGTTCACCTGGGGTGAATTTCCCCCCAAGTCCCGTGTCCCGCGACCCTGTGGACAGGCGCATGACTCTATCCCCACTGGAGGCTGCCGTTCCCTCCCTGGGTTCCTGGCATCCGAGTGATGTCAAGTCCTCCACTGTGCCTTCACGGATTTCCTGTGTCGTGTCTTGCATGGCTGGACGATCATCGATGAGTGACCGTCTTTTCTCTGATGCAACACCAGAGGTCACTCTTCGAACATCTTTTTCGTCTGAGGCGGGACGTTCATCAATGAATGACCTGCGTTTCTCGGCTGCTGCGCGAGAAGTGGCGCGCCGATAGCCGTCTCTTTCCACGGACGTATCTCGTGGTCTGTCACTTTTCCTCAACAGATTCTTCTGTGTCAGCAATGCCTGGTTTGTCATCAGCTGCTGCTGCCACTTACTGAACTGCATTTGCAACTCAGAGTATTGCGACTGAAGAGTTCTCCTCGCCTTGTCTCTTGAGTTCGGTGTCATTGCCAACTGTTCCATACTTGACGAGTTCTGCATGGTTCGTGATGGCAGCAACGACAGCGTTGGTTCATTCTGCGTCGCTAGTGACACCATACTACTGTAGCGGCGGCGATCAGACCAAGTTGACGTCTTACGGGGGGTTGACTTGCGCTCGCTGGACAGTGCAATCATCGAGATTGACTTCTCTTCCAGCACGCTCTGGGATTCATCAGCAGAATTCGGCTGAAAATTTATCTCAGATGAGCTGCTGAATGAGGAGTTTCTTGACGGCGATTCCTGGACCACCGATGAGCGATCTCCTGGAGAAGACATATCCTGCGTGAGGGATGACTCCCGACGAATCAACAATGCCTTCCGTATGTCCTTGACCGATGGCTCCGACTGATAACGAGATCCCCACGGTTGTGGGCCAGTGAACTTTGCAATAGAGTCATAGCTTGACTTTCGTCCCAGGTCCCTGTTTGACTTCCCGGCTGTCTCACGACTCGCAGCAGATAAAGGTGGCGGAATAAGTTCACGTGCTACTGAATTGACGTGCCCAGTGCTGTCACCTAGGTATGTGTTATTTAGTATCGGCTTGCGGTACACTTCACGGAGGCTGTTGACACGTGGTGTCTGTTTCATTCTGGGCACACTCGGAACTTTGAACAGCGTCGCATCATCCTTCACTGTCGCTTCTGGTGTCGATGGCGCCGGCTGATCTTTTGATGGCGAAGGCTGATCTTTTGATGGCGATGGCTGCTCTTTGGCTGGCAAGACATTGTCTTTAATCACGTATTCCGTTGTCACGCTGAATGTGTATAATTCGTCTGGTGTCTTGTCAGTGGTAGTTTCTGCTCGTCCTTCGTCTGGCACTGAGGTACAGAGTTGTGTTGTTGGTTCTTTGGTGACGGCTGAACTTTGTTTGTTTCTGTTGTTGACAGCCTTAACTGGCACTTTGTACACGACTGCTGGCAGGCCGAGGTCTTCTATGGGACAGGCTTCTTCACTCAAACTATTTCTGGCTGTCTCGTCCAGCACCACTTGAGTCTCGGTGTCATTTTCTGTTGCGATGGAAACCTCCTCAGGTATCTGTTGGACATCTTCCGTTGCCATTGAGACGTTTTCATGGTCATCATCACGTGTTCGGTCGACACTTTCTGTTGTCACTGTAACCTCCATATGTGAGTCTTTGTTCCTCTGATGGAGAACCTCTGTTGGCATGGTGACTTCTGCAATGGCAGAAAATTCCTCATGGATACTCGGTGCAGAAGACTTCACTTGACAAGACGTGACGTCTTGTTCAACACCATCAGTCAATGGCAGAGTTGTGGTCTTGTCCCTCAGTGAGGCTGCATCTACACAGTCGGCACTCAATGGCAAAGTTTCTGCCTCATCCGCAGTGTTGCCACTTGAGGGCGCAGCAGGTTCATCTGCGAACTGCGAAATCTGCTCAATGAAGCTGGCCACATCAAACGTGTTTTTGAAATCTGAAGCAACACAAGTAAATTTTGAGGCATTTCGGCATTTGTATTGTGAAACTGTTTATCTATAAGCCTCAAAGTCTGTTGGCCACACACAGTTGGCTCATGTCAAATATGATGAAACAATGACTTCCCTGCGGCTAACCAACGTATGCAGTTGCTGTTAGATATATTGGATGTTATTGTGTAAAGATGATGGTGTTTATGAGATAAATTATTATTTTTATGCAACTAAAACATTCCTTTTAAATGCAAGAATGAAGAGAGAAAATAAGTGAGCTACCCAGAGCATGTTTACCCTGAATACTCAATTGAACGGTGGATGACTCGGGATACTAGGCTTAGTTGGTTATGACATCGGTTGTCTTAGTGATACTGTCAACCACATAGCAGTGACGGGTGTGACAATGTGCTACCTGTGTCTGAGGTCTGTGATGTCATTGTTGTCTCATCTTCAGTGGCTGTCACGACTGACTTAGGAGACATGTCTTCTGTCACACTGTCACGCTGATCATCACCTGTCAGAAATCACAAATGATGCAATCATCAGAAAGTAAACAGAAAACATTGTTCAACCAGCAAACAACAAAAACTCCAGAAACTTTCTTTACATTTATTTTACACATTTTCTTATCTTATTTAACAATTATGTTGACTACTTAAGGTACTGGACATGTTCGACAACAGTGTACTGGTGGCAAGGTCGATACTCATAAACTGTTTATAAGGTTATTTAACTGTCATCTGTTTAAAACATATAAAAGTAAAATAAGATGTTTAATGATTAAGACAGCTAGACTACAGTTTATGTGAAATAAAAGTTACGGTTTGGGGCTATGAACCTAAGACAAAAAAACCAAAAATGGGAGAACTAAAATCAAAGAACACGCCAGTGGTTTACTCAAAATGTGTTCTAACAGTGGAAGATTCTGGTCATTTCTCCAGTTGGCCGAGGCCTGACATGTTAATCAGCGCGACCGTTAAGCACATGCGCAGTTCTATGAAATCGGGTAACCTAGACTACTTGTGACGCATTAAGTGACGCGGGTATACACAGAACCAACGCAGTTTCAAACAAACAAATATGATAATTTGTCAGAAAGAGGACTAGTTAGGAAGCAAAGGCCAAAATATGTTACATAAGTTGAATTTTGCGGATTGGTAATTTCATATTTGATTGATAAGTTTGGCATAGCTAACATTTCAGCAGCAACAGGAGATGAAGCAACCACTTCATGATCCTGGCATGGCACATGAACCACACAGGATACACTTCATGATCCTGGCATGGCACATGAGCCACACAGGATACACTTCATGATCCTGGCATGGCACATGAACCACACAGGATACACTTCCAAGATCCTGGCATGGCACATGAACTACACAGGATACACTTCATGATCATGGCATGGCACATGAACCACACAGGATACACTTCCAAGATCCTGGCATGGCACATGAGCCACACAGGATATACTTCATGATCCTGGCATGGCACATGAGCCACACAGGATACACTTCATGATCCTGGTATGACACATGAACCACACAGGATACACTTCATGATCCTGGCATGGCACATGAACCACACAGGATACACTTCATGATACTGGCATGGCACATGAACAACACAGGATACACTTCATGATCCTGGCATGGCACATGAACCACACAAGATACACTTCATGATACTGGCATGGCACATGAACCACACAGGATACACTTCATGATCCTGGCATGGCACATGAACCACACAAGATACACTTCATGATCATGGCATGGCACATGAACTACACATGATACACTTCAAGACACTGGCATGGCACATGAACCATGGAGGATACACTTCAAGATCCTGGCATGGCACATGAACCACACATGATACACTTCATGATCCTGGTATGACACATGAACCACACATGATACACTTCCAAGATCCTGGCATGGCATATGAACTACACAGAATACACTTCCAAGATCCTGGCAAGGCACATGAACCACACAGGATACAATTCCAAGGTCCTGGCATGGCACATGAACCACACGGGATACACTTCATGATCCTGGCATGGCCCATGAACCACGCAAGATACACTTCATGATCCTGGCATGACACATAAACCACACAGGATACACTTCCAAGATCCATCAATGACACAGGATACACTTCATGATACTGGCATGATACATGAACCACACAGGATACACTTCCAAGATCCTGGCATGGCACATGAACCACACAGGATACAATTCATGATCCTGGCATGGTACATGAACTACAAGAGCTGTCCTGCCCACCTGATCTTACACATTAGGGTGGCACTCTGATGATCTGATTCTAGGGCTTATGTACTCCTCTGACTATTACCTCACAATGCCATTTTACATATTTCTTAAATTTATGTGGTTGTTAAAAAAAAACTATGTGATGACCACATCTAAATTATTGCAGTATTGAACTAGGCTAAAATTACATTTTATCTGAATTCTCAGTGAAATTCTAACACCTGAATCTACACAGAGACTACACAGTAGAGCAGCATCAGCTCAGGACCCCAAACCAGCAGGAGAAACACAATACATGCACATTAACACAGGTCTGCACCCCCATGTCCCATTTATGTAACACAGGTCTGCACCCCCATGTCCCATGTAAGTAGCACAGGTCTGCACCCCCATGTCCCATGCAAGTAACACAGGTCTGCACCCCCGTGTTCCACGCAAGTAACACAGGTCTGCACCCCCATGTCCCATGTAAGTAACACAGGTCTGCACCCCCATGTCCCATGTAAGTAACACAGGTCTGCACCCCCATGTCCCATGTAAGTATTCCCACTGAACCAAAGGCACTGTGTAGGCTTCACATACCATTTCATCTCATGGACAGATTGATTGATGGATGGATGCATGGATGGATAGATGGATGAATGAATGAATGGATACATGGATAGATGCATAGATGGATGGATGCGTGGATGGATGGATAGATGGGTGCATGAATGGATGGATGGATGGATACATGCATGTATGCATGGATGGATATGATCCTTCCATCTCCCAAATGACTGAATCTGGAATGTTTTACATTTTTTGTGGATTAATTGGCAACACAAATAAGACATGTCATGGACTGACTTGAGGACACAGACCCTGACATGTCATGGACTGACTTGAGGACACAGACACTGAAATGTCATGGACTGACTTGAGGAAACAGACCTTGACATGTCATGGACTGACTTGAGGACACAGACACTGACATGTCATGGACTGACTTGAGGACACAGACCCTGACATGTCATGGACTGACTTGAGGACACAGACCCTGACATGTCATGGACTGACTTGAGGACACAGACCCTGACATGTCATGGACTGACTTGAGGACACAGACCCTGACATGTCATGGACTGACTTGAGGACACAGACCCTGACATGTCATGGACTGACTTGAGAACACAGACCCTGACATGTCATGGACTGACTTGAGGACACAGACCCTGACATGTCATGGACTGACTTGAGGACACAGACCCTGACATGTCATGGACTGACTTGAGGACACAGACCTTGACATGTCATGGACTGACTTGAGGACACAGACCCTGACATGTCATGGACTGACTTGAAGACACAGACACTGACACTCACGCTGAACACATGGATTAATGAATACCCAAAGCTTACCCTCTCGGGGGGAACCCAATGGTGACCTTTGAACCTGAACCGCCTCATCCACACCCCCCCTGTCCCTAACCCCATCATCTTCAGATTGAGGGTACCCCTGACTGGGGCAGTCTGAGGGGGTTTCGGGAGGGGGTGGGGTGTCGGGGGGAGGGGGTGCATGGAATTCGGCTAATCGCAGCTGCCGTCGTTCAGTTGTGGAGGTGCTGCCCTCTGGCGGTGACTGAGAGTCTACTAGGAATGGGAAGAACAGAAGAAAATGCAACATAAACATCATGCGGGTTACAAAGCCATGCAAGTGAGACGGGAGAGCAGGGAAGAAGAGAGAGGGAGAGAGGGGGAGAGAGACATGAGAGCATGGAAAGAAAGAGGAGACAGGGGAAAGAGGGGGAGAGGTGGAGAGAGACAGACATGAGAGCAGAGAAAGAGACAAAAAGGAGAGAGGGGGAGAGGCAGAGTGAGAGGTGGAGAGGGAGAGAGGGGGCAGAGAGGGGAGGCAGAGGGAGAGGGAGAGAGCGAGAAAGAGGGAGAGATACCAAGGTAAAAACAGGTGAATGAATTTTCAAGTTGGCAGAGAAAAATTAAGTAACGATTTTCTTCTAATCACAGGTATTAAATAGAGATGAGGGGGGATAGCGACTGGCAAACAGAAGAAGAACTAGTCGTCCCAGAATTCAGTTCCCGATGAAGGCAACTGAAATAATTGAAACACTGAATACTTATGATTAGAAGAAATCGTTACTTTTCTAGGTGAATATAACATTTCTAATTCGATACAGTAGGATGTAGCCACAAACACACAACTCCACCTAACATTTATCACAGTTCAACTGATACACTTTATGTACCCAATTCACTTGACATTTATGACTGCATTCAATTCAGAACATTTGTAAACATGTATTTTTAAACTGTGATAAACGGCAAGCAGGGAGCGTTCACTGCAAGCAGGGAACACTCAAGGGACACAAGCAGGGAACATTCAAGGAACACAAGCAGGGAACATTCAAGGGACACAAGCAGGGAACATTCAAGGGACACAAGCAGGGAACATTCAAGGAACACAAGCAGGGAACACTCAAGGAACACAAGCAGGGAACGTTCACTGCAAGCAGGGAACACTCAAGGGACACAAGCAGGGAACACTCAAGGGACACAAGCAGGGAACATTCAAGGGACACAAGCAGGGAATATTCAAGGGACACAAGCAGGGAACATTCAAGGGACACAAGCAGGGAACATTCAAGGGACACAAGCAGGGAACATTCAAGGAACACAAGCAGGGAATATTCAAGGGACACAAGCAGGGAACATTCAAGGGACACAAGCAGGGAACATTTAAGGGACACAAGCAGGGAACATTCAAGGAACACAAGCAGGGACGCAAGCCACAAGCCACAGGCACTGACAGAGATCTTCATGGCAGACTTCACTGAGTAAGTTTGCTAACTGTACATGATGTAATGTCATACTGATGTCATACTAATGTCATACTGATGTCATTAATAAACATGCTTCCAGG
>BSQZ01000085.1:1220000-1362500 GCA_033239005.1 Lamellibrachia satsuma | reverse complement strand
CACGCGAAATGTCACCTGACAACCAACATGTCATGCGACAATATCACCTGACAACTGACAATGTCACGCGACAGTGTCACCCGACAACCAACAATATGTCATGCAACAATGCTGCCTGACAACTGACAATATGTCACGCGACAATGTCACACAACAGTATCACCCAACAACCAACAATATGTCACGCGACGTAACGCCTGACAACTGACAATATGTCACACAACAGTGTCACCCGACAACCGACAATATGTCACGCGACAGTGTCACCCGACAACCGACAATATGTCATGGGACAGTAATGCCTGACAACTGACAATATGTCACGGGACAGCATCACCCAACCACAGACACTATGTCATGCGACAGTGTCACACAACCAACTGGGGCACAAATCCTTCTTGTAAACCTGCCTTTATCAACCCCGCCAGACAGATGTGTCAACACCCCTGCCTGCTGCTGTACCAGATCCCAGACAGACAAACAAGGGAGAACTCATTTATTGAATAAACAGTAACTTTATTAATGCCAAAATACAAACCAGCCACGAGGACCAAAGACTCACTTACAAACTTCCATAGGTTAATGTGTTGAACGCATCACCATGAACAGATAATTAGAATAAATAGCAACGTTATTTGAGGGCAGGTACATGGTACATCATCAGAAGTCAGTAAAAATGTTGAACACATCTGCGATATTTAAATGCAAACAAGTCAGAGCCAAAAGTCAGCTGTCTGACAAAAACCCATTCTACATTATATATCTCATAATTTTGCCTCTGATTTTGTAATCACAATGAAAAAATAGTTAATTTTCTGCAATTCTACTTTTGGACATTCAAAAATTTATGCAATTTTTCCTGTCAGACAAAGAACTTTTGGCTCGATCCCTGATGAAAAGATGCTTTGATACAGGAGTGTACAGTGTTATATGATGGATATCATGATATGACTGAAAGAAAACATATATTAAATAAAAAGGTGGTCATTCTGTTAACAAAAACAAAACAATTGTTCACCCGACACTTATATATCTTACATTACATTTGTATTGTTTAGTCGCTCAAAGCACATCTGAACACACTTGATATACTGTATATATGTATCTATGTACGTATGTATATATATATATATATATATATATATATATATATATATATATTTATTTATTTATATACTAAATAAAAACATCTAAAAAGTGATTTGCAAATGATGTTTCCAGCTGAAATGACCTCAACTTTTGAAAGTGCACTTCAAAGAGTTAATGAGATAAATATGTAAACTTCACAAGTTCACATTAATATTAGTCATGATTAGAAAATTAAATTACAACAAACGTATATATGTTAATGGATTATAAATATTTTTATCTAAGCAAGCATGATATGAACATGAACTGATATACTTCACATAATAATCTTGTCATAGTTAATCACATCTACAATAAATAAACTATAGAAGAAAGATAGCCCCAATGTGACCTTGATGTGTGACCTTGATGTGTGACCTTGATTTGTGATCTTGATGTGTGTGGCAGAATCAACGGAATGTTCATATAACATTAAAAAAAATCTATTTTTTTTTAATTCATAAAGGAAATAGGAAATGACATAGACTGACAGTGACTCTACTGAACCACAGCCTTCAAACATTGATTATGAAAGATTATGTAGATACTATCATATCACAACTATTCTCGAAAAGTTTAGCCAGACATGTTGGAAGACCCACTGGTGACTGCAATATACACGTGGTTCTTGCCAGAGCATGAGCAGCCACACATCAACCATCACAGAGTCACATCAACCATCACAGAGTCACATAAACCATCACAGAGTCACATCAACCATCACAGAGTCACATAAACCATCACAGAGTCACATAAACCATCACAGAGTCACATCAACCATCACAGAGTCACATCAACCATCACAGAGTCACATCAACCATCACAGAATCACATAAACCATCACAGAATCACACAAACCCAAAACCCAGATGTAGAAAGGAGGATAAATAATTATTAATATAATATAGGTCATCAAAAATATACGTACACTCTACTGTCATGGTTACAGATGCATAAGTTCACATAATATCTAAAATGATGTATACATATTGTATACATATTGTATACATATTGTCAACCTGAGTAAATAGTTATGGCCACATTAATATGTCAACAGAATGACTGAGCAATTTACAAAACTGTGTTGTGTGCACACACGTGTGTGTGCGTGTGTGTGTACATATGTGTGTGTGTACATATGTATGTGTGTGCGTGCATTTGCATTTCTTGCAGACTGCCTGTTGCCGTGTTGGGTGACTGTGTGTTATGTGGGCGTTTGTGACATCCAGAAGGATTAGTTTAGGATTAAAGAAAGCTGCCCATTTCTTCCATTTTTCTGTCTTTAGGAGACCATCTGAGGAAGGAGCAAACTATACAGTTTGTTTACAGCTTACAGCAAGCTCCTTTATAAACTGGACTGAGCTCATTGATATTTACAGAATATACACTATCAACCAGGACATACACTATCAACCAGGACATACACTATCAACCAGGACATATACTATCAACCAGGACATACACTATCAACCAGGACATACACTATCAACCAGGACATATACTATCAACCAGGACATACACTATCAACCAGGACATACAATACATCCACACTAAGGTCAATTGCTGTGTAGCAGTCAGTATTGTGACCATGTAGCAGGAAGGGTTCACAACAAAGTCAATATTGTGACCATAATTTCATGACAATCTAGCCAAATAATGACTCATTGAAGACAGTCAATAAAACAACATTATTTGACATTGTTTTATCATTGTCTGGACTGTGAACCAGATCAGACAAAACATGCCAAAAGAATCCATTGTGTGCCCTAGATGGTACCACCAGTGCCAACAATACCAGGGGTGGACCAGGCAGGTGTGATACACTGGCAGGTGTGATACACTTGCAGGTGTGATACACTGGAAGGTGTGATACACTGGCAGGTGTGATACACTGGCTGTATTCACCCCAGACCACCCTACATAGCGGCTGTCTCATCATTTCTACCATAATATAATGTTATATAAACTATACAAATTGTAAAATCTTGACCTATGTTGTAACATTTTGACCCCTATTGTAACATCTTGACCTCTATTGTAACATCTTGACCTATATAGTTTGACTGTCATTTGTTTTGCTCCAAGTGTCATGTTTACACGTGGAGGGGATGTACTTGTAAGGGTGTTGATACTGTGTCCACTACATGATCTTCTGACCACTGACCCCAGTAAACTTTGTCCATATGTTTTTTTAAATTGTTCATAAATGTACTGAACAGCGAGGTTGATATTCACAAAGAGATAATGGTGAAATTGTTCACAAACGTAATGAACAGCGAGGTTGATATTCACAAAGAGATAATGGTGAAATTGTTCACAAATGTAATGAACAGCGAAGTAGATATTCACAAAGAGATAATAGTGAAATTGAAATAATTACAATTACAATGTTACACTAGATATAGTTTATACTGCATAACATGTTTTTATGATAAAAAAACCATGAGACGTTCTACCTTTGATGTCAGGTTACGAATGACGTGTCATACACATGACTTAGATGTAGGGTCATGCCCACTATATGGAGACTAGCCTACGTAGCAGAGTCTAGTACACATGACTTGGATGTAGGGTCATGCCCACTATATGGAGACTAGCCTACGTAGCAGATTCTAGAAGCCGGCAAGTGGGGAAAGCAAAGCCTCACAGGATGAGAGATGGGACCTGCCAGACAGTATAATCTTTCTTGAAGGTGGACACTCTTAATGTAGACTAACTACATAACTATCTCTGCCACTAACTACATAACTACCTCTGCCACTAACTACAGTGTACATAGCTACCTCTGCCACTAATCAGTAAACAAATATGCCCTCTAAAATATGTGGCATATATTTCTCACCATTTAATTAGATGAGCCAATAAACTGGTATTTACGTTTTTACAATTCTAAAAAATTCTGCTAATAATAAGCATATATGGTGTATGCGGTTTTAACAATCCCATGTTGACAGGTTCAAAGCATAATGAGTTCTGTTAGTGACTAAATTAACCTTTACTATGAATGAAAGTGTCAAACCAGCTTCCTAAATGCTTAAATTCTCATTGCTTGGTTAACTTAAATAGTTATAATATCCTGGAAGCAGTTACCACACAAACTAACAAGCCACTTAAGACAACGTGCACATTATAAAAATACAGCATAAACAGTACGACAAATCTCAACGACGCCGAATGCATTCAAAACTATTTCAACTAAACTGTTGATATACACAATGAGGTCTAAAAATAGATCCTGTTTTATTTTGCTAACCATCAAATATACCGTTTTATTGTTTTATAATTGTAACTCAAAATTATATAAATATAAATCGATGCAGATCTTTACTCCAGATGTAAAATACACATCAAGGGAAAGTCATTGCAGAAAGTTCATAGCATTGATTTATATATATGTTCACAATAAATGAACAAATTTAATTAACTCTGCCAGTCATAAATGATCTGTTATCTTATGTGCGTGGATCACGTACATCTGTGGATCACATTGCAATAAATCTCCCTCCTCAACTGATTTAGCTCATTACAAATCAGGTTTGTTAATTTTTTTAGTATGCAGTGTGTGAATAGTTGGTTTAATAAAAACTTTTATTAAAATCATCTAAATAATTTACGTGGTCCATTAGACTAGGTGTATTTGTGAAAGTGTAAACAGTTATATGTCACAGTATAATTTTATAGCACTGACCAACTTTTACCAAATCCAGAAAAAAATTATTTAATAGTTTATCCGACTATTTTGCCGAAACTAAATAAAAAATGTCCACAAACAAGCATGTCATAGCGGATACTAGATGTTGAATTGTTTAGGAAACAAGCCTGAAACGAATCAACCGAAACACTCAAATTGAGGAGGGACCTTTAACGATCTCATGTTGCATGTATGTGATCTCCTGATAATGATCCTTAGTAGATCATTTCGACGGAGTGGTAGACCACCGAGTGCAGTGAGTCGGGATGAGTCTTAAGTTCAGGCCTACCATTGCGGAGCTCCTCCACCAGCGCCACCTTCAGGTCCGCATCCTCAACCACACAGCTTCCACCTAGCGGACTGTTGGTTGTCTCTCGGCTCGGTGAGGCGGGTGTCGAGTCGGTCGTGTCTAACGAAATGCTTTCCATCTGAAGAGCTTCGACCAAGGTCGTCGTGTCTGTAGATTCCTTGGTGTCTTCATCCACCTCTTTGCTGCCCTCCGTCGTTATCGGGGGTAACTCGGACGTATCTGGTGGCACCATCTGTTGTTCATCTGCAGCATCGACTGGAAATAAAGGGGCACGTTTGACAGAGGTTTCTAAGAAGAATAACAAAACACGTTCCAGATGGTTAGAAAACAGAACCCATTGGCATGTCTAAAGTCCAACAGGTGATAATTTATTTTGTTAACTTATTTTGGGTTAATAAAACTTATACAATTTGTAAGGTTTAAATTACTATTACAGTGGACTTAATCATGGACTTAATAGAATCACATTGGGCTGGAATAATTTACATTACATTACATTAAGTGGCACATTTTGATGCAGCAGAAAGAGGGCTTGATCCCGTCCCAGCCAATATATTTAGTTCTAGTAGATGGCTGACTCTGTTATCTGAGATTACGAACAGTCCACTGTGCTACTGTTTACTACATGCAAAGTAAACGTCAGACAGCCGAATTATAATATGTTGGAATATAGTTGTACATAAGAAGGGTTTGCCATACACCCAATGTAATGGAAATAACACTCACCAACAGGTGGCGGTGCTGGTGCCTTCCGCTTCCGATGCAGTGTCGCCGACTCAACATCACCATCTGGTATCTTGTTTGATGAACTTTCTTGTTCGGTGTTTTCGATGGGCGCCTCTGATGGTGGATGGCTGACTTCTGATGTCAGATCTTGCGAAGGCAAATTGTCCTTGACCTCCAAACTCTCGCCTGAGTTAAGGTCGGTCTTCGCCTGTGTGTCTGCCTCGGGAGCAACTACAATGTGGGCAGCGGAATCATGGGAAGAGTTCCCGGGTGATTCGAGCGGCGAAGATGTTGTCTCGTTGAATCCGCTGGAGTGCGAGCTGTGGCGCGAATGTGCCACGGCCGTCGACACATCCACCGAAATCTCCTTTGTCGCTGCTTCTTCAATGTTTGGCAGTGATTGGTTGACAGCATTCTGCCTGTTAGAGGCTGCCACTGGTGGTGGAGGTGCATGACGTTTCTTGCGCGGTGGTTTTGCGGGTGGCTCCGATCGTACCGACTGTGACTTCTGTAGCGTTGCCGCTGACGATGGCCCCCCTGGAGCATTGTGACTGGAGGAAGAAGACGTCCGCGTCAGTGGAAGCGTCGCAAACATGCTGGTGGGACGTGGCCGGTTGTTCTCAGACACGGGCAGGGAGGGCTGGGATTCAGGGTATGACGCTTTACCCTGTGGAACACAGCACATCAGGAGGGTAATGACATGACTCAAATTAGCAACATTGGCTGATTTGGGAAGTCTATGGGTGAAAGTTGCTCATTGTTATCTTACAAACTGTCTAATATTTTATGTAGCAGAAATATTTTTTTATTCCATAAATATGGCAGCAAAGTGTTTATTTTGCTGTTTTTGAAACATTTATTATAATTTTTTTACTTTTGTGCAAAATTGTTGCAAAGGTGCACTAATGCAGGTTGCAATAGGTCATGTGACTTTTTCCTAACTAATGAGTTGGTGTGCAGTATTTTCCAGATGAGTTACCTAGCATTCGGTCTTGTTCATTTATTTAATTTCCTGTAATTTTCTAATTTTTCACTAGAGAGACACGATCACCTCGTTTGTATACAGGGTCACTTAAATGTTTATTGGTATACAGGGTCACTTACATGTTTATTGGTATACAGGGTCACTTACATGTTTATTGGTATATTTGGTATACAGGGTCACTTACATGTTTATTGGTATACAGGGTCACTTACATGTTTATTTGTATACAGGGTCACTTACATGTTTATTTGTATACAGGGTCACTTACATGTTTATTTATAAACAGGGTCACTTACATGTTTATTCGTATACAGGGTCACTTACATGTTTATTTGTAAACAGGGTCACTTACATGTTTATTCGTATACAGGGTCACTTACATGTTTATTTGTAAACAGGGTCACTTACATGTTTAATCGTATACAGGGTCACTTACATGTTTATTTGTAAACAGGGTCACTTACATGTTTAATCATATACAGAGTCACTTACATGTTTATTCGTAAACAGGGTCACTTACATGTTTATTCGTATACAGGGTCACTTACATGTTTATTCGTATACAGGGTCACTTACATATTTATTCATATACAGGGTCACTTACATGTTTATTCGTACACAGGGTCACTTACATGTTTATTTGTAAACAGTGTCACTTACATGTTTATTCGTATACAGGGTTACTTACATGTTTATTTTAAACAAGGTTACTTACATGTTTATTTTTATACAGGGTCACTTACATGTTTATTCGTATACAGGGTCACTTACATGTTTATTCGTATACAGGGTCACTTACATGTTTATTTGTAAACAGTGTCACTTACATGTTTATTCGTATACAGGGTTACTTACATGTTTATTTTAAACAGGGTTACCTACATGTTTATGTGTAAACATGGTAAGTTATATGTTCATTTGTATACATGTTCACTTATATGTGTATTCAGGGTCACTTACATGTTTATTTGCATAAAGAGTCACTTATATGTTTATTCTTCGCCAGACAGCTGCACTGGTCTAAATAAACCACTGTGACAATTGATCAATCAACGACCCTTACAGGACCTAAATAATATCAGCTAAACATACACAAGTGTCCCAGTTTTGGGCCTAACAATAACTCACCGGCTTAAACTTAGCAGAACCCTTCTTTCTGAAGAACGAAAAGAAGCCTTTCTTTTTCTTCTCTGCCGCCATTCCAGGCATGAATGGCTCCGGCTCACTAGGGGGTTCCTTCGACCCCTTGCGCCTAAACATTGTGTTGCTATCGGAGTCCTCAGATGATGGAAGTTCGATGGCAGAGTCAGATGAAGGGTAACTAGTGTCACCTGGTGGCAGAGAAAGGCAAATAAACTACAAAGGTCAGTATACAATGCCACTATGTTACACTAATGTTACACTAATGTTACACTATGTTACACTAATGGCATTATTATATCACATTATATATTTGCAAATTTGAAAATAAAAATGTTTTAGAGAAAATTATGTTGATGTACAACACCTCACACTCCCCCTCACACTCCCCCCCACCCCATTGAAACTGATTTTGCTTAATATCAAACATCAGTGTTTTGAGAATGCCCCTAAATACTGCTTTCACTGTCATCAGAAAGTATCACATTTGAAAAAAGACATTTTGTTTACAAGCATGCTGCACTTATGATTACTGTGTATTTGTCAAGACTAAGAACTATATTTACAGCATGTTTCTATTTGATCAACACTTCTAAATGACTCCAGTATTGTAAAGACATTTCACAACAGTTGTAAGCATATTTTTTACACTGAGTTACATCATTAATCACCCCCCTATAAACAAGAGCGATAAGCCAGCTCACTGCAGTGAAGCGGGTGTGGACCACTGGTCGGCATTTCATTGCACGGCAGAAACAGTTGCATCCACTGCACGACACATAGGGTAGTACTGTTTATATTGTGAACATAGCATGTTACAAATAGTTGTCTAACATATGTAAGTAAGTAAGTAAGTAAGTGAGTAAGTAAGTTAATGTATTTCCTCCTCATCATCATCATGTACAATATAAGGCAAACAAAAGCAATGAAGATGAGGTGGCTACCAGAGAATTATAAACTAGTAGCCAGTGATGATGACACCAGGAACCAATTAACTTGAAGATTTGTCATTGTCATTTGTTCTTAATGGGGCATGGCCACCAGACTGATAAATAATTTGGGTGAGGGTGGTCCCAGCAGTTGTGTTATAAGTGTGGGCAGTTGGGTTGTTCATACATGCATTAGTGTTAAACTCTTCAAGACAAACATCTTGGAGGCTTGCTAGAGAAAGTTGTGGGACAACGAATATGGTTATTTCCTGTGTAGCTTACAGCTGTACGAATCAACAGAAGACAGGATCTAACATCTTGTTATTTTCAGGTAATTTATGTTGCAAATGTTTGTGCTGTGTTAGTGTATATGTGAATGAATGTAACAGTTTCGAAAATGTTCTGAAATATCAATATATTACAGATACGTTTGTTTTTCTTGGGGGAGCATACATTAAGTGTTTCCCAGTAGTCACATTGATTGGGTGCAACATAAAATGTTATAGGGGTAGGATTCAGTTTTATAAATAATGTGTGCGTGCATGTATGCATATTTGTAACTCTTTTATAAAACTCTACTAGATGTTAGCTCATTAATAAGATTTTTTTTCTTTATTAAGTCATCTGCATTTAATGATCCTCTCCCCTTTTTGGTCGTCGTTTGCCTTTTCATCGTTGTATGAACCACTATCATGTAACTCATTCTGTACACATTGCAACATTCATTGCATTCTATGCATTTGTTTGACAAACCATGTGAAAGGTTGCCTACTAAAACAATTGACAACTTAAATGAGAGAGCACATTTCTTTGCATGAGGCATGTCCTTGGGCAAGTTGGCCAGATAACATTCCAGAGATCTTGATCTGCAGGTGGAAATAGCTGTGATGGAGCAGCTGGGGAATGTGTTGGAAGATGGGAAAAGAATATTTTTGGGACCTTAGAGAAGAATGTCCAACAGGGCTTAATGAGTTTTTGGCCTCTTGCAGTCATTAGCTAATACATGTATAGAGCACTTCAGAAAGTTCAGTTTCGATCATGTTTAGTGGTGCTACTGTTATAGTTAATATGTTATGGTATTTGATATACAAGGTGCATGGATAGATTGTGCACGTAATAAGGTATTAGGTATATATAGCTATATAGTAATAATCTATTATTAGTACTGTATATCTATAGATATATGATGAAGACTGGGTGCTGTACAGTATAAACACTGGGCCTCCAGTGAGTTCTTGCCTTGCAGCATCATGAATGTCACTGGTCCATGCCTGCATCACTTTATCATGTGTCAACTGATAAGAGCTCATTGGTCTTGTTTTACTAAAGGGTGTTCTATTTATGTCTATGCACTGGACATATCTACATTAGTACTACTCTAAGTGGTATGTTAAACATTCCTAGATATATATGATCCTATCCCAGCAGGCACACTGACGTCGTTTCGACGTCGAAAATAGGTTGAAATAAAGTCGCGACGTCGGACAACATATACACAACGTCTATGCAACGTCGATCAACCCCCGTCGTACCGACATCGAAGTTTGACGTCGTTTGGACGTCGAGTGTAGGTCGGTACGCAACGCACATAGGTGGACAACATACACGCAACGTCGATCCACCTCTGTCGTAACAACGCCGACGTTTGACGTTGTTAGCATATCGAATTTAGGTCGGAAAGCAATGTATGTAGGTGGACAACATATACGCAACGTCAATGTAACGTCGATTAACCTCCGTCGTAACAACGTCGAAGCTTGACGTTGTTGCGACGTCGAATTTAGGTCGGTATATGCAAGGCACATTAGTGGAAAACATGTACGCAACATCAATATAACGTCGATCAACCTTCGTCGTAACAATGTCGAAGTTAAGACTTCGAATTTAGGTAGGTATGCTAAAGATGAAAGTTACTATACGAACATTAATTTTTATTTGAACAGCAACGTACAGCATGCTTCCAGTGTCAGTGACTGGATTTGTGATCGCACAACTTTGTCTGTTTGATTCACTAGCCAAATAACCGATTTAGGTTTAAAACGGGATGAGGAATCATGTCCTAGCCAGCACACATTCATCGGCCCGAGGGCGGACATCGCCTGGCAGCGCTCGGCAAGCGCTTGCCGACAACAGCCCGTTTGCCAGCCACACATGCAGTGCCCGCACTCGCGGGAGGTAATTTATCAGTGCTTGGACTGAGGGAGGCCCGAGCTCTGATATCTCACGGGCGCTGTACCCTTATGATTTATTACTTGTATTAAATTTCGCATAGCATGCAAGGGGAATTTTTCCCGCGCGGTAATGCACCACGCGGGAAGCAAAATAAAATGGAAAGAAACTAATTAAAATTCATATGAAACGTGTAGTTACTCTCACAAAAAAAATTAACAAACAATGACAACATTTTCTTGTTGTAAGCTCCATAAGTTCACAATATTCGCTGACGATTATCAATATTAAATTTTTTTTTACTGCGAGTCTACCCGGCCCATACCGCCATATTCTTTTTACAGTTATAATTTATAAACGATTGGCGCGCCGCAAGACAAGGTACGTATACATCTTTAGAAATTCCTTTGTGAATCTTTGGCTGTATTTTTTATTATCCAATACATTGATTTTGAGCAAGCATTATGCAAATAATTTTTTTCGAAAAGCATACGAAAGTAGATCTTTTCACATCGTAATTTTAGGTGCCAAACTTGAAGGTCGTGAACTGTCTTGGACATAATAGTCTTAGCCTTAGGTGAACTCAGCAGTACTAGCTGTCACTATATGTCTATATGTTTATTTGTTGCGAGTAATTGATTTACCAGAATAGAAACACAACATTAATGATATATTATTATAATATATCTATATATTATATATTCTGTGAAATCTTCATTTAGTGTTTTGCGCTGCATATCAGTTGCTTAATTCGTTATCAATACTTGCATTTATGCTATTATAGTTGCGTGTCCTAACTTCAGGAAGCGCCCAATTCCGTACGTAGGCCGTGGTTACTTAATTCGTAATTAACTAAATTTAATTAATTAGTTTTTTTTACAAGAAATGCTTCTTCATTGATTTATGTTTCCGACTAGAAACTACCAGGATATCTATCACATTTCATGATATCAGAAGATATCATATAATACAACTTACGTATATGCATATTCCCTTTCAGCTAGTGTTATGAGGTCGGTGAATGGCTGCCCCGAGTCTGACATAAGCACAGCTGTTGCCAGAGAGGAGTGGGGGAGGTGGTTGAAACAACGTTGATACATGACGTTGAAACAACGTTGATATCCAACGTCGACTCAACTTTCATATCGACCAATAATTCGACGGCATCACAACGTCGATACCTGACGTTGAAACAAGGTCGATACCTGACGTTGAAACAAGGTCGATACTTGACGTTGAAACAACGTCGATATCCGACGTTGAAACAAAGTCGATATCCGATGTTGAAACAACGTCGATATCCGACGTTGAAACAAAGTCGATATCCGACATTGAAACAACGTCGATATCCGACGTTGAAACAACGTCGATATCCGACGTCGACTCAACTTTCATATCGACCAATATTTCGACGTCATCACAACGTCGATACCTGACAACGTTGCTACGTGTGCCTGCTGGGATGCCTGATAGTATTAAAAACTCATACTGCAAAAATCTGCAATCAATAATAAAATCTAGCTAAGAGCTTAAGCCCTGAAACATGTCAGGCCCACAGCAATGTTCAGTAATGTGTGGGAGTTTTTCTACATATTTTGGGGTCTACATTTTTTTACATTTGCCATTTCAACACCACCACGATACAAAGTAGTATATTACATGTGGTGGTTTGTTCTTGAACTGTTTCTATGTTTCTAGATACAGGGACAGATAAAAAAACCTTCATGTCCGATAGGCAAAAACTAGGCAAAAATCTAGCACAACATCAGCACTAAGACTAGATCAAAACAAGGACTTAAAGCCACTGGCCCCCTCTGGCCCCCCTCTGGCCTTCTTTCTCTGTGGAATGTCTCTCCATTCATCAAGTACACAAGGGAACATTCTTGTGGCAGACAGACTCAGGTTCACTGATGCATGGCAGCCAAGTGGAATTGCTCAACCGTGTCTATCTGCCACACTGCAATCACTGCCTGTATAGAATCACAGAACAGACAGCTACATCTATGAACTGTGTCACAGAGCAACATGCACTGCCTCTAGCCCGGGGTTAGTTCACCTACACAGAACAGACAGCTACATCTATGAACTGTGTCACAGAGCAACATGCACTGCCTCTAGCGCAGGGCTAGTTCACCTACACAGAACAGACAGCTACATCTATGAACTGTGTCACAGAGCAACATGCACTGCCTCTAGCCCGGGGCTAGTTCACCTACACAGAACAGACAGCTACATCTATGAACTGTGTTACAGAGCAACATGCACTGCCTCTAGCGCAGGGCTAGTTCACCTACACAGAACAGACAGCTACATCTATGAACTGTGTCACAGAGCAACATGCACTGCCTCTAGCCCGGGGCTAGTTCACCTACACAGAACAGACAGCTACATCTATGAAGTGTGTCACAGAGCAACATGCACTGCCTCTAGCCCGGGGCTAGTTCACCTACACAGAACAGACAGCTACATCTATGAAGTGTGTTACAGAACAACATGCACTGCCTCTAGCCCGGGACTAGTTCACCTACACAGGAAATGCCAAGTTTCTACACAAATATGACTGTTAAAAAATCTCCCTAATAATATTCATATTGATATATTTATCAATCTGAAAATCAACGTGGGGGTCAAATGTCCACAACACACAATGACGGCTGTTTCTGTAGCAATGTTAATTACTTTCAACGATAATAAAGATGAGATGTGTTTCTTGGGTTCAGTATTCATACAAGAGTTGAATAGAGTCACAGAAAAACCTTGTGACATGTCTGACTGGCTGCCACTGGTCATGTTGTCATGTCAATAGGGGCACGGCTGCCACTGGTCATGTTGTCATGTCAATAGGGGCACGGCTGCCACTGGTCATGTTGTCATGTCAATAGGGACATGGCTGTCACTGGTCATGTTGTCACGTCAATAGGGACATGGCCGTCACTGGTCATGTTGTCACGTCAATAGGGTCATGGCTGTCACTGGTCATGTTGTCAAGTCAATAGGGACATGGCTGCCACTGGTCATGTTGTCAAGTCAATAGGGACATGGCTGTCACTGGTCAGGTTGTCACGTCAATAGGGACATGGCCATCACTGGTCATGTTGTCACGTCAATAGGGACATGGCTGTCACTGGTCATGCTGTCAAGTCAATAGGGGCATGGCTGTCACTTGTCATGTTGTCAAGTCAATAGGGACATGGCTGTCACTGGTCATGTTGTCGTGTCAATAGGGGCATGGCTGTCACTGGTCATGTTGTCTTGTCAATAGGGGCATGGCTGTCACTGTCATGTTGTCGTGTCAATAGGGGCATGGCTGTCACTGTCATGTTGTCATGTCAATAGGGGCATGGCTGTCACTGTCATGTTGTCATGTCAATAGGGGCATGGCTGTCACTGTCATGTTGTCATGTCAATAGGGGCATGGCTGTCACTGTCATGTTGTCATGTCAATAGGGGCATGGCTGTCACTGTCATGTTGTCATGTCAATAGGAACATGGCTGTCAATTATCACTGTCTTGAGCAATGGTCTACCAAGGTAAAGGTGAGTTCTTATATAGCACAGTATCTACACTTCACCACCTGCCAGACCTGTTCATTCCAACACCAACTCAACTTCTCTGGGAAGTATTCAGCCATGCTGCAATTACTGTGTGACGACTATTCACTCACATATATCCACCGGCTGCTATCCACCCCCGTCTGTAGCCAATTACTTATTTACACTGTCACTGCTGAGCGAACTGAAGCAACTGGAGTGAATAATAATGTCCAAGCTTTGAAAAATCAACAAGATGATTTTAACCCTGGTCCTGTCCATTGAGAGTCTAATGCTCTACCCACTGCCCTAATGTGCCCTGCTAGTTGATTCAATCCGTGGTCCTGTCTATTGAGAGTCTAATGTTCTACCCACTGCCCTAATGTGCCCTGCTAGTCGATTCAATCCCTGGTCCTGTCTATTGAGAGTCTAATGCTCTACCCACTGCCCTAATGTGCCCTGCTAGTTGATTCAATCCGTGGTCCCGTCTATTGAGTCTAATGTTCTACCCACTGCCCTAATGTGCCCTGCTAGTTGATTCAATCCGTGGTCCTGTCTACTGAGAGTCAAATGCTCCACCCACTGCCCTAATGTGCCCTGCTAGTTGATTCAATCCCTGGTCCTGTCTATTGAGTGTCTAATGTTCTACCCACTGCCCTAATGTGCCCTGCTAGTCGATTCAATCCGTGGTCCTGTCTATTGAGAGTCTAATGCTCTACCCACTGCCCTAATGCCTTGCTAGTTGATTCAATCCCTGGTCCTGTCTATTGAGAGTCTAACTGACATGAAAGTTTCAGAGCAATGTGGGATTGTTGCTTCGAAAAGAAATCAAATTCTAGGGCTAATTAGGAGAACTATCACATATAAGGAGAAACAGCTATCTGTAGCCAGCCTGAACTACATGTGTCCACCTATCTGTAGCCAGCCTGAACTACATGTGTCCACATATTTATAGCCAGCCTGAACTACATGTGTCCACCTATCTGTAGCCAGCCTGAACTACATGTGTCCACCTATCTGTAGCCAGCCTGAACTACATGTGTCCACCTATTTGTAGCCAGCCTGAACTACATGTGTCCACATATCTGTAGCCAGCCTGAACTACATGTGTCCACCTATCTGTAGCCAGCCTGAACTACATGTGTCCACCTATTTGTAGCCAGCCTGAACTACATGTGTCCACTTATCTGTAGCCAGCCTGAACTACATGTGTCCACCTATCTGTAGCCAGCCTGAACTACATGTGTCCACCTATCTGTAGCCAGCCTGAACTACATGTGTCCACCTATCTGTAGCCAGCCTGAACTACATGTGTCCACCTATCTGTAGCCAGCCTGAACTACATGTGTCCACATATTTGTAGCCAGCCTGAACTACATGTGTCCACCTATCTGTAGCCAGCCTGAACTACATGTGTCCACCTATCTGTAGCCAGCCTGAACTACATGTGTCCACCTATCTGTAGCCAGCCTGAACTACACTAGCACCCACACATGAAATGTCTTCATATTGTATTACGATATGGGATGTCATAATTGCTGCCCAGTGGAGCTGAACACAACTCATCAACTGATGAAAGGTTGTTTGTACAGGATACATGACAGTCACAATGAGCGCAAAGCTTTCACTTGACACAAGGGGTCAGACCACTATATCCACCAAGTGAAACTTGACAAATGTTTCAGGACACAATTGTTTTATCAGTGTGACTGTTTTGCTGTGACATTGTTGTCTATATCAAAACAGTCATAGCACACACATCACACATGATCTATAGTGCTGCAATTACATATTTAATCATGTGGATAACTTAGTGGCAGATGTAGGATTCTGAAAAAAAATTAAAACACCAATTATTCAACTACTCACACAAAGCATGATCTCAAGAATAACAGAGTACAGCTAGTGATATGCCCTAACATATGATAATTATTATATAGCGCTGTATCCAGTCCTTAGGATTGCTCAAAGCACTTTACACTTCACCACCTGGCAGACCTGTTTCTTTACACTTCACCCCCTGAAAGACCTGTTCCTTTAGACTTCACATACTGACAGAACTGTTCCTTTACACTTCATCCCCTGACAGACCTGTTCCTTTACACTTCACCACCTGGCAGACATGTTCATTTACACTTCACCCCCTGACATATCTGTTCCTTTACACTTTACACCATGATAGACCTGTTCCTTTACAATTCACCCTGATAGATGTTCCTTTACACTTCACCCCCTGACATACCAGTTCCTTTACACTTCACCCCCTGACATACCAGTTCCTTTACACTTCACCCCCAACAGACATGTCCCTTTACACTTCACCCCCAACAGACCTATTCCTTTACACTTCACCCCCTGATAGACGTTCCTTTACACTTCACCCCCTGACAGACCTGTTCCTTTACACTTCACCACCTGGCAGACATGTTCATTTACACTTCACCCCCTGACAGATCTGTTCCTTTACACTTTACACCATGATATACCTGTTCCTTTACAATTCACCCTGATAGATGTTCCTTTACACTTCACCCCCTGACATACCAGTTCCTTTACACTTCACCCCCTGACATACCAGTTCCGTTACACTTCACCCCCTGACATAACAGTTCCTTTACACTTCACCCCCAACATACATGTTCCTTTACACTTCACCCCCAACAGACCTGTTCCTTTACACTTCACCCCCTGACAGACCTGTTTCTTTACACTTCACCCCTGACAGACCTGTTTCTTTAGACTTCACATACTGACAGAACTGTTCCTTTACACTTCATCCCCTGACAGACCTGTTCCTTTACACTTCACCTCCTGACAGACACGTTCATTTACACTTCTCCCCCAACATACATGTTCCTTTACACTTCACTCCCTGGCAGACCTGTTCCTTTACACTTCTCCCCGTGACATACACGTTCCTTTACACTTCTCCCCCGAGAGACCTGTTCTATTTACACTTCACCCCCTGACAGACTTGTTCCATTACACTTCACCCCCTGTCAGACCTGTTCCTTTACATTTCACCCCCTGAAAGGCATGTTTCTTTACACTTCACCCCTGGCATACCTGTTCCTTTACCCTTCACCCCCTGTCCTTTACACTTTACCCTCTGGCAGACCTGTTCCTTTACACTCCTCCCCTGACATACCTGTTCCTTTACACTTTTCCGCCCAACAGACCTGCTCCTTTACACTTCATCCCCTTACAGACCTGTTCATTCCAATGCCATCTCAATGTCTCTGGGAAGTATTCAGCTATGCTGTAATTACTGAGCAAGTACTATTCGTTCACATAACTGCCACTGTCTAGAGCCAGGTATAAAATTGTCCAGCTTCATATTGGCAGCAAAATGATTCAACCTAAGAGCCTGACTTTCTAACCCTTATGCTACTGCACCTACTGGCCCACTGTGGCCCCACTGTGGCCCCTCTGTGGCCCCACTGTGCAGATTGTATCAGGAAGAAGAAACATCGAAGTTAGTTTCAAGACCTGTCATTATAGAACTATGTCCTGGATGATGTTATTACCATTAGGGATTACATGTAAAAACCGCACTGTTTAGTCTAGACATTTGGAAAACTATAATTCTTTGGATGAAAGGCAACTTGTCTAGAATGGTACATTAAAAAAGCCAACTGAAAAAAGTTTTTTAACTGAAAATATTTGTTTTCTTGCACATGAACACTGCATAACGATAAACACAACACTTCTATTCCATTTCCAAAAAACGTGGCATGCACACAGAGAAACTTGTGTTGATTACATCTAGAAATTTAGGAGCTACATTTCCCAATATCATAACATTGTGAACGAGAACTAATTGTAAAATCAACTGTGGTCTGACCTCAATTACTAATAAATGGTGAATGCCTATCAAGGGACATTTACTTGAGGTACTTGTTCACTTGTCCAATCAGATATCAGTTATGATCCCAAAATCAAACCTGCTCTGAAAGGCTGTTATTGATATCCCAAATACCAGTTAATTTCCAGACCACTACAACCCCTCCAGACCCCCCGACCCTACGACACAGTGACACAGTAACTTATCATTGTTAAAAGAATAAAATCATGTTGTCTACTCACTAAAATATGGCTGAATACTCCCCCACTGTGATGTTTGAGTGAATCAGGTTAAAAGGGGGTGGTGGAGGGGGAGGGGTGGAGGGGCATAGATGACATGGAGGGGGTGTAGGAGGTAGAGGGGGTGGAGGGGCATAGATGACATGGAGGGGGTGTAGGAGGTATAGGGGTGGAGGGGCATGGATGACATGGAGGGGGTGTAGGAGGTAGAGGGGGTGGAGGGGCATAGATGATATGGAGGGGGTGTAGGAGGTAGAGGGGGTGGAGGGGCATAAATGACATGGAGGGGTTGTAGGAGGTACAGGGGGTGGAGGGGCATGGATGACATGGAGGGGGTGTAGGATGTAGAGGAGGTGGAGGGGCATAGATGATGTGGATGGGGTGTAGGAGGTAGAGGGGGTGAAGGGGATGGAGGAAGTATAGGGGGTGGAGTGATACTAGGCAGAGAGTGGAAGGTAGAAGAGAGTGGAGGGTAGAAGAGAGTGGATGGTAGAAGAGAGTGGAGGGTAGAAGAGAGTGGAGGGTAGAAGAGAGTGGAAGGTAGAAGAGAGTGGAGGGTAGAAGAGATTGGAGGGTAGAAGAGATTGGAGGGTAGAAGAGAGTGGAGGGTAGAAGAGAATGGAGGGTAGAAGAGAGTGGAAGGTAGAAGAGAGTGGAGGGTAGAAGAGAGTAGAGGGTAAAAGAGAGTGGAGGGTAGAAGAGAGTGGAAGGTAGAAGAGAGTGGAGGGTAGAAGAGAGTGGAGGATAAAAGAGAGTGGAGGGTAGAAGAGAGTGGAAGGTAGAAGAGAGTGGAAGGTAGAAGAGAGTGGAAGGTAGAAGAGAGTGGAGGGTAGAAGATTGGAGGGTAGAAGAGAGTGGAGGGTAGAAGAGAGTGGAGGGTAGAAGAGATTGGAGGGTAGAAGAGAGTGGAGGGTAGAAGAGAGTGGAAGGTAGAATAGAGTGGAGGGTAGAAGAGAGTGGAAGATAGAAGAGAGTGGAGGGTAGAAGAGGTGGAGGGTAGAAGAGAGTGGAGGGTAAAAGAGAGTGGAGGGTAGAAGAGAGTGGAAGGTAGAAGAGAGTGGAGGGTAGAAGAGAGAGTGGAGGGTAGGAGAGTGGAGGGTAGAAGAGAGTGGAGGGTAGAAGAGAGTGGAAGGTAGAAGAGAGTGGAAGGTAGAAGGGAGTGGAAGGTAGAAGAGAGTGGAAGGTAGAAGAGAGTGGAGGGTAGAAGAGATTGGAGGGTAGAAGAGAGTGGAGGGTAGAAGAGAGTGGAGGGTAGAAGAGAGTGGAGGGTAGAAGAGAGTGGAGGGTAGAAGAGATTGGAGGGTAGAAGAGAGTGGAGGGTAGAAGAGAGTGGAGGGTATAAGAGAGTGGAGGGTAGAAGAGAGTGGAGGGTAGAAGAGAGTGGAGGGTAGAAGAGAGTGGAGGGTAGAAGAGAGTGGAGGGTAGAAGAGAGTGGAGGGTAGAAGAGAGTGGAGGGTAGAAGAGAATGGAGGGTAGAAGAGATTGGAGGGTTGAAGAGAGTGGAGGGTAGAAGAGAGTGGAGGGTAGAAGAGAGTGCAGGGTAGAAGAGATTGGAGGGTAGAAGAGAGTGGAGGGTAGAAGAGAGTGGAAGGTAGAAGAGAGTGGAGGGTAGAAGAGAATGGAGGGTAGAAGAGATTGGAGGGTTGAAGAGAGTGGAGGGTAGAAGAGAGTGGAGGGTAGAAGGGAGTGGAGGGTAGAAGAGAGTGGAGGGTAGTAGAGAGTGGAAGGTAGAAGAGAGTGGAGGGTAGAAGAGAGGGAGGGTAGAAGAGATTGGAGGGTAGAAGAGATTGGAGGGTAGAAGAAAGTGGAGGGTAGAAGAGAGTGGAGGGTAGAAGAGAGTGGAGGGTAGAAGAGAGTGGAGGGTAGAAGAGAGTGGAGGGTAGAAGAGAGTGGAGGGTAGAAGGAAAAGAGGAAAACCGAGACTGAGATGGGAGGACTGCATGAATAGAGATTTGGCGGGAGTGGGAGGGGAGTGGAGAATAAGGGAGAGGGATAGGGGGAGTGGAGAATAAGGGAGAGGGATAGGGGAGTGGAGAATAAGGGAGAGGGATAGGGGGAGTGGAGAATAAGGGAGAGGGATAGGGGGTGTAGAGACACTTGGTGCAGACGGCAGTGAAACAGGATCACTGATAAAGAAGAAGGAAAACAGAAATAGACAACCAGTGTCAGTGCCAGCCTAACCCTGGATTACAGGGGTAAAGAGGTATCGGTGCCAGCTTCACCCCAGACTTCAGGGGTAAAGAGGAGAGCAACAACTTGGTACCTTTAAATGATGCCTCGTCATGCCCTCATGTGACCTGCTTTTCGCAAACTATTTAACTGTCAGAAACTCATTTGGCTTGATATAGTGTTTGTTTCTGCACAGATGGCAACACAGAATGCAATCACAGTGAACATGTGCATACAAAGTGATGTCAATCATACACAGTGATGTCAATCATACACAGTGATGTCAATCAAAGATTAAATCACATCAACATCTCAACTATTTAATAATAACTAGTTGCATGTGTGTCAAAGGTTACAGGTTCCTGCCGGTCTGCTGTGACATTCTTGGAGACTACAGCCAGTGCTGTCATGCTGAGGTCTAGAATGAATAACATTTTTGCATTCAATGAACAACAGATAAGAGGTTATTTCAAAGAAGGAAAGGCACGCCTAAATGCTGCTTGTTAGCAAGTTGTGGACATGTTTAAACAGGTCACTGCAAAGTTTTGTAGTTCACTGGTAACTGCTCACACATCATAACCCTACACTTTCTTAGCACAAACCCTAATCAAATTACTAAGTTATGGAAAAAGCAAATCCCTAGAATTAAAAACAGACAATGCCAGTCAATATCCACTCCCTTTGTAGACGTTTACTGCTGCACAACACTAATAAACTAGTAAACCAGCCATCCCAATGTCATTGTGATCAAAGTAATCTAGACACATTATTGAGGCAGAATGTTTTATTAATATTTATGATTCCTGCTAATCAAGTAAATCTCTAGACAGACGTGGGTTGATGGCTTCAAATGGTTCTGTATAATCATCATTTACCAACCCACGCTTGACTTTTTGCTGTTTTTTACTCTTGTCAAAACACCATGATTTTGTTTTTTGGTTATAATAATGTGCCTGCTGAAAATGTTACCTGAAAATACAGCACATGTAGAAACAGCGACATTATCTTTTCCAACGTTGAAAACAGTGAAACAAAGATTATATTATTAGTACTGTACTGTTCTACATAAATAAATAAAAATATTTTTAATTGTTTTGCTATAAACATTATCATTGTTGAATCTCCATGATTTAGACTTTTTCCAATAGTTATGTCTGCTAATACACATTATAAGTAAATATAATCTAGTCTTGCAATATTTACAGTAAAACTCATATGCATTATTGATAGTGAACTAAACTGAACTAGTCATTATGTATGTCACTTAAATGTCATCAACTAGTGTGTGGTGACAGGAGAATGCCAGACCACACAGTCCACCAACATGTGGAGTCTAATCTTCTAATATTAACTGCAACAGTAGTTGAGTTCACTGGACCGTGACTGTGTGAAGGAACGCCAGTCATGTGCATCATGACTAGCTGACAGTCTCTTCTTCAATCAGTTTACCAGCAACTTGACATGAAAGTGCCCCTTACCCCTGATCAATACATGTTCTACCCTGGCCAGGAATGTTCATAACTACAATAGTCTTCAGTATGTTCAATCAGCCATGAACAAGTGTTTTGTCTCTGGTCAATATTGACATAACCAGTCAGTGGTTGAGAGGCTCTCACAAGAACTATGTAGGTCTATGTAATAATAAGTTGATTTGTAACCATGTAGTTTCAGTATTACTAAGTGGTACCAATGGGGTTAACTAGACCACAACATGGGGTGATTAACTTGTTTGATTGAAGCCATATTCCCCAAACAGGTGAAACTGGGAGGTATTTCTACAGATGGAGACCACAGCTCAATGAGTTCACAACAGGGTTTAACATTTCCAGTTTGGGGTGTTTTACTTCCCTTGACATAGCCAAAAGATAGAAGGGACCAACGGCTTTGGTGTTTCTTCCGAAAGACACAGGCAAAGTGGGAAGAACAATATTGCTCAAGTTTCAAAATGGCAGGAGGTGGCCTTGAACCAGGTCCTCCAGATGCACAGTACGATGCTCTAACCACAGAGCCACTGTGCCCCACACCACACAAACTCTGTTAATCTTCCTTCACTACAACACAGTGCAGTGCTCTAACCACAGAGCCACTGTGCCCCACACCACACAAACTCTGTTAATCTTCCTTCACTACAACACAGTGCAGTGCTCTAACCACAGAGCCACTGTGCCCCACACCACACAAACTCTGTTAATCTTCCTTCACTACAACACAGTGCAGTGCTCTAACCACAGAGCCACTGTGCCCCACACCACACAAACTCTGTTAATCTTCCTTCACTACAACACAGTGCAGTGCTCTAACCACAGAGCCACTGTGCCCCACACCACACAAACTCTGTTAATCTTCCTTCACTACAACACAGTGCGGTGCTCTAACCACAGAGCCACTGTGCCCCACACCACACAAACTCTGTTAATCTTCCTTCACTACAACACAGTGCGGTGCTCTAACCACAGAGCCACTGTGCCCCACACCACACAAACTCTGTTAATCTTCCTTCACTATAACATAGCCTAATAGGACTAGTAGGACTAGTAGGACTAATAGGACTAGTAGGACTAATAGGACACTGCTATTACATTCAGGTCACCATGATATAAACTACAATAAATGTGTTCTCATTCACAAGATGACTTTCCGTGTCATTTTAAAAGTGCATCCGACAGAGCAGCCAAGCTAGTGACACAGAACTGTCACACCTGGCCGACCCAAAGACAGCAGTGTCACGCCTGGCCGACCCCAAGACAGCAGTGGCTGTAGGCAGTACAACCCACATAAGTAAATACAGGAAAGATGTCAACAAGACTCAAGGAAACAACAACAACACAACTACAGATATATGTAATGTGTCTCCAGAGACAGCCAAGCCAGACCATGACTTACCTAAAGACAGCTGCCTTGAGATCACAGCATCTCACACCCTCTCTGGTAGACCCCCCAGCTGTGATACTGTTCAGGTACTGAGTGATTGGCAGGACCAGGGCTGGAGTGCATACCTCTGTATTTATATGCTAATGAACCGTATGTCTCCACACTGGTCATATCACATGACTACACAACCACAGGCATTTATCATGCTCCAGTGAGCCGCATCCAATTTTGATGTAAGACTTTCCCAGTGTTAATTATTCCAGTGTAAGTGCACTCAATGGGAATTGACTCAGTCTAGTCTCCGACTAATGTCACTTGAAAGCTACATTATATCACACACCAGAAAGTTTCATATACAGTAATTGTGTAAATGTAGATTAATTCTGTATAAAACACACATTGCTTCAACTGCTTCAATTCTGATTTCTAAGCTAAACTTATATATTTCAGGGAAACCAAAAATATACACTGATTATGAAAATATATGATTACAAAAACAACACTTAAAACACTAAATAAAATAGTTTATAAGTTATGAAGACCATCAAACAACTGTACTGCAGTCATTAAAATTATTGATTAGATCATCGAAATTTCGAAAACATTAAATTTTCACCCATTAACAACAATACTCCAATTTTATTTACTGGTACAGTAAAACTTGTGTGACATCACTGATAGTAAACTAAACTGACACAGTCATGTTGTCATCAACTAGTCTATGGTGACAGGAGAATGCAAGAGGAAACTATGCACCAACTTGTCTATCTAATTATCTGATATTAAATGCAACAGTAGTTGTGTTCACTGGACCATGACCAGTGATGTCAAAGAATGCCAGCCATGTGTATCATAACCCATCAATCAGTTTATCAACAACTTGACATAAAACTGCCCCTGACCTCCACTGTCCAGTCTTGCAGGAATGTTGGCACTGACAAATTACTTGTTCAGTTTATTCACTCAGCCGTGAAAATGGTTGTGAATGAAAAAAGTTGTGACTAAAAACTATTAGGTGTGAAATAAAGTTTAAAATCTTAAATGAATACTAGTATGCTATGGATTGATAGAGTTCACAGAGGGCACATTGTCTAAGCATGGTTTATGACTGTACCGTGATCTGTGGGGAGGGGTTCTTGTGCAGTGCATTATGGAAGGCTTGGTTATAGTCATGCAGAACTACTAAAAGATAATTATCATTTTGTCATAGAAATCTTGTCATAAATGATACATGTTGTCATATAAGTCCTGTCTTAAGTCAAATCATTACATGTTGTCATGTAAGTCCTGTCTTAAGTCAAATCATTATGTGGACACAATTAATCATTACCTTCTATGTTTTCATGGTTCCATCTAATGTCTACAGAATGGTTATCTCCAAAATGGTGTGATCTTCATGACAATGGAGTTGAAATGTTTTGGTAATAAATATGAATTTAGAAAACCACTTAAGTTTAATTGTGAATAGTAAATAGCGCAAAGCGGGGACATACCACTGAGTTACCCAAACACAGCTAAATGTAACAGCCAATGTTGTTCATTTTTCATAGGTTCAATTGTGTCTACCAGAACAATAGCTCCAGCCATCCATCTCAATTTGACAATTGGTGGGCAAGTGGCCAGAACTAATGGCCAACAGAAAAAGTGGCTGAAAATAGATTAAAAACAGTGCCTCTATAATTTCCAGTATTCCTAGGTACAGATAACAGCAGTTATTTTAGCTCTCCTGTGCACTGACACTGCTGTAATGTTACACTGCTGAGGTCTATGGAATGTCAAAATAACACAAAGGTCCAGTGTGGAACAAACAATTACAGCTTTGTAGGTGACTGTCAACTTCAACCAGTGGTGACTTCTGTCAATCCAACTGTCTGCCAAAGCTAGGAAGAACATCCTTCTCCCTTTCCCTGTCTCACCACAGAGGCTGGGAAGAACACCCCTAGGTCCTTCTCCCTTTCCCTGTCTCACCACCGAGGCTGGGAAGAACACTCCAAGGTCCTTCTCCCTTTCCCTGTCTCACAACCAAGGCTGGTAAGAACACCCCAATGTCCTTCTCCCTTCCCTTGTCTCACAACCAAGGCTGGGAAGAACACCCCTAGGTCCTTCTCCCTTTCCCTGTCTTACCACCGAGGCTGGGAAGAACACTCCAAGGTCCTTCTCCCTTTCCTTGTCTCACAACCAAGTCTGGGAAGAACACCCCAAGGTCCTTCTCCCTTTCCTTGTCTCACAACCAAGGCTGTGAAGAACACCCCAAGGTCCTTCCCCCTTTCCCTGTCTCACCACCGAGGCTGGGAAGAACAACCCCAAGTCCTTCCCCCTTTCCCTGTCTCACCACCAAGGCTGGGAAGAACACCCCCAAGTCCTTCCCCCTTTCCCTGTCTCACCACCGAGGCTGGGAAGAACACCCCCAAGTCCTTCCCCCTTTCCCTGTCTCACCACGGAGACTTCAGTTTGTTGCTACTTGTGTTTATGACACACACAATTATTACAATTATATGGTTATCTATAAAGTATCTACAAAGTATGTGTTTCTGGTTTAAGATAAAATTATCGGTTATTCGTTCAATAACACATTTAATTACAAATACAAATTCTGCATTAGATGCTGGAAAACAAGAGCCCTTGTTGTCATCAACGAAAGCAAGAGCCCTTGTTGTCAACAATGAAAGCAAGAGCCCTTGTTGTCAACAATGAAAGCAACAGCCCTTGTTGTCAACAATGAAAGCAACAGCCCTTGTTGTCAACAATGAAAAATCTCCTGGTTTGGCCACATCACCCGACACAACAGCATTTAAAAAACCATCCTGCAAGGCACTCTGGAGGGCAAGAGAAGACACCCTGGAGGGCAAGAGAAGACACCCTGGAGGGCAAGAGAAGACACCCTGGAGAGCAAGAGAAGACACCCTGTAGGGCAAGAGAAGACACCCTGGAGAGCAAGAGAAGACACCCTGTAGGGCAAGAGAAGACACCCTGGAGAGCAAGAGAAGACACCCTGGAGGGCAAGAGAAGACACCATGGAGAGCAAGAGAAGACACCCTGGAGAGCAAGAGAAGACACCCTGGAGGGCAAGAGAAGACACCCTGGAGGGCAAGAGAAGACACCTTGGAGAGCAAGAGAAGACACCCTGTAGGGCAAGAGAAGACACCCTGGAGGGCAAGAGAAGACACCCTGGAGGGTAAGAGAAGACACCCTGGAGGGCAAGAGAAGACACCCTGGAGGGCAAGAGAAGACACCCTGGAGGGCAAGAGAAGACACCCTGGAGAGCAAGAGAAGACACCCTGGAGGGCAAGAGAAGACACCCTGGAGGGCAAGAGAAGACACCCTCGATGGCAAGAGAAAGAAGAAACAGGCTGGATAACATACAGGAATGGACACATCGAGACCTACTGACTCTGCTACACATAGCACAGGACACACAAAGCTGACGAAGACCTCGAGTGGCATCCATGTGACCGTTGAGGTCAAGGGATGAAAGTGAACAACAACAAAACCAAGTAAACTCAACAATCTTAATTACGTTTGTGATAGTATTATTGATACTATCTTTGTTGGTGCATAAATAAATAAATAGTCTTTTTATTATTATTTACTATCATATATTTATTTACTATCATATATTTACTATACCCACAATTAAACCATATCCAGTTGTTCTAATCACAAACAAATGATTCAAGCCCAAACCCAACTTCAGTGGGATAGAACACAACTTGACATTTCCAAATGAGCCATCAGTGAATTAATGATGGGAACTTGAACCCCAGACACCAGTCAAGGCCCAGTTGTCACACCTGATGCTCAGGTAAGTCATAGGCTGCAGGTTATCAGTGATGTGTCAACATGGGAACTTGATATGGGAGGTGTCCCTCAGTCTGTCTGAACTCACCTCATCAACAGTGCAACAAACACAGGCATCACCAGTCACCAGTGGTTGTTTATAAAGGCCCAATATTTAATTTACAACACACACACACAACTGTATCTAACAGTCAGGCTCAGTAAACTCTCTGCTTGGCTGTGTTAACCCTTGATGCTCCAATGTCTCCAATACAATATTTTGACAGACAACTTTAACCCTTCACTAGGCATCTGATACATATCCAGGCATATTTAACCCTTTCTGTGTTGGAGATTTACTGATAGTTTGACAAAGTTTACTGACTATGTAAGCAAGCGAGTTTAGCCATCTGCTTATAAACTATTGGCCTCCACATAAAGTTGCTGCCTGACCTCGTTGGAGGGCAAGGCGTGTACAAAGGCTTCAGTGCGGACCACGCCTTGCCAGAGCTGATGTTGACACCTGGTAAAACATACGACTCACTGCCCGGCAATAACTTCTTTACAGCACGCTAAATGAGACATTATGCTACTTGATTTAAACTTCTCACGACACACTTGCTTGATTGGATACTCCCTAAACAGTTAATCACAGCTCAACTGGGAGAAAGTAGCGAGTTCAGAGGGTGAACGAAATTGCCCAAATTTTGAAATGGATTCGAACCCAGGCCCATTAGACTGACAGAGTGGTGCTTTAACTGGATCACCCCACGCTGCCGCCCCACGACCAGTGGGTGTGTGACTGGCTACAAACTGTCTTCTCTTTTACCCAGAGACTGAACAAAGCAGTACCCAGAGACTGAACAAAGCAGTACCCAGAGACTGAACAAAGCAGTATCCAGAGACTGAACAAAGCAGTACCCAGAGACTGAACAAAGCAGTACCCAGAGACTGAACAAAGCAGTACCCAGAGACTGAACAAAGCAGTACCCAGAGACTGAACAAAGCAGTACCCAGACTGAAGACACTTACACTGAATGTTCGCTAAATGGAACGTGTTGGCGCTCAGTCAAACTGTTCCATATGCGTCATGTTCCTTATTTCCAGGAGTGGTAAAACAGTGCAAGTAGAACATGTAATAGTTCCTTTTAGGAGTGTGTTCATTGGCAGTGCATGTAGTGAGATGCCATTGTAGTTTATGTAGTCCTTGTAAGTGATCAATGAAATGATTTATGGATTGACTTTATATTGTATTATATTTTTTATAAATAAACAGACAATGTCATTCAGATGTGAAATTGGCTAGGAATCACACCTACTTCTAACCAATACAGCACAAAATCAACTCCCCAGATCCACCTACTTCTAACCAATACAGCACCAAATCAACTCCCCATATCCACGACCTGCACTATACGTAGTATATATGTACCGCATGTGTTGATGCAGCTCATTCATTTTGTCAACAGGTGGAGCTGCGTATAACAAAACTGACCAATCATCCGATGTGACAAGTCCGACTCCTTACGAGTGTTGTCCAGTATTCAACACAAGGCTGTAGCAGATGATGTCTTCTAATCACTACTGTGAATGTTCGAGCAGCCAAACCACGGAGGGACGCAGTAGAGTGTCAGACTGTGAATCTACCTGCCGTCGTTTCAAAGCTGAGACAGTCTTCATTCACCCCACTTGGACTGTGTTTTTAAAAGAGACACTAAAAGCCTTTGGTCCTTTCTGGTGTCTGCCAAGGGAAGTAAAACATCCCACACAGGGGGGAAATGTGTGACCTGCTGTGGACTCACTAACGCTACCACAGTATGACAATGACAGAGTAGGATATGTACTGGTCTTGGACTCACTAACTCTAAGTCTCTAACAGAGCATGACAATGACAGAGTGGGATATGTACAGGTCTTGGACTCACCAACTCTAACTCTAACTCTCTAACAGAGCATGACAATGACAGAGTGGGATATGTACTGGTCGTGGACTCACCAACTCTAACTCTCTAACAGAGCATGACAATGACAGAGTGGGATATGTACTGGTCTTGGACTCACCAACTCTAACTCTCTAACAGAGCATGACAATGACAGAGTGGGATATGTACTGGTCGTGGACTCACCAACTCTAACTCTCTAACAGAGCATGACAATGACAGAGTGGGATATGTACTGGTCTTGGACTCACCAACTCTAACTCTAAGTCTGTAAAAGAGCATGACAATGACAGAGTGGGATATGTACTGGTCTTGGACTCACAAACTCTAACTGTAAGTCTGTAAAAGAGCATGACAATGACAGAGTGGGATATGTACTGGTCTTGGACTCACAAACTCTAACTCTAACTCTCTAACAGAGCATGACAATGACATAGTGGGATATGTACTGGTCTTGGACTCACAAACTCTAACTCTGAGTCTGTAAAAGAGCATGACTCTAACTCTAAGTCTGTAAAAGAGCATGACAATGACAGAGTGGGATATGTATAAAAAAGTAATTTAAGTCATGCCAACAAATAATGTGAACTAACAAAACAAACAAGATTCTTCTTCTAAGTCATGCGCTCGATTCATTTAACTGTCTTTCAATTCTGCCCAACATTCTCCTTTACTTCATTAGTTCATTTAAATCGCGCAGTAGGTAAGTGCGCTATATATGACAATACTTACGAATACTGATTCTGTATTCTGTACTTATGAATACTGATTCTGTATTATGTACTTACGAATACTGATTCTGTATTCTGTACTTACGAATACTGATTCTGTATTCTGTACTTACGAATACTGATTCTGTATTCTGTACTTACGAATACTGATTCTGTATTCTGTACTTACGAATACTGATTCTGTATTCTGTACTTACGAATACTGATTCTGTATTCTGTACTCATGAATACTGATTCTGTTTTCTATACTTATGAATACTGATTCTGTATTCTGTACTTATGAATACTGATTATGTTAAAAAGCCAAAATTCTTCAGAAAAAAACCCAGAAAAGTCCCCCTCCCCCAGGTCACAGCCCTGGGCCAGGTATCACAGATTACCCATTTCCTGTAAGCCACACTAGAGACAAGTCCCTAGACTTAATGGCTCACATAACTGACCTCCACTCTCAAATACCACATTACCATGCCAGAGGGCAGCTTCTCTCTAGCCTCAGATGCTATCAGTTTATGACAAGCCACAATGTAATGACACTGGCTGCAACGAATTCCAGTCACAACTGCTATGCAGGTGTTTAAATTTTATGAAATAAACTCTAAACAGTAGAAGATCTGACCACTGAGATACTGCATACTGCCTGCAAGAACAGTAGAAGATCTGACCACTGAGATACCTGCAAGAACAGTAGAAGATCTGACCACTGAGATACCTGCAAGAACCTAAGTAAACCAAACAAGTAAATAGCTTCACATGTTTATGCTTCTGTGTGTATATTTTTTGTATTTTACTGTTTTCAATTTTAGGTATACTTTAAATGTTTATATGTTTATCATAAACTGATCATTGGAAAGGAATATAGCAATACCGTATTCAATTGTACTGTATACATATATGTGGACAAAATGTCCAGCTTTTGTTAAATATTGATATAACAGATTCAGTGTCAAGATGAAGCTCACACAATGACCAATGGAAGGTGTCCCGTGAGTGGTCCTAATAGGGTTAACTTGACCGTGACTTGGGGTGATTAACTAACACACAAACTACATTAATCTGCTCTCGCTACAGCATAGAGCACATCCACTGTGTTCCTGTCACTGTGATATATTCCAGAACTTACATTCACAAGAAGACGACCTTGTGGGTGAATTTAAACAAGCACCCAAGATGGGGTACACCAACACAGCATGCCATCTGGATCAAGTCAGCTTGAAGGCGCAATGCTGGTATATACCAGAAATGCGCAATTCTCGTATACCAGAAATGTACTGTAAGCGCTGTCCATTTCTTGGAGGTACCAGAATTGTACATTTCTGGTATACAAGAAACGGTCATTCATTATTATGTTCTCATATAATACTGCATTTTAGGCAAACCTTAGCGGTCAGAAAACGGTCCTGATTGCATAGCATTGTGTGCGTTTGTGGGCGATGATATGTGCATTTCGGAAGGATGATGCAATTAGCCGCGAAAAGTATATTAAAATTTTCATAATGGTGGTTTGATGGAATGAACGTCCTATACGACAGCAAAATTGAGGTACGAATGACATTACACAATCGAAATACTGATGCCCAGTGAGGGGATACTGAGGCCTAATCTGTTTTAATTGTATCTGTATTCTGCATTGTAACATCTTCACAGCAGGCATGGGGCAATTAACTTGAGAAGTGTGTGTAAAATAAAATAAATTTGGTCCTAGTATACACAACAATGTAAATCTTCCGTTTTCGCTGCAGTCAACGACCTTATCCTTCCGCCTCGAATTCTGTCCCGTAGATCTACTGCTGCATCTGCCTCTGACACCCAAACCCACGCAAGCTTCTTGTTCAGTAACCTTTCGTTATTGGAAATAACTGATGCCGCCTCGTCTGATGCGATACATCTCACTGGTCGCACAGTTTCCTCGACTGCTTGTAGTTGTTCCTCGGTCCACCCAACGAAGTAGTTATTCCGGTGACGACGGACGACGCACTCGATCTTTTCCTCTAAATGTAATGTCTTCGCGAAAGGTTTGAATATAGTATTGCACATGGTTGGCGGTTGATGTTAAGGAGCTATAATAAATTGTCAATGCCATGAATCTTATATTTATTTGAAGACCCACTGTCCTTACAAATAACACCTCTAATTGATAGCAATGCAAGCCAATGAGCAGGTGTGAATAACAGACATTGCATCACATTCACTTCTAGATCAGCATCACAGCCTACAATTCTTGTAGTGAGTATCACACCTACATGTATGAACAAACATGAGCAGCTTATGTACCCAACACAAAGAGATGTGTGATTACACTACAAAGCACAAAACGTAAGCGTGACAGCAATTAGCGGGATGTGCCACAACTCTTGAAGACAACTCCTGAGATGGATGGATGAGATCAGGAATAAAACAAATACTATTTAATAAAATATTAATATCTTCTTAAAAATTTGTCCTCATGTTTTTTACTATTCTTACACTTACGATCAATAACTGGAAATGTGCAAAAAAAACACCTGCAGCGCCTGTCATTTCTGCAAGACATGATATCATTTAGTTTATTTATTTAATGGAACTTTATTAGCATTGAGCAAACTTATCTTTCTATTTTTTTATATCATGACTGGCCTACAGGCTACACTGGCGCCGTAACACAGGCTTTTTGTGACACTCCTGCGAAGCCTCGGCATAAAATTCGATTTTACGGTAGCCGGCGCATGAAGATGGCAGTATTTTTTACTTTTGCTCTGGTGTGTACCAGAATTGTGCCGGACACAGCCGGACACATGTACACCCGATAATTATGGTATAATGAGAATTGCACCAATTGTCAGTCCTGCTATGCAAGAATTGCACATTGGTGGTATACCAGAATTGTGCATTTCGATAATTCTGGTACAACGAGAATTGCGCATTTCTGGTATACGAGAATTGCGCATTTCTGGTATATACCAGGATTGCGCCTTCAAACTGACTTGATCCTGCCATCTTACAGTGGTCGCGCATGGCCGACCCCAAGAGCAGGGGTGGCTGTAGGCAGTACAACCCACACAGAACACTGGAGTAAATACAGGACGGATGTCAACAAAACTCAAAGAAACAACGACACAACTACAAGATACTTCATTGTGACAGACAGACAGGCCATGACTTACCTGAAGACAGCTGCAGTCAGGCCCACTGGGTCTGGCACCCTTGCAGGTAGGCAGGGTTGTGTAATAACCCTCTGACAACCCCCCTAGCTCCAACAGTTGTCAGGCAGCTAGTGAGAGGGGAGCTATGGCCAGCATTGGCCTGCATACCTTTCTATTGATATGCTAATGAGCCGTATGTGACTAGGACACCTCCCCCCCCCACACACACACACACAAGTCCCTGATGAATGGTCATATCACATGACCACATATCACATGACCAAGCAACCACAGGCACTTACAATCCACAGGCTTGTTCCAATCAACCATGTCAAAGACTCCAGTGAACCAAGTCCAATTTTGATGTAAGGCTTTCACAGTGTTAATTATTTCAGTGTAAGTGCACTCACTGCAAGTTGACTCAGTCTAGCCATAGACTAATGCCTCTTGAAAGCTACACTATATCAAACATACAAGCAGTGACTGTTGTATGTAATGTGCATTATCGTGGTCATTAGTCAAAATCAGTCAGACACGAGAGAGTTAATATTTGTTTATTTAATAATACAAATTAATACTGCACAATTATTTTCAGCTGCACATACTAAAAGTATATAGAAACAGATAACTATGTTGCATATGGATCATTGATTTATAATTTTACAATTACTATCAACATGTAGCAGGCTGAATGAAACTTGCTTGAAACGTCAACATGATTTGCTGGAAAAAACAATTCACTCCTACTTTTACACCTGCGACTGATGAAATCAACTGGTGACAACAAACAGATGAAATAGGAACTCAACAAGTGTTTCAATTAAATTGGTTCCTTTAAGATCAGTACATGATTATATTATATGGAAAGTACAAAGTTGAAAACAAAGCTAAACTAATTAAATAAATATTTGTCAGATTATTTATTGTTTGTTACATTTATTAAATCATATTGAGATGGTTTTATTTATATCTCTTTTTCTGATTTATTCCATAACTATGTATGTGACTTAATTTTTTTCGTGTTTTAGTTTGTTGACTTTATTTCCTGTGACTGCATTGCCTAGATTCACTAGGACCACTAGTCACGATTGCTTAGATTCACCAGGACCACTAGTCACGATTGCCTAGATTCACCAGGACCACTAGTCACGATTGCCTAGATTCACCAGGACCACTAGTCATGATTGCCTAGATTCACCAGGACCACTAGTCACGATTGCCTAGATTCACCAGGACCACTAGTCACGATTGCCTAGATTCACCAGGACCACTAGTCATGATTGCCTAGATTCACCAGGACCACTAGTCACGATTGCCTAGGTTCACCAGGACCACTAGTCACGATTGCCTAGATTCACCAGGACCACTAGTCATGATTGCCTAGTTTCACCAGGACCACTAGTCATGATTGCCTAGATTCACCAGGACCACTAGTCACGATTGCCTAGTTTCACCAGGACCACTAGTCATGATTGCCTAGTTTCACCAGGACCACTAGTCATGATTGCCTAGATTCACCAGGACCACTAGTCATGATTGCCTAGGTTCACCAGGACCACTAGTCACGATTGCCTAGATTCACCAGGACCACTAGTCATGATTGCCTAGTTTCACCAGGACCACTAGTCATGATTGCCTAGATTCACCAGGACCACTAGTCACGATTGCCTAGTTTCACCAGGACCACTAGTCATGATTGCCTAGTTTCACCAGGACCACTAGTCATGATTGCCTAGTTTCACCAGGACCACTAGTCATGATTGCCTAGATTCACCAGGACCACTAGTCATGATTGCCTAGATTCACCAGGACCACTAGTCATGATTGCCTAGATTCACCAGGACCACTAGTCATGATTGCCTAGATTCACCAGGACCACTAGTCATGATTGCCTAGATTCACCAGGACCACTAGTCATGATTGCCTAGATTCACCAGGACCACTAGTCATGATTGCCTAGTTTCACCAGGACCACTAGTCATGATTGCCTAGTTTCACCAGGACCACTAGTCATGATTGCCTAGATTCACCAGGACCACTAGTCATGATTGCCTAGTTTCACCAGGACCACTAGTCATGATTGCCTAGTTTCACCAGGACCACTAGTCATGATTGCCTAGTTTCACCAGGACCACTAGTCATGATTGCCTAGTTTCACCAGGACCACTAGTCATGATTGCCTAGATTCACCAGGACCACTAGTCATGATTGCCTAGTTTCACCAGGACCACTAGTCATGATTGCCTAGTTTCACCAGGACCACTAGTCATGATTGCCTAGTTTCACCAGGACCACTAGTCATGATTGCCTAGATTCACCAGGACCACTAGTCATGATTGCCTAGTTTCACCAGGACCATTAGTCATGATTGCCTAGTTTCACCAGGACCACTAGTCATGATTGCCTAGATTCACCAGGACCACTAGTCATGATTGCCTAGTTTCACCAGGACCACTAGTCATGATTGCCTAGTTTCACCAGGACCACTAGTCATGATTGCCTAGATTCACCAGGACCACTAGTCATGATTGCCTAGTTTCACCAGGACCACTAGTCATGATTGCCTAGATTCACCAGGACCACTATTCATGATTGCCTAGTTTCACCAAGACCACTAGTGCTGTGTTATTTCAAGTAGAGGCCAGAGGATGTGTTATGGCTTGAACTGTTCATTTGTTATGAATACAAAATCTGCCACATACTCTATCAGTTCACAAGACCTGCCACAGACTCTATCAGTTCACAAGACCTGCCACATACTCTATCAGTTCACAAGACCTGCCACAGACTCTATCAGTTCACAAGATCTGCCACAGACTCTATCAGTTCGCAAGACCTGCCACAGACTCTATCAGTTCAAAAAATCTGCCACAGACTCTATCAGTTCACAAGACCTGCCACAGACTCTATCAGTTCACAAGTTCTAGGCTGCTAGTTACTAGTTATACATATCTAGCTCACAGAAACCAAACAATTCACATTGATTTAGCAAATGTGTGACTAGTGCTATAAAACTTAGAACTACATAATGACATGTGAATTACCAAAAAATTATCGCCAAGCACGATTACCTCATTCTAGTCAGTTTAAACATCTTAGAATGAGTTATGATTGTTTACCTCATTCTAGTTAGCTTAACCATCTTATAATGACTTACAATTGTTTACCTCATTCTAGTTAGCTTAACCATCTTATAATGTGTTATAATTGTTGACCTCATTCTAGTTAGCTTAACTATCTTAGACCGAGTTATAGTTGTAATGTGATTGTAAGTAACTGTAAGTAACTGTACGTAAATGTAATTGCAAGTAACAGTAAGTAAATGCAAGTAACTGTAAAAGATTAATTTTCAAACATTTAAAATTTTTTTTATTTTTTAATCAGTATTTATTGATGTTTGGATTTTTTTTATTGTTTAATGTTTTATTGCAACAGGAGTGGGTTATTACTGATATACAACTAAATTGTTTAGAGTGAATATGTGAAAATTAAAAAGTTAATATGCGAAAATTACGTCATGAACATATTATGTCTGTGTTTGAAGTGAGCAGAAAAGATGAATTGGCAATGAATCTGTAGGAACTTAGACAACATGGTGACAAAATGAGGCAATGACAACAAAGTTATGCAGCAATGGCAACACTTTATTGGACACATTAGCGTTTATAGCTGTGTTGTTTTGCTTGACATGTATAGCTGTTCCAATAAACCCAACAACATTTGCCTGAGCTGTTTTATGTTACAGTTTTGGCTTGTGGCCAATCATAATGGCTGTTTTATGTTACAGTTTTGGCTTGTGGCCAATCATAATGGCTGCTTTGTGATTTATTAATAGTTCAAACCTACAACTGTATATTTAGCTTTAAATTTCAAACTAGCACATATAAAGTATCATCCTAGTGCAAATCATGTGTGGGAACACAATGTCATTATAGTTGGCAGAACAACGTGGTATTTACGCAGTAACCAAGCCAGGGTGTTATTACACTGACAAAACAATTTATATACACGCTAGAGGAAAGGCATTTGGTGTTTTTGCAACTAACAGTGAGTGGGCAAGTCACTGTTAACTGCAGGAGAGTGCAGTCATTATAATAATGACTATATAATCTTGTTATCCCACTGTTGGTGTGGTGGTGTTGTAGTAGTAGTAGTAGTATTAGTAGCATTAATGCAATTACTAAAGCTGCACTTACGATAAATGGTATAATCATACACTATTATCTATGTAGTATATTTGTCCTCCGCATACAGAAATAGAAATGTTCAATTGTATTTTAGACAGGCAAATTAATATAGACAAGTTTATTATGTATCACAAATAATTATACATATCAAACATGTCTATTTACATTCCGTACAAATCTGGTCCGAGTAACTAATGTGAAGAGTCATTATACAGTCGACTCTTGCTACGCAGAACATGTTGAGACTGGGACAAATTGTACCATATACCCGATGTCCACCTATATATGGAATATGTGAACATAATGGAACATAAAGTATATCTGAACCATGTATAGTGAGAATATACAAATAGCAGGGAAACCCCAACAAGTTTTTTTATTTCTTTTAGACATTCAACAATTCATTAATTGTTATTTTTTATTTGAACTGTATAACATGAAATAAATCATTGAGCTAGACAACTGTAGCCTAGCATAATTACACTGAATAAAATAAAAATAATATTGTTAGACTATGCCAAGGAATGGAACTCTGATTTAAATTAAATAGTTGAACCTTCTCATTTCCATTCAGTTGGTCATATCAAAGTATGCACAACTTGCAAGGTATCCACACAGTAAGACCAGCCATCCTTGAAATGATGAAACTGGAACAAGTTATCAACTACAGCCAGGTGTTTATCATGGAAATAAATCCACAGTTGTAGGTTTCATCATAAACATGGCCTAGTTAAAAAAAAACTACTACCAGTAAAAAAATGTATGTTTATCCAGCAACTGGTGTGTCACAACTTGGCCTAGTTTCCCATGTAAAAAAGGTAAAGGTGACCTAGTTTCCCATGTAAAAAAGGTAAAGGTGACCTAGTTTCCCATGTAGAAAAGGTAAAGGTAAGTTCTTATGTAGTACTGTGTCCAGTCTTTTGACCGGTCAAAGCGCTTTACAATTCACCCCCTGGCAGACATGGTCACACCAACTCAACTTTTCTGGAAAGTTTTCAGCCATTCTGCAATTACTGCATGAAGACTGCTTATCCACATATTATATCCATCACTGTCTATGGCCAGGTACTTATTGATACAGCTGAGTGAACTGTCTATAGCCATGTACTCATTGACACAGCTGAGTGAACTGTCTATAGCCAGGTTCTCATTGACACAACTGAGTGAACTGTCTATATCCAGGTACTCATTGACACAGCTGAGTGAACTGTCTATAGCCAGGTACTCATTGACACAGCTGAGTGAACTGTCTATGGCCAGGTATTTATTGATACAGCTGAGTGAACTGTCTATGGCCAGGTACTCATTGACACAGCTGAGTGAACTGTCTATGGCCAGGTACTTATTGATACAGCTGAGTGAACTGTCTATAGCCAGGTACTCATTGACACAGCTGAGTGAACTGTCTATGGCCAGGTACTCATTGACACAGCTGAGTGAACTGTCTATGGCCAGGTACTTATTGATACAGCTGAGTGAACTGTCTATAGCCAGGTACTCATTGATACAGCTGAGTGAACTGTCTATATCCAGGTACTCATTGACACAGATGAGTGAACTGTCTATAGCCAGGTACTCATTGACACAGCTGAGTGAACTGTCTATAGCCAGGTACTCATTGACACAGCTGAGTGAACTGTCTATAGCCAGGTACTCATTGACACAGCTGAGTGAACTGTCTATAGCCAGGTACTCATTGACACAGCTGAGTGAACTGTCTATAGCCAGGTACTCATTGACACAGCTGAGTGAACTGCCTATAGCCAGGTACTCATTGATACAGCTGAGTGAACTGTCTATAGCCAGGTACTCATTGACACAGCTGAGTGAACTGTCTATAGCCAGGTTCTCATTGACACAGCTGAGTGAACTTTCTATAGCCAGGTACTCATTGACACAGCTGAGTGAACTGTCTATAGCCAGGTACTCATTGACACAGCTGAGTGAACTGTCTATATCCAGGTACTCATTGACACAGCTGAGTGAACTGTCTATAGCCAGGTACTCATTGATACAGCTGAGTGAACTGTCTATAGCCAGGTACTCATTGATACAGCTGAGTGAACTGTCTATAGCCAGGTAATAATTGACACAGCTGAGTGAACTGTCTATAGCCAGGTACTCATTGACACAGCTGAGTGAACTGCCTATAGCCAGGTACTCATTGATACAGCTGAGTGAACTGTCTATTGCCAGGTACTCATTGATACAGCTGAGTGAACTGTCTATTGCCAGGTACTCATTGACACAGCTGAGTAAGCTGTCTATATCCAGGTACTCATTGACACAGCTGAGTGAACTGTCTATGGTCAGGTACTCATAGATACAGCTGATTGAACTGTCTATAGCCAGGTACTCATTGATACAGCTGAGTGAACTGTCTATAGCCAGGTACTCATTGATACAGCTGAGTGAACTGTCTATAGCCAGGTACTCATTGACACAGCTGAGTGAACTGTCTATAGCCAGGTACTCATTGACACAGCTGAGTGAACTGTCTACAGCCAGGTATTCATTGACAAGGCTGAGTGAACTGTCTACAGCCAGGTACTCATTGACATGGTTGAGTGAACTGTCTACAGCCAGGTACTCATTGATACGGCTGAGTGAACTGTCTACAGCCAGGTACTCATTGACAAGGCTGAGTGAACTGTCTCCAGCCAGGTACTCATTGACACGGCTGAGTGAACTGTCTACAGCCACATACTCATTGACAAGGCTGAGTGAACTGTCTACAGCCAGGTACTCATTGATACGGCTGAGTGAACTGTCTACAGCCAGGTACTCACTGACAAGGCTGAGTGAACTGTCTACAGCCAGGTACTCATTGACAAGGCTGAGTGAACTGTCTACAGCCAGGTACTCATTGACAAGGCTGAGTGAACTGTCTACAGCCAGGTACTCATTGACATGGCTGAGTGAACTGTCTACAGCCAGGTACTCATTGACAAGGCTGAGTGAACTGTCTACAGCCAGGTACTCATTGACATGGCTGAGTGAACTGTCTACAGCCAGGTACTCATTGACAAGGCTGAGTGAACTGTCTACAGCCAGGTACTCATTGACATGGCTGAGTGAACTGTCTACAGCCAGGTACTCATTGACATGGCTGAGTGAACTGTCTACAGCCAGGTACTCATTGACAAGGCTGAGTGAACTGTCTACAGCCAGGTACTCACTGACAAGGCTGAGTGAACTGTCTACAGCCAGGTACTCATTGACAAGGCTGAGTGAACTGTCTACAGCCAGGTACTCACTGACATGGCTGAGTGAACTGTCTACAGCCAGGTACTCACTGACATGGCTGAGTGAACTGTCTACAGCCAGGTATTCACTGACATGGCTGAGTGAACTGTCTACAGCCAGGTATTCACTGACATGGCTGAGTGAACTGTCTACAGCCAGGTATTCACTGACATGGCTGAGTGAACTGTCTACAGCCAGGTATTCACTGACATGGCTGAGTGAACTGTGGGGTGAATGAAATTGCTCCAGCTTTGAAACAGCAGCAAGAGCATTCAAACCCCAACCCTAAGAGTCTGACACCCTAACCCCTGACAAAGGTTAATCCAAACAGCGCCCTCTGTTGGACCGTGAATTGGTGTCCTGCTATGTGACTGACTGGTTCCATCATTCTCCACTTCAGGTGTCAAACAGCTTTAATGGCAGAGTTTACTAATTAGACTTGTCGTATGTCACCAGGAATGCATCATTCAAACAGCCACACATGTGACTGAGACATCTGACCTGATATGACCATTCTATTCAATGTGGCTACTTTTTAAAACTAAACTTCTTCATGACTATCTTATAAATATATTTTGTAGAGTCATGATTTATTTAAAACACATAATTGTAGAAACAGTACCCAACTGCACGAATACTCAGGGGTGTGTTTATAAGTTTGCCAGATTTATATACCTGACCAATGTGTGCAATTTAAAATGTTATGTCACTATTCTCTTAATGTTACACTTGTCTGTGCGTCACTAAAGTTATGTCACTATTCTCTCAATGTTACACTTGTCTGTGGGTCAGTAAAGTTGTCACTATTCTCTCAATGTTACACTTGTCTGTGGGTCAGTAAAGTTATGTCACTATTCTCTCAATGTTACACTTGTCTGTGGGTCAGTAAAGTTATGTCACTATTCTCTCAATGTTACACTTGTCTGTGGGTCAGTAAAGGAAAGTTTTGTTAAATAAACATGTGCCAAGTTTCACACTGAAGGACGCCATTTTATTGTTGCTTTTCAATTTTTTTTAATGTATGTGTGCGTCACAATATGTACACTGTTTGTTATGCACACTGTTTACTATGTACACTGTTTGTTATGTACACTGTTTGTTATGTACACTGTTTGTTATGTACACCACATTTTAGACCTTTTTGCTAGTCTTTGATTACAATTATATGTTGTTAATTTAATTTGTGTTATTTTCTACATAATTCTTTGAACATCTTCCACACTTTCTGTCTCTCCAGCATCAATAAGTTCTCTATTTTCCATATCTTCTGACAACTACAGACCACAATTATTTCGTGTACCTAAGCAGTTCCATTACCCATGAATCCACAGTGTATTTGGTTAATAACGGGGGCGTGCAACCCTTTCTAAGTTTGTGTGCAAAAAACTACTATTTAGGTTGAAAATGGGCAATTTATTTTAAAGAGTGAATTTCGACGTAATTGCCACTGTGCACACCGCATTAAATGTAAAATGACTGCGGCATTGGGTGCACAGTCAGAATAAATAGTTTGTCTGGATAATTACATCAATGTAGAAGACAAACTGGTACATGTTAGCAATAAAAGTGTGACCAAAAAACCCTTGTCGCTGTTATATAATGTTCCACCATAACAATTTACAAGGGAAACGATACTTAATTAAGACTGCATAAGCACAAAACCAATTAGATTATTTAAAAATTCACTAAAACACAAAAGCAGGGTGTAAGTAATCCCCCCAGGCCCTATCTGCTTGCTGATTGGGACCCCACCAAAATCATGCTGAATTTCATTCCCGTTCCCGAGCTGCCTCGACTCTTGTGCAGCAAACAGTGGCACCACATCATGGAGTACTGTCAAAGTGCGGCACTGTCAAAGTGCGGCACTGTCAAAGTGTGGCACTGTCAAAGTGCGGCACTGTCAAAGAGGCTGCCGAACTATTGATTGTTCCACACAGTATCAACAGAAAGCTCCATGATTGACCTTATATGCCTAAAATAACATCAATTAACTGATTTAATCCAGTGAATGATAATCGCAATTTCAAATACGTGTTATTGGCCCCAGTGCTCTTAGCTTGGTCTGGTCAGTTTTTTTTTTTTTTAGTCTATTAGTAGTATTAGTTCAAGTTTCTGCATCAACATTACAGCAAACTGCCGGCCAGTATTACTGAATGAGGTTATTATACTTGTTCAAACAGTTAAACCGAATTTTCTGGTGTTTTTTTGGTGAATATTCAGCAAGTTGCTGATGCAATTTCGCTGCTCGCTCTGTCTCGATAAACAATTCGGAGCGATGAGTCTGTTTGAATCACCCATCGAAAATCATAAAAATAAGTTTTCAACATATCTGAAATTTTTTAACATGTATGGTAACATTCTGCCTACTGGACATAGCGACAGGCAGCAAGTCAGTAATTATCTTGTGGCAAGATGAAATTTGTTTTGTTTTATTAACAAACTAATTATATAATCGATCATCGATCGATTTGGCCTAGCCGATGATCGGTTATAAAAATCAAACCAATTCCCAATATTAATTCACACCCATAACTGAAGCAACATTGTTTTTTTTTAAGTGACATTTGAACGATGTAAAGTCAAATGATAAGAGAGAGTTTTGCTACTTCACCTATGATGTAAAGTCAAATGATAAGAGAGAGTTTTGCTACTTCACCTATGATGTAAAGTGAAATCATAAGAGAGAGTTTTGCTACTTCACCTATGATGTAAAGTGAAATCATAAGAGAGAGTTTTGCTACTTCACCTGTGATGACAAAACTAATTACTAATACCTGGATCACATTCATCAGCAAAAACTTTAAAAAATTAATTCAGTTAAAATGTTAGTTTAATATATTTGCCAATATAGAATATAACTATAAGAATTCTTTTGCTATTGTAATGAAGATCTGTGTAAACATATTTTGTTTTAAAGTGTAATTGTAACTGAAGTTACACTTTACTGAAATTTTCTTCAGTGCTGTAATTGAGATTTGGCAGTAAATGCAAACAGGTACATTTTCAAGTAAACACTACAAAACATAACCTTGAATGGAATAATGTTGCGGCCTCCTCGAATGAATTTAGCCAAAATATGTGGAATTTCATGAGAGTTTAAACAATGTCAGACATAACAAACATGCCACAGAAGTCAAAGCCAACTTCGAATGTGTGATGAAGGAAAACTGTTGATGTCAGAGCGGTGAATATACAGTAAATAGAGCAGGATGGAGGGGTTCAACCTCCCAGAGTACAGTGAGGGGTGCAACTTCCCAGAGTACAGCGAGGGGTTCAACCTCCCAGAGTACAGCGAGGGGTGCAACCTCCCAGAGTATAGCGAGGGGTGCAACTTCCCAGAGTACAGAGAGGGGTTCAACCTCCCAGAGTACAGCGAGGGGTTCAACCTCCCAGAGTACAGTGAGGGGTGCAACTTCCCAGAGTACAGCGAGGGGTTCAACCTCCCAGAGTACAGCGAGGGGTGCAACTTCCCAGAGTACAGAGAGGGGTTCAACCTCCCAGAGTACAGCGAGGGGTGCAACTTCCCAGAGTACAGCGAGGGGGTCAACCTCCCAGAGTACAGCGAGGGGTGCAACTTCCCAGAGTACAGCGAGGGGTGCAACCTCCCAGAGTACAGCGAGGGGTGCAACCTCCTGGAGGAGAGCGAGGGGTGCAACCTCCCAGAGTACAGCGAGGGGTGCAACCTCCTGGAGTACAGCGAGGGGTGCAACCTCCCGGAGGAGAGCAAGGGGTGCAACCTCCAAGAGTACAGCGAGGGGTGCAACCTCCCGGAGGACAGCGAGGGCGCAACCTCTAGGAGGATAGTGAGGGTGCAACCCCCTGGGTGATCCCCCTGGCAGTGACCACCCTGGCAGTGACCCCTCCCGACAGTGATCCCCCTAGTAGTGACCACCCTGGCAGTGACACCCTGGCAGTGACCCCCTGGCAGTGACCCCCTGGCAGTAACAACCCTGGCAGCAACCCCCCAGCAGTGACCACCCTGGCAGCGACCCCCCCGGCAGTGACCACACCGACAGTGACCACCCTGACAGTGACCCCCCCGGCAGTGTGCTGGAAACAACTACAACTAAACCTAAAACATGCAATGAGTGACATTTAGAGAACTGACTGACCAGCTATGTTGACATTTAGAGAGCTGACTGACCAGCGATGTTGCCATTTAGAGAGCTGACTGACCAGCTATGTAGACATTTAGAGAGCTGACTGACCAGCGATGTTGACAATGTTGATGGCCGTCAGTCGGTAGGTGTTGAGGGGACTAGCCATGTTGAGGGCCTCATTGGGAGACGTCGGGTGTCGCAGCTCGTACTTGTAGGGATCAAGGTTCTTCTCCGAGCAGATCAACTGGAAGATCTCGGCGAGGGTCATCCGTGGACTGATCCGCATCATCATCTTCTGAGAGTGTGGCAGGTTCACGGTCAGCCGCTGGGTCATCTGTTGATGCAAAACGCAACTCAGTGAAGCAGCAATGAAAAGGTTTGTGATCAGAGTTTAATTATGGCATGTGTTATTTCAGGCACAATAGTTATACAGTTGTAGGATAACTAGGATTACACTTTCATTTTACACAAATATTTTCAATATTGAAGATTATTCACTATTACAACCATTTGTTATGTTGGAAAATTCCACCTATGGAACAATTTTTTTATAAACATGCTCTTTGGCATAGCAGAAACTTTATTCATTCAATGGCATTGTGTTTATTCATTCAATGGCATTGTGTTTATTCACTCAATGGCATTGTGTTTTTTCACTCAAATGCATTGTATTTATAGATTATTCCACAGGAGATGCTTGCTTCACTTCGTTATATAAAAGCTGTGATGTTAAAAAATTTTCAGGGCATGACATAATTCATACATTCATGGAATACATATCTCAACACAAATGCAAAGCATGTTTAACCCTAGTAGTGACCATGCGATCGGTGCAAAACGAGTTCCGGTCGATTTTCAGCTGATTTTGATATCACTCTGTAGTAACAATTTTCGTTTCCATCACCAGTACCTCACACGAGAACAACTGGTATCACTGGAAAGATGAATTGCTCTTTGTTCTGATTCATATTTATTTATGAGCATAGTCAGTGATAACTAATGACAATCTCGCTTACAAAACACATCACATAGTTGGTGCCCATATTTGGCTAATTTTACTACATTCCGCAGACTAAATTTACACTTCCATTCATAGTATCTAAATATGTAACACATCACATTACACCTTTGGAAAGCTCTATGATTGGCCTATTTGAGTACATATGAATGAGTGAGCTGGCTATATGCAATCATTGTTACAAACACGTGTTGTCTCGGCCGTCTGGGTTTTTTATTTACTAATCCGCCATTTTGTTTTCTCACTTTGTTCTGTGTCAGATCACTTCAGGTCGGATTATTTCATGTTTCAGTGTCAATATTTCGGCAAATTACATAACAACATTAGTGAATCATGTTATTATACTAGTTCAGACTGAACAACGTTGCAGGCTTTTTATATAAATACCAGCAAGTTGCCATCGCGTTTTTGCCAGCTTCGACAGCCTGCACTGCCACGTAAACGAGGCGGGATCGATGAGCCTGTTTGAATCGGCGTAGTCCGGTGTTGGAAAAAAATAAAAAAAATAAAAGTTCTCAACATATTTGATTCATTATTGTTTTATTTTGTAGCTAATATGTTTGGCTACATTTTTTCAAATGGACATAGGAACATACAACCACTCGATAATAATAATCTGGTGGCAGAGTGAACATTTTTTATTTTGAACTTTGTTTGATTGATGAAATTCAAATAGTAATATCCCCGTGATAAGATTATGTGCTGTAGCTTTTATCATCTAACTATAATCAGGCTTGCATATGTTTGTATGTGGTTATGTTCTCGTTTTCCTCCTAGACGGCTTGCACCTCGGGCGTCAAACTTTCAGGGATTAATCTACGAACCCACAAATAAAACATAACACCTTTATTTTTTCGAAATACCCCGTATATCAAGGTTTCTTGGTAGTTTTTATGGTAAATCACATGTTCGTTATGTAAAACGTTAATTTCCAACAATCACTGAAACCACAAGGCAAATACTTCAGCACGTACACCGTTTGAGAGGACATAGTGCCATCAAACTGGAAATCTGTTTTGAATGGGGTACCACAGGGATCAGTATTAGGCCCTATACTGTTTTTAATATATATAAATGATTTGGAAGATAACATATCTAGCAAAGTACTCAAATTTGCAGATGACACAAAAGTATTCAAAAAGGTTACTAATGATACAGATAAACAAAGTTTACAGGATGATCTAGATAAAATAGTTAAATGGTCATAAAAATGGCAAATGTTATTCAATTTTGGAAAGTGTAAATGTATACATATAGGACATGGAAACATGGACGAAGAATATAAAATGGGGGATGCTGTACTAGGTAGAACCACGCAAGAAAGGACATAGGAGTAACATTTAGTGCTGAGATGAAAGTATCAGAGCAATGTGGGATTGCTGCTTCGAAAGGAAATCAAATTCTAGGGCTAATTAGGAGAACTGTCATGTATAAGGAGAAATAGCTAATTGTACCCCTGTACAAAGCAATAGTTAGACCACATTTGGAATATTGTATTCAAGCATGGGGACCATATTGTAAAAAGGACATAGACAAGCTAGAAAGAATACAACGAAGAGCAACTAAAATGATTCCAGAATTGAGAGACCTTAGTTATGAAAGTTGCTTATTACAATGTGGTTTGACAACACTACAGACCAGGAGACTAAGAGGAGACCAAATAGAAGTGAAGTATCCTTCATTGCCTTTATTTTCCTAGCTACCAATTCTGGAGTTACAACTAACGGTCCTAAATAGTCAGATTTAGCCCCCTGAAATTTAGCATCAGCAACTGGTAATGAACTAATATCTTCTTTGGTAAACACTGAACTGAAGTAACCATTTAGGTCTTCCGCCATTAAAAACCCCTGTGATATTATATTTCCAGCACTGTCTTCTAGAGGTCCAACCTTGTCTTGTACGTTTTGTTTACTCCTGACATATGCATAAAAACTCTTGCTGTCAGTTTTTATGTTACATGCCAGTTTTTGCTCATAGCTTCTTTTAGATTGTCTGATTTCAGTTGCAGCTACAACTGAAATCAGACAATCTAAAGGAAGCTATGAACAAAAACTAGCATGTAACATAAAAAATTATAGCAAGAGTTTTTATGCATATGTCAGGAGTAAACAAAACGTACAAGACAAGGTTGGACCTCTAGAAGACAGTGCTGGAAATATAATATCACAGGGGTTTTTAATGGCGGAAGACCTAAATGGTTACTTCAGTTCAGTGTTTACAAAAGAAGATATTAGTTCATTACCAGTTGCTGATGCTAAATTTCAGGGGGCTAAATCTGACTATTTAGGACCGTTAGTTGTAACTCCAGAATTGGTAGCTAGGAAAATAAAGGCAATGAAGGATAACAAATCACCGGGAGTGGATGGGATTCCTCCAAAATTACTAATGGAAACAGTAGATCAAATCAGTATACCACTTGCAAGAGTATTCAACTTGTCATTAAAAGAGGGAGTTGTTCCGTTTGAATGGAAAGAAGCAAACATCATACCATTATTTAAAAAGGGTTCGAGAAATAAGTCAGAGAATTACAGACCAGTGAGTTTAACGTCAGTGATTTGTAAATTATTAGAAAGGTTAATTAAAGACCATATGGTGGACTTCCTCGTTAAGCATAAATTATTAAATTCATCTCAACATGGATTCCTTAAAGCGAGGTCATGCTTAACAAATATGTTATGTTTTTGGAAGAAATCACTAAGTGGATAGACGTGGGATCGCCAGTAGATATTATCTACTTAGATTTTCAGAAAGCTTTTGTCAAAGTGCCACATCAAAGATTGCTACTTAAATTAAAAGCCCATGGTATCGGGATAGCATAACTGACTGGATAGAACAATGGCTGACTGACAGAAGACAACGAGTTGTAGTAGATGGCGAAGTTTCAAATTGGAAATCGGTTTTGAGTGGGGTACCTCAAGGATCAGTATTAGGACCTATATTATTCTTAATTTATATCAATGACTTGGACGACAGTATAACAAGTAACGTACTGAAATTTGCGGACGACACAAAACTGTTTAGAAAGGTTAATACTGATGGTGATAAACAACATTTACAAAACGATCTAGACAGATTAGTGAAATGGTCTGAGAAATGGCAGATGCTGTTCAATTTTGGGAAATGTAAATGCCTACATACAGGACATGGGAACTTGAATGTAAACTATAAAATGGGAGCTACTGTTCTTGGTACTACTGTAAAAGAAAAGGACTTAGGAGTTACAATAAGCGCTGATATGAAAGTTTCAGAGCAGTGTGGTATTGCAGCTTCAAAGGGAAATCAAATTCTTGGATTGATTAGAAGAAACATAACATACAAGGGAAAAAAGTTAATTATACCTCTTTATAAAGCAATAGTTAGACCTCATTTAGAATACTGTATACAAGCATGGAGACCATATCGTAAGAAGGATATAGATACGCTTGAACGCATACAGAGGAGAGCAACTAAAATGATTCCAGAACTTAGAGACCTTAGTTATGAAGAACGCCTGAAAGAATGTGGTTTAACAACTCTAGAGACAAGGAGGTTAAGAGGAGATCAGATTGAAGTTTTTAAGATATTGAATGGGTATGAAAATATTGATAGAAATATGTTTTTCTCACTCAAGAAGGATAGCAGAACTAGAGGACATGAGGTAAAATTAGTAAAGGATCAATGTAGATTGGACATCAGGAAGCACTCGTTCTCACAGAGGACAATAAATGAATGGAACAAACTGTCTACAGATTGTGTAACTGCTAGCAGCGTGAATATGTTTAAAAACAAGGTTGACACATATATCAGGAGGGCGGGTTATAAGTAGGTGAACATTGTTGGACTCTCGATAAGCCAATGGCTTCCTTGTCCACTTGCCATCTGGGCCTTTGGCTTGGATGGCAAATCTTGTTAAATCTTGTTAAATCTTGTTTAAAATAGTGAACGGTTACGAGGATGTTGACAGGAATATGTTCTTCAAACTTAAAGAAGGCAGTAGAACCAGAGGACACAAAGCAGCGTAAGTTAAGGAGGTGTGTAGGTTGGACATGAGAAAGTACTCTTTCTCACAGAGGGTGATAAATGAATGGAACAAACTGCCAAATGATTGTGTTAATGCTAGTAGTGTGAATATGTTTAAAAATAGAATTGACAGATGTCTGATAAGGGTGGGCTACACATAGATGAGAAAATTGTTGGACTCTCGATAAGCCAATGGCTTCCTTGTCCACTTGCCATCAGGAACGTGTTGTTTGGGATGGCAATCTTGTTAAACCTTGTTAAAAATCTGGGCACCCACATATTAGCCAATACACAATAAAAATATATTCTATTATTCTACAACCAACACAAGTATCCATGGGTCTAAATTCACGCGACCTTCAACATTTCGAACATGCAACAAGTATTGCATCACATACGTGATGCTGTTGTTTCTGGTAATACATTTGACGTTCCCTTAAACAATCTCAAGCATATTGATGGAATATTGGCCTGAAGCATTTAGTAAACATTGTTATCATGACTGTCACATATATACTACCAAGTTATCACATCCTGTGGACGGGTGTTTTATTATAATCAAGACTGTTTTTAGCAAAAAATTATGCATCAATCACAATTGTATGATAATTATTATCGATGTTATGATTTTATTAAAGCACCCTTATGAACAACTCCAAGTTGTGTACACCGTGGAAGTTTATCATTGGACACTCCTAGGGTTAAATACATTGTATGGGTTACTGCAGCTGACATAAAGTTGTGTACACCGTGGAAGTTTATCATTGGACATTCCTAGGGTTAAATACATTGTATGGGTTACTGCAGCTGACATAAAGTTGTGTACACTACGGAAGTTTATCATTGGACACTCCTAGGGTTAAATACATTGTATGGGTTACTGCAGCTGACATAAAGTTGTGTACACTATGGAAGTTTATCATTGGACACTCCTAGGGTTAAATACATTGTATGGGTTACTGCAGCTGACATAAAGTTGTGTACACTATGGAAGTTTATCATTGGACACTCCTAGGGTTAAATGCATTGTATGGGTTACTGCAGCTGACATAAAGTTGTGTACACTATGGAAGTTTATCACTGGACACTCCTAGGGTTAAATGCATTGTATGGGTTACTGCAGCTGACATAAAGTTGTGTACACTATGGAAGTTTATCATTGGACACTCCTAGGGTTAAATACATTGTATGGGTTACTGCAGCTGACATAAAGTTGTGTACACTATGGAAGTTTATCATTGGACACTCCTAGGGTTAAATACATTGTATGGGTTACTGCAGCTGACATAAAGTTGTGTACACCACGGAAGTTTATCATTGGACACTCCTAGGGTTAAATACATTGTATGGGTTACTGCAGCTGACATAAAGTTGTGTACACTATGGAAGTTTATCATTGGACACTCCTAGGGTTAAATACATTGTATGGGTTACTGCAGCTGACATAAAGTTGTGTACACAATGGAAGTTTATCATTGGACACTCCTAGGGTTAAATACATTGTATGGGTTACTGCAGCTGACATAAAGTTGTGTACACTATGGAAGTTTATCATTGGACACTCCTAGGGTTAAATACATTGTATGGGTTACTGCAGCTGACATAAAGTTGTGTACACTATGGAAGTTTATCACTGGACACTCCTAGGGTTAAATGCATTGTATGGGTTACTGCAGCTGACATAAAGTTGTGTACACTATGGAAGTTTATCATTGGACACTCCTAGGGTTAAATACATTGTATGGGTTACTGCAGCTGACATAAAGTTGTGTACACTATGGAAGTTTATCATTGGACACTCCTAGGGTTAAATACATTGTATGGGTTACTGCAGCTGACATAAAGTTGTGTACACAGTGGAAGTTTATCATTGGACACTCCTAGGGTTAAATACATTGTATGGGTTACTGCAGCTGACATAAAGTTGTGTACACCGTGGAAGTTTATCATTGGACACTCCTAGGGTTAAATACATTGTATGGGTTACTGCAGCTGACATAAAGTTGTGTACACTATGGAAGTTTATCACTGGACACTCCTAGGGTTAAATGCATTGTATGGGTTACTGCAGCTGACATAAAGTTGTGTACACTATGGAAGTTTATCATTGGACACTCCTAGGGTTAAATACATTGTATGGGTTACTGCAGCTGACATAAAGTTGTGTACACCATGGAAGTTTATCATTGGACACTCCTAGGGTTAAATACATTGTATGGGTTACTGCAGCTGACATAAAGTTGTGTACACTGTGGAAGTTTATCATTGGACACTCCTAGGGTTAAATACATTGTATGGGTTACTGCAGCTGACATAAAGTTGTGTACACTATGGAAGTTTATCATTGGACACTCCTAGGGTTAAATACATTGTATGGATTACTGCAGCTGACATAAAGTTGTGTACACTATGGAAGTTTATCACTGACACTCCTAGGGTTAAATGCATTGTATGGGTTACTGCAGCTGACATAAAGTTGTGTACACTATGGAAGTTTATCATTGGACACTCCTAGGGTTAAATACATTGTATGGGTTACTGCAGCTGACATAAAGTTGTGTACACTATGGAAGTTTATGATTGGACACTCCTAGGTTAAATACATTGTATGGGTTACTGCAGCTGACATAAAGTTGTGTACACTATGGAAGTTTATCATTGGACACTCCTAGGGTTAAATGCATTGTATGGGTTACTGCAGCTGACATAAAGTTGTGTACACCGTGAAGTTTATCATTGGACACTCCTAGGTTAAATACATTGTATGGGTTACTGCAGCTGACATAAAGTTGTGTACACTACGGAAGTTTATCATTGGACACTCCTAGGGTTAAATACATTGTATGGGTTACTGCAGCTGACATAAAGTTGTGTACACTATGGAAGTTTATCATTGGACACTCCTAGGGTTAAATACATTGTATGGGTTACTGCAGCTGACATAAAGTTGTGTACACTATGGAAGTTTATCATTGGACACTCCTAGGGTTAAATGCATTGTATGGGTTACTGCAGCTGACATAAAGTTGTGTACACTATGGAAGTTTATCACTGGACACTCCTAGGTTAAATACATTGTATGGGTTACTGCAGCTGACATAAAGTTGTGTACACTATGGAAGTTTATCATTGGACACTCCTAGGGTTAAATACATTGTATGGGTTACTGCAGCTGACATAAAGTTGTGTACACTATGGAAGTTTATCATTGGACACTCCTAGGGTTAAATACATTGTATGGGTTACTGCAGCTGACATAAAGTTGTGTACACTATGGAAGTTTATCATTGGACACTCCTAGGGTTAAATACATTCTATGGGTTACTGCAGCTGACATAAAGTTGTGTACACTATGGAAGTTTATCATTGGACACTCCTAGGGTTAAATACATTGTATGGGTTACTGCAGCTGACATAAAGTTGTGTACACTATGGAAGTTTATCATTGGACACTCCTAGGGTTAAATACATTGTATGGGTTACTGCAGCTGACATAAAGTTGTGTACACTATGGAAGTTTATCACTGGACACTCCTAGGGTTAAATGCATTGTATGGGTTACTGCAGCTGACATAAAGTTGTGTACACTATGGAAGTTTATCATTGGACACTCCTAGGGTTAAATACATTGTATGGGTTACTGCAGCTGACATAAAGTTGTGTACACAGTGGAAGTTTATCATTGGACACTCCTAGGGTTAAATACATTGTATGGGTTACTGCAGCTGACATAAAGTTGTGTACACCGTGGAAGTTTATCATTGGACACTCCTAGGGTTAAATACATTGTATGGGTTACTGCAGCTGACATAAAGTTGTGTACACTATGGAAGTTTATCACTGGACACCCTAGGTTAAATGCATTGTATGGGTTACTGCAGCTGACATAAAGTTGTGTACACTATGGAAGTTTATCATTGGACACCTCCTAGGGTTAAATACATTGTATGGGTTACTGCAGCTGACATAAAGTTGTGTACACCATGGAAGTTTATCATTGACACTCCTAGGGTTAAATACATTGTATGGGTTACTGCAGCTGACATAAAGTTGTGTACACTATGGAAGTTTATCATTGGACACTCCTAGGGTTAAATACATTGTATGGGTTACTGCAGCTGACATAAAGTTGTGTACACTATGGAAGTTTATCATTGGACACTCCTAGGGTTAAATACATTGTATGGATTACTGCAGCTGACATAAAGTTGTGTACACTATGGAAGTTTATCACTGGACACTCCTAGGGTTAAATGCATTGTATGGGTTACTGCAGCTGACATAAAGTTGTGTACACTATGGAAGTTTATCATTGGACACTCCTAGGGTTAAATACATTGTATGGGTTACTGCAGCTGACATAAAGTTGTGTACACTATGGAAGTTTATGATTGGACACTCCTAGGGTTAAATACATTGTATGGGTTACTGCAGCTGACATAAAGTTGTGTACACTATGGAAGTTTATCATTGGACACTCCTAGGGTTAAATACATTGTATGGGTTACTGCAGCTGACATAAAGTTGTGTACACTATGGAAGTTTATCATTGGACACTCCTAGGGTTAAATACATTGTATGGGTTACTGCAGCTGACATAAAGTTGTGTACACTATGGAAGTTTATCACTGGACACTCCTAGGGTTAAATACATTGTATGGGTTACTGCAGCTGACATAAAGTTGTGTACACTATGGAAGTTTATCATTGGACACTCCTAGGGTTAAATAACATTGGGTTAAATAACATTGTATGGGTTACTGCAGCTGACATAAAGTTGTGTACACTATGGAAGTTTATCATTGGACACTCCTAGGGTTAAATACATTGTATGGGTTACTGCAGCTGACATAAAGTTGTGTACACTATGGAAGTTTATCATTGGACACTCCTAGGGTTAAATACATTCTATGGGTTACTGCAGCTGACATAAAGTTGTGTACACTATGGAAGTTTATCACTGGACACTCCTAGGGTTAAATTCATTGTATGGGTTACTGCAGCTGACATAAAGTTGTGTACACTATGGAAGTTTATCATTGGACACTCCTAGGGTTAAATACATTGTATGGGTTACTGCAGCTGACATAAAGTTGTGTACACTATGGAAGTTTATCATTGGACACTCTAGGGTTAAATGCATTCTATGGGTTACTGCAGCTGACATAAAGTTGTGTACACTATGGAAGTTTATCACTGGACACTCTAGGGTTAAATGCATTGTATGGTTACTGCAGCACATAAGGGTTACTGCAGCTGGACATAAAGTTGTGTACACTATGGAAGTTTATCATTGGACACTCCTAGGGTTAAATACATTGTATGGGTTACTGCAGCTGACATAAAGTTGTGTACACTATGGGGTTAAATGTTTATCATTGGACACTCCTAGGGTTAAATACATTGTATGGGTTACTGCAGCTGACATAAAGTTGTGTACACCGTGGAAGTTTATCATTGACACCTCCTAGGGTTAAATACATTGTATGGTTACTGCAGCTGACATAAAGTTGTGTACACCGTGGAAGTTTATCATTGGACACTCCTAGGGTTAAATGCATTGTATAAAGTTGTGTACACCGTGAAGTTTATCATGCATTGTATGGGTTACTGCAGCTGACATAAAGTTGTGTACACTATGGAAGTTTATCACTGGACACTCCTAGGGTTAAATGCATTGTATGGGTTACTGCACCTGACATAAAGTTGTGTACACTATGGAAGTTTATCATTGGACACTCCTAGGTTAAATACATTGTATGGTTACTGCAGCTGACATAAAGTTGTGTACACTATGGAAGTTTATCATTGGACACTCCTAGGGTTAAATACATTGTATGGGTTACTGCAGCTGACATAAAGTTGTGTACACCGTGGAAGTTTATCATTGGACACTCTAGGGTTAAATACATTGTATGGGTTACTGCAGCTGACATAAAGTTGTGTACACTATGGAAGTTTATCACTGGACACTCCTAGGGTTAAATGCATTGTATGGGTTACTGCACCTGACATAAAGTTGTGTACACTATGGAAGTTTATCACTGGACACTCCTAGGGTTAAATGCATTGTATGGGTTACTGCAGCTGACATAAAGTTGTGTACACTATGGAAGTTTATCATTGGACACTCCTAGGGTTAAATGCATTGTATGGGTTACTGCAGCTGACATAAAGTTGTGTACACTATGGAAGTTTATCATTGGACACTCCTAGGGTTAAATACATTGTATGGGTTACTGCAGCTGACATAAAGTTGTGTACACTATGGAAGTTTATCATTGGACACTCCTAGGGTTAAATACATTGTATGGGTTACTGCAGCTGACATAAAGTTGTGTACACTATGGAAGTTTATCATTGGACACTCCTAGGGTTAAATACATTGTATGGGTTTTGTGGCACACTATGCACTGACACTCATTGGGGTGTAAGTTTATCATTGGACACTCCTAGGGTTAAATACATTGTATGGGTTACTGCAGCTGACATAAAGTTGTGTACACTATGGAAGTTTATCATTGGACACTCCTAGGGTTAAATACATTGTATGGGTTACTGCAGCTGACATAAAGTTGTGTACACTATGGAAGTTTATCATTGGACACTCCTAGGGTTAAATGCATTGTATGGGTTACTGCAGCTGACATAAAGTTGTGTACACTATGGTGCAAGTTTATCACTGGACACTCTAGGGTTAAATGCATTGTATGGGTTACTGCAGCTGACATAAAGTTGTGTACACTATGGAAGTTTATCATTGGACACTCCTAGGGTTAAATACATTGTATGGGTTACTGCAGCTGACATAAAGTTGTGTACACTATGGAAGTTTATCATTGGACACTCCTAGGGTTAAATACATTGTATGGGTTACTGCAGCTGACATAAAGTTGTGTACACTATGGAAGTTTATCATTGGACACTCCTAGGGTTAAATACATTGTATGGGTTACTGCAGCTGACATAAAGTTGTGTACACTATGGAAGTTTATCATTGGACACTCCTAGGGTTAAATGCATTGTATGGGTTACTGCAGCTGACATAAAGTTGTGTACACTATGGAAGTTTATCATTGGACACTCCTAGGGTTAAATGCATTGTATGGGTTACTGCAGCTGACATAAAGTTGTGTACACTATGGAAGTTTATCACTGGACACTCCTAGGGTTAAATGCATTGTATGGGTTACTGCAGCTGACATAAAGTTGTGTACACTATGGAAGTTTATCATTGGACACTCCTAGGGTTAAATACATTGTATGGGTTACTGCAGCTGACATAAAGTTGTGTACACAGTGGAAGTTTATCATTGGACACTCCTAGGGTTAAATACATTGTATGGGTTACTGCAGCTGACATAAAGTTGTGTACACTATGGAAGTTTATCATTGGACACTCCTAGGGTTAAATACATTGTATGAGTTACTGCAGCTGACATAAAGTTGTGTACACTATGGAAGTTTATCACTGGACACTCCTAGGGTTAAATGCATTGTATGGGTTACTGCAGCTGACATAAAGTTGTGTACACTATGGAAGTTTATCATTGGACACTCCTAGGGTTAAATACATTGTATGGGTTACTGCAGCTGACATAAAGTTGTGTACACCATGGAAGTTTATCATTGGACACTCCTAGGGTTAAATACATTGTATGGGTTACTGCAGCTGACATAAAGTTGTGTACACTATGGAAGTTTATCATTGGACACTCTAGGGTTAAATACATTGTATGGGTTACTGCAGCTGACATAAAGTTGTGTACACATATGGAAGTTTATCATTGGACACTCTAGGGTTAAATACATTGTATGGATTACTGCAGCTGACATAAAGTTGTGTACACTATGGAAGTTTATCACTGGACACTCCTAGGGTTAAATGCATTGTATGGGTTACTGCAGCTGACATAAAGTTGTGTACACTATGGAAGTTTATCATTGGACACTCCTAGGGTTAAATACATTGTATGGGTTACTGCAGCTGACATAAAGTTGTGTACACTATGGAAGTTTATGATTGGACACTCCTAGGGTTAAATACATTGTATGGGTTACTGCAGCTGACATAAAGTTGTGTACACTATGGAAGTTTATCATTGGACACTCCTAGGGTTAAATACATTGTATGGGTTACTGCAGCTGACATAAAGTTGTGTACACTATGGAAGTTTATCATTGGACACTCCTAGGGTTAAATACATTGTATGGGTTACTGCAGCTGACATAAAGTTGTGTACACTATGGAAGTTTATCACTGGACACTCCTAGGGTTAAATACATTGTATGAGTTACTGCAGCTGACATAAAGTTGTGTACACTATGGAAGTTTATCATTGGACACTCCTAGGGTTAAATAACATTGGGTTAAATAACATTGTATGGGTTACTGCAGCTGACATAAAGTTGTGTACACTATGGAAGTTTATCATTGGACACTCTAGGGTTAAATACATTGTATGGGTTACTGCAGCTGACATAAAGTTGTGTACACTATGGAAGTTTATCATTGACACTCCTAGGGTTAAATACATTCTATGGGTTACTGCAGCTGACATAAAGTTGTGTACACTATGGAAGTTTATCACTGGACACTCCTAGGGTTAAATGCATTGTATGGGTTACTGCAGCTGACATAAAGTTGTGTACACTATGGAAGTTTATCATTGGACACTCCTAGGGTTAAATACATTGTATGGGTTACTGCAGCTGACATAAAGTTGTGTACACTATGGAAGTTTATCATTGGACACTCCTAGGGTTAAATGCATTCTATGGGTTACTGCAGCTGACATAAAGTTGTGTACACTATGGAAGTTTATCACTGGACACTCCTAGGGTTAAATGCATTGTATGGGTTACTGCAGCTGACATAAAGTTGTGTACACTATGGAAGTTTATCATTGGACACTCCTAGGGTTAAATACATTGTATGGGTTACTGCAGCTGACATAAAGTTGTGTACACTATGGAAGTTTATCATTGGACACTCCTAGGGTTAAATACATTGTATGGGTTACTGCAGCTGACATAAAGTTGTGTACACCGTGGAAGTTTATCATTGGACACTCCTAGGGTTAAATACATTGTATGGGTTACTGCAGCTGACATAAAGTTGTGTACACCGTGGAAGTTTATCATTGGACACTCCTAGGGTTAAATGCATTGTATGGGTTACTGCAGCTGACATAAAGTTGTGTACACTATGGAAGTTTATCACTGGACACTCCTAGGGTTAAATGCATTGTATGGGTTACTGCACCTGACATAAAGTTGTGTACACTATGGAAGTTTATCATTGGACACTCCTAGGGTTAAATACATTGTATGGGTTACTGCAGCTGACATAAAGTTGTGTACACCGTGGAAGTTTATCATTGGACACTCCTAGGGTTAAATACATTGTATGGGTTACTGCAGCTGACATAAAGTTGTGTACACCGTGGAAGTTTATCATTGGACACTCCTAGGGTTAAATACATTGTATGGGTTACTGCAGCTGACATAAAGTTGTGTACACTATGGAAGTTTATCACTGGACACTCCTAGGGTTAAATGCATTGTATGGGTTACTGCACCTGACATAAAGTTGTGTACACTATGGAAGTTTATCATTGGACACTCCTAGGGTTAAATACATTGTATGGGTTACTGCAGCTGACATAAAGTTGTGTACACTATGGAAGTTTATCATTGGACACTCCTAGGGTTAAATACATTCTATGGGTTACTGCAGCTGACATAAAGTTGTGTACACTATGGAAGTTTATCACTGGACACTCCTAGGGTTAAATGCATTGTATGGGTTACTGCAGCTGACATAAAGTTGTGTACACTATGGAAGTTTATCATTGGACACTCCTAGGGTTAAATACATTGTATGGGTTACTGCAGCTGACATAAAGTTGTGTACACTATGGAAGTTTATCATTGGACACTCCTAGGGTTAAATACATTCTATGGGTTACTGCAGCTGACATAAAGTTGTGTACACTATGGAAGTTTATCATTGGACACTCCTAGGGTTAAATACATTGTATGGGTTACTGCAGCTGACATAAAGTTGTGTACACTATGGAAGTTTATCATTGGACACTCCTAGGGTTAAATACATTGTATGGGTTACTGCAGCTGACATAAAGTTGTGTACACTATGGAAGTTTATCACTGGACACTCCTAGGGTTAAATACATTGTATGGGTTACTGCAGCTGACATAAAGTTGTGTACACTATGGAAGTTTATCATTGGACACTCCTAGGGTTAAATAACATTGGGTTAAATAACATTGTATGGGTTACTGCAGCTGACATAAAGTTGTGTACACTATGGAAGTTTATAATTGGACACTCCTAGGGTTAAATAACATTGGGTTAAATAACATTGTATGGGTTACTGCAGCTGACATAAAGTTGTGTACACCGTGGAAGTTTATCATTGGACACTCCTAGGGTTAAATACATTGTATGCGTTACTGCAGCTGACATAAAGTTGTATACACTATGGAAGTTTATCATTGGACACTCCTAGGGTTAAATACATATTGTATGGGTTACTGTAGCTGACATAAAGTTGTATACACCGTGGAAGTTTATCATTGGACACTCCTAGGGTTAAATACATTGTATGGGTTACTGCAGCTGACATAAAGTTGTGTACACTATGGAAGTTTATCATTGGACACTCCTAGGGTTAAATACATTGTATGGGTTACTGCAGCTGACATAAAGTTGTGTACACTATGGAAGTTTATCATTGGACACTCCTAGGGTTAAATACATTGTATGGGTTACTGCAGCTGACATAAAGTTGTGTACACTATGGAAGTTTATCATTGGACACTCCTAGGGTTAAATACATTGTATGGGTTACTGCAGCTGACATAAAGTTGTGTACACTTTGGAAGTTTATCACTGGACACTCCTAGGGTTAAATCCATTGTATGGGTTACTGCAGCTGACATAAAGTTGTGTACACTATGGAAGTTTATCATTGGACACTCCTAGGGTTAAATACATTGTATGGGTTACTGCAGCTGACATAAAGTTGTGTACACTATGGAAGTTTATCATTGGACACTCCTAGGGTTAAATACATTGTATGGGTTACTGCAGCTGACATAAAGTTGTGTACACTATGGAAGTTTATCACTGGACACTCCTAGGGTTAAATACATTGTATGGGTTACTGCAGCTGACATAAAGTTGTGTACACTATGGAAGTTTATCATTGGACACTCATAGGGTTAAATAACATTGGGTTAAATAACATTGTATGGGTTACTGCAGCTGACATAAAGTTGTGTACACTATGGAAGTTTATCATTGGACACTCCTAGGGTTAAATAACATTGGGTTAAATAACATTGTATGGGTTACTGCAGCTGACATAAAGTTGTGTACACCGTGGAAGTTTATCATTGGACACTCCTAGGGTTAAATACATTGTATGGGTTACTGCAGCTGACATAAAGTTGTATACACTATGGAAGTTTATCATTGGACACTCCTAGGGTTAAATACATATTGTATGGGTTACTGTAGCTGACATAAAGTTGTATACACCGTGGAAGTTTATCATTGGACACTCCTAGGGTTAAATACATTGTATGGGTTACTGCAGCTGACATAAAGTTGTGTACACCGTGGAAGTTTATCATTGGACACTCCTAGGGTTAAATACATTGTATGGGTTACTGCAGCTGACATAAAGTTGTGTACACCGTGGAAGTTTATCATTGGACACTCCTAGGGTTAAATACATTGTATGGGTTACTGCAGCTGACATAAAGTTGTGTACACCGTGGAAGTTTATCATTGGACACTCCTAGGGTTAAATACATTGTATGGGTTACTGCAGCTGACATAAAGTTGTGTACACTATGGAAGTTTATCATTGGACACTCCTAGGGTTAAATACATTGTATGGGTTACTGCAGCTGACATAAAGTTGTGTACACTATGGAAGTTTATCATTGGACACTCCTAGGGTTAAATACATTGTATGGGTTACTGCAGCTGACATAAAGTTGTGTACACTATGGAAGTTTATCATTGGACACTCCTATGGTTAAATACATTGTATGGGTTACTGCAGCTGACATAAAGTTGTGTACACTATGGAAGTTTATCATTGGACACTCCTAGGGTTAAATGCATTGTATGGGTTACTGCAGCTGACATAAAGTTGTGTACACTATGGAAGTTTATCACTGGACACTCCTAGGGTTAAATGCATTGTATGGGTTACTGCAGCTGACATAAAGTTGTGTACACTATGGAAGTTTATCATTGGACACTCCTAGGGTTAAATACATTGTATGGGTTACTGCAGCTGACATAAAGTTGTGTACACTATGGAAGTTTATCATTGGACACTCCTAGGGTTAAATACATTGTATGGGTTACTGCAGCTGACATAAAGTTGTGTACACTATGGAAGTTTATCATTGGACACTCCTAGGGTTAAATACATTGTATGGGTTACTGCAGCTGACATAAAGTTGTGTACACTATGGAAGTTTATCATTGGACACTCCTAGGGTTAAATACATTGTATGGGTTACTGCAGCTGACATAAAGTTGTGTACACTATGGAAGTTTATCATTGGACACTCCTAGGGTTAAATACATTGTATGGGTTACTGCAGCTGACATAAAGTTGTGTACACTACAGAAGTTTATCATTGGACACTCTAGGGTTAAATACATTGTATGGGTTACTGCAGCTGACATAAAGTTGTGTACACTATGGAAGTTTATCATTGGACACTCCTAGGTTAAATACATTGTATGGGTTACTGCAGCTGACATAAAGTTGTGTACACCATGGAAGTTTATCATTGGACACTCCTAGGGTTAAATACATTGTATGGGTTACTGCAGCTGACATAAAGTTGTGTACACCGTGGAAGTTTATCATTGGACACTCCTAGGGTTAAATACATTGTATGGGTTACTGCAGCTGACATAAAGTTGTGTACACCATGGAAGTTTATCATTGGTCACTCCTAGGGTTAAGTACATTGTATGGGTTACTGCAGCTGACATAAAGTTGTGTACACCATGGAAGTTTATCATGGTACACTCCTAGGGTTAAATACATTGTATGGGTTACTGTAGCTGACATAAAGTTGTATACACTATGGAAGTTTATCATTGGACACTCCTAGGTTAAATACATTGTATGGGTTACTGCAGCTGACATAAAGTTGTGTACACTATGGAAGTTTATCATTGGACACTCCTAGGGTTAAGTACATTGTATGGGTTACTGCAGCTGACATAAAGTTGTATACACCATGAAAGTTTATCATTGGACACTCCTAGGGTTAAATACATTGTATGGGTTACTGCAGCTCACATAAAATTGTGTACACTATGGAAGTTTATCATTGGACACTCCTAGGGTTAAATACATTGTATGGGTTACTGCAGCTGACATAAAGTTGTGTACACTATGGAAGTTTATCATTGGACACTCCTAGGGTTAAGTACATTGTATGGGTTACTGCAGCTGACATAAAGTTGTATACACCATGAAAGTTTATCATTGGACACTCCTAGGGTTAAATACATTCTATAGGTTACTGCAGCTGACATAAATTGTGTACACTCACGGAAGTTTATCATTGGTCACTCCTAGGGTTAAATACATTGTATGGGTTACTGCAGCTGACATAAAGTTGTGTACACTATGGAAGTTTATCATTGGACACTCCTAGGGTTAAATACATTGTATGGGTTACTGCAGCTGACATAAAGTTGTGTACACTATGGAAGTTTATCATTGGACACTCCTAGGGTTAAGTACATTGTATGGGTTACTGCAGCTGACATAAAGTTGTATACACCATGAAAGTTTATCATTGGACACTCCTAGGGTTAAATACATTCTATGGGTTACTGCAGCTGACATAAAGTTGTGTACACTACGGAAGTTTATCATTGGTCACTCCTAGGGTTAAATACATTGTATGGGTTACTGCAGCTGACATAAAGTTGTGTACACTATGGAAGTTTATCATTGGACACTCCTAGGGTTAAATACATTGTATGGGTTACTGCAGCTGACATAAAGTTGTGTACACTATGGAAGTTTATCATTGGACACTCCTAGGGTTAAGTACATTGTATGGGTTACTGCAGCTGACATAAAGTTGTATACACCATGAAAGTTTATCATTGGACACTCCTAGGGTTAAATACATTGTATGGGTTACTGCAGCTGACATAAAGTTGTGTACACTATGGAAGTTTATCATTGGACACTCCTAGGGTTAAATACATTGTATGGGTTACTGCAGCTGACATAAAGTTGTGTACACTATGGAAGTTTATCATTGGACACTCCTAGGGTTAAATACATTGTATGGGTTACTGCAGCTGACATAAAGTTGTGTACACTATGGAAGTTTATCATTGAACACTCCTATGGTTAAATACATTGTATGGGTTACTGCAGCTGACATAAAGTTGTGTACACTATGGAAGTTTATCATTGGACACTCCTAGGGTTAAATGCATTGTATGGGTTACTGCAGCTGACATAAAGTTGTGTACACTATGGAAGTTTATCACTGGACACTCCTAGGGTTAAATGCATTGTATGGGTTACTGCAGCTGACATAAAGTTGTGTACACTATGGAAGTTTATCATTGGACACTCCTAGGGTTAAATACATTGTATGGGTTACTGCAGCTGACATAAAGTTGTGTACACTATGGAAGTTTATCATTGGACACTCCTAGGGTTAAATACATTGTATGGGTTACTGCAGCTGACATAAAGTTGTGTACACTATGGAAGTTTATCATTGGACACTCCTAGGGTTAAATACATTGTATGGGTTACTGCAGCTGACATAAAGTTGTGTACACTATGGAAGTTTATCATTGGACACTCCTAGGGTTAAATACATTGTATGGGTTACTGCAGCTGACATAAAGTTGTGTACACTATGGAAGTTTATCATTGGACACTCCTAGGGTTAAATACATTGTATGGGTTACTGCAGCTGACATAAAGTTGTGTACACTACAGAAGTTTATCATTGGACACTCCTAGGGTTAAATACATTGTATGGGTTACTGCAGCTGACATAAAGTTGTGTACACTATGGAAGTTTATCATTGGACACTCCTAGGGTTAAATACATTGTATGGGTTACTGCAGCTGACATAAAGTTGTGTACACCATGGAAGTTTATCATTGGACACTCCTAGGGTTAAATACATTGTATGGGTTACTGCAGCTGACATAAAGTTGTGTACACCATGGAAGTTTATCATTGGACACTCCTAGGGTTAAATACATTGTATGGGTTACTGCAGCTGACATAAAGTTGTGTACACCATGGAAGTTTATCATTGGTCACTCCTAGGGTTAAGTACATTGTATGGGTTACTGCAGCTGACATAAAGTTGTGTACACCATGGAAGTTTATCATGGTACACTCCTAGGGTTAAATACATTGTATGGGTTACTGTAGCTGACATAAAGTTGTATACACTATGGAAGTTTATCATTGGACACTCCTAGGGTTAAATACATTGTATGGGTTACTGCAGCTGACATAAAGTTGTGTACACTATGGAAGTTTATCATTGGACACTCCTAGGGTTAAGTACATTGTATGGGTTACTGCAGCTGACATAAAGTTGTATACACCATGAAAGTTTATCATTGGACACTCCTAGGGTTAAATACATTGTATGGGTTACTGCAGCTGACATAAAGTTGTGTACACTATGGAAGTTTATCATTGGACACTCCTAGGGTTAAATACATTGTATGGGTTACTGCAGCTGACATAAAGTTGTGTACACTATGGAAGTTTATCATTGGACACTCCTAGGGTTAAGTACATTGTATGGGTTACTGCAGCTGACATAAAGTTGTATACACCATGTAAGTTTATCATTGGACACTCCTAGGGTTAAATACATTCTATGGGTTACTGCAGCTGACATAAATTGTGTACACTACGGAAGTTTATCATTGGTCACTCCTAGGGTTAAATACATTGTATGGGTTACTGCAGCTGACATAAAGTTGTGTACACTATGGAAGTTTATCATTGGACACTCCTAGGGTTAAATACATTGTATGGGTTACTGCAGCTGACATAAAGTTGTGTACACTATGGAAGTTTATCATTGGACACTCCTAGGGTTAAGTACATTGTATGGGTTACTGCAGCTGACATAAAGTTGTATACACCATGAAAGTTTATCATTGGACACTCCTAGGTTAAATACATTCTATGGGTTACTGCAGCTGACATAAAGTTGTGTACACTACGGAAGTTTATCATTGGTCACTCCTAGGGTTAAATACATTGTATGGGTTACTGCAGCTGACATAAAGTTGTGTACACTATGGAAGTTTATCATTGGACACTCCTAGGGTTAAATACATTGTATGGGTTACTGCAGCTGACATAAAGTTGTCTACACTATGGAAGTTTATCATTGGACACTCCTAGGGTTAAGTACATTGTATGGGTTACTGCAGCTGACATAAAGTTGTATACACCATGAAAGTTTATCATTGGACACTCCTAGGGTTAAATACATTGTATGGGTTACTGCAGCTGACATAAAGTTGTGTACACTATGGAAGTTTATCATTGGACACTCCTAGGGTTAAATACATTGTATGGGTTACTGCAGCTGACATAAAGTTGTGTACACTATGGAAGTTTATCATTGGACACTCCTAGGGTTAAGTACATTGTATGGGTTACTGCAGCTGACATAAAGTTGTATACACCATGAAAGTTTATCATTGGACACTCCTAGGGTTAAATACATTCTATGGGTTACTGCAGCTGACATAAATTGTGTACACTACGGAAGTTTATCATTGGTCACTCCTAGGGTTAAATACATTGTATGGGTTACTGCAGCTGACATAAAGTTGTGTACACTATGGAAGTTTATCATTGGACACTCCTAGGGTTAAATACATTGTATGGGTTACTGCAGCTGACATAAAGTTGTGTACACTATGGAAGTTTATCATTGGACACTCCTAGGGTTAAGTACATTGTATGGGTTACTGCAGCTGACATAAAGTTGTATACACCATGAAAGTTTATCATTGGACACTCCTAGGGTTAAATACATTCTATGGGTTACTGCAGCTGACATAAAGTTGTGTACACTAAGGAAGTTTATCATTGGTCACTCCTAGGGTTAAATACATTGTATGGGTTACTGCAGCTGACATAAAGTTGTGTACACTATGGAAGTTTATCATTGGACACTCCTAGGGTTAAATACATTGTATGGGTTACTGCAGCTGACATAAAGTTGTGTACACTATGGAAGTTTATCATTGGACACTCCTAGGGTTAAATACATTGTATGGGTTACTGCAGCTGACATAAAGTTGTGTACACCATGAAAGTTTATCATTGGACACTCCTAGGGTTAAATACATTCTATGGGTTACTGCAGCTGACATAAAGTTGTGTACACCGTGAAAGTTTATCATTGGACACTCCTAGGGTTAAGTACATTCTATGGGTTACTGCAGCTGACATAAACATGTTTAGTTTATTAGCTTCAGACTGGGATAGAAAATGTTTTAGCTGCCAGAAACATACTTGGCAACAAGAGCATTTTGGGTGGTTATTTATACGCAATGCTCTTGACTTGTAATGTGATGACAATATTAATGCCCCATGCTAACAAATGTCAAATGTAGCAGTGCAATTTATAATGTCATATATAATGATTTCTAATCAACCATCTTAGCCAATATTTATATTATTATATTGTAATTGTTTCAGTGTCTATTAACTGTCACATCTGTTAAACTGAAAACAAGAAATATTTTACTGATTTAGTCAATCGAAATGCAACCATACCAGAAACAACAGTCTACCACATTTGTGGCTAATGCATGTGCTGCCACCTGGTAAATGACAATGTACTAAAATAGTGAATGTGCTGCTGACGTATACAACTAGAAAATTTGCAATTTTTTGGTCAGTCAAAATGTAGTTCAGCAAAAAGTATTCATGTCTTTCTATGAACAATAAAACAATTCAATTCAACGATTCACTTCACCTCAAACGGCTGCTGCTGCTGCGGCTTTCTTGTCTTCTTCTCTTTCTCTGCCTTCTTTGACACCAGGTGGACAACGTCTGTGCGCAGTGAGCCGATCGTCTGACTCGCCTTGAAGGTCGACATCCACTGGTGTCGCTGTGACATGACCTTGAGAGAGTGGTCAGCAGGACTGAGTTTGTTGGCCGCGGTCAGCTGAACCAGTAGGTCCATCATCTGTTTACTGCAACCACAAGCTGACAGTCAATATGCAATAATATAATTATATACTTTATATTTATGCCAGATCCAACAACGTTTGTGGCACTTCACAGCATATTAACAATTAATGAGTTTATAATTGCTAAATAAACAAATCAATAAATATATACAGGGGCTGTATATGTATGCATGTATGTATGTATGTATGTATTTATATATATATATATATATATATATATATATATATATATACATATATACATATATACATATATATATATGTGTATATGTATATATGTATATAAATATATATATATATATATATATATATATATACATACCAGAGGTTTCACGAGTGAGTGACAGCTGGACAACTTGGTGACATCAAACCAGGAGGACCAGAGGTTCAACGAGTAAGTGACAGCTGGACAACTTGGTGACATCACACCAGCAGGACCAGAGGTTTCACGAGTGAGTGACAGCTGGACAACTTGGTGACATCACACCAGTAGGACCAGAAATTCCACGAGTGAGTGACAGCTGGACAACTTGGTGACATCACACCAGCAGGACCAGGTTCCACGAATGAGTGACAGCTGGACAACTTGGTGACATCACACAAGCAGGACCAGAGGTTCCACGAGTGATTGACAGCTGGACAACTTGGTGACATCACACAAGCAGGACCAGAGGTTTCAAGAGTGAGTGACAGCTGGACAACTTGGTGACACTACATCACACCAGCAGGACCAGAGGTTCCACGAGTGAGTGACAGCTGGACAACTTGGTGACACTACATCACACCAGCAGGACCAGAGGTTCCACGAGTGAGTGACAGCTGGACAAACTTGGTGACATCACACCAGCAGGACCAGAGATTCCATGAGTGAGTGACAGCTGGACAACTTGGTGACATCACACAAGCAGGACCAGAGGTTTCAAGAGTGAGTGACAGCTGGACAACTTGGTGACACTACATCACACCAGCAGGACCAGAGGTTCCACGAGTGAGTGACAGCTGGACAACTTGGTGACATCACACCAGCAGGACCAGATGTTCCACGAGTGAGTGACAGCTGGACAACTTGGTGACACTACATCACACCAGCAGGACCAGAGATTCCATGAGTTAGTGACAGCTGGACAACTTGGTGACACTACACCAGCAGGACCAGAGGTTCCACGAGTGAGTGACAGCTGGACAACTTGGTGACATCACACCAGCAGGACCAGAGGTTCCAAGAGTGAGTGACAGCTGGACAACTTGGTGACACTACATCACACCAGCCGGACCAAAGGTTCCATGAGTGAGTGCCAGCTGTACAACTTGGTGACATCACACCAGCAGGACCAGAGATTCCATGAGTGAGTGACAGCTGGACAACTTGGTGACATCACACAAGCACGACCAGAGGTTTCAAGAGTGAGTGACAGCTGGACAACTTGGTGACACTACATCACACCAGCAGGACCAGAGATTCCATGAGTTAGTGACAGCTGGACAACTTGGTGACACTACACCAGCAGGACCAGAGGTTCCACGAGTGAGTGACAGCTGGACAACTTGGTGACATCACACCAGCAGGACCAGAGGTTCCACGAGTGAGTGACAGCTGGACAACTTGGTGACACTACATCACACCAGCCGGACCAAAGGTTCCATGAGTGAGTGACAGCTGGACAACTTGGTGACACTACATCACACCAGCAGGACCAGAGGTTCCACGAGTGAGTGACAGCTGGACAACTTGGTGACACTACATCACACCAGCAGGACCAGAGATTCCATGAGTGAGTGACAGCTGGACAACTTGGTGACACTACATCACACCAGCAGGACCAGAGATTCCATGAGTGACTGACAGCTGGACAACTTGGTGACACTACATCACACCAGCAGGACCAGAGGTTCCACGAGTGAGTGACAGCTGGACAACTTGGTGACATCACACCAGCAGGACCAGAGGTTCCACGAGTGAGTGACAGCTGGACAACTTGGTGACATCACACCAGCAGGACAAGAGGTTCCACGAGTGAGTGACAGCTGGACAACTTGGTGACACTACATCACACCAGCAGGACCATAGGTTCCACGAGTGAGTGACAGCTGGACAACTTGGTGACATCACACCAGCCGGACCACACAGGAATACCACACAAACTCCTTGATGTTTCCATAACACTTGAGACTGAATCAGTACAACACATCTCACATAATTATAATATATATATATATATATATATATATATATATATATATATATATATATATATATATTATATATATATATATACACACACACAAATACACACAAACTTTACATTTACGCCAAGATGTAATGCAACACTTATTACCATTTCAAATTATGTAAATTATATATATATATATACATATATATATATATATATATATATATATATATATATATATATATATATATATATATATATATATTATAACAAAGTATGTTCACAATCATGATATCATCCAATCCATCAATATAGTGATGTGTTTATTCACTAGGTGGCAGCATGAGCAACGCAAGTGATGCTTGCATTCACCAGGTGATAGCACTGATCTTGCAATGCTGCTATTCAGACTCACAGTGCCTGAGTCTATAAACAAGTTTAATATTAAGTGTTAGTGAACACATCATGCACCATTAGATTTCATTTCAACATATTTGTTTTTATGGAACTAATATTGATCTTAATTATGGACCATGTGTACACCAATCATTACCTAGTTTTGCATGAATGAATCTGCAATAAAACTGTCTGACCCTGAAGTGAATCAAGGTGACAACTATGGAAGATTGGTGACAGCTTGCAATCACTCTTTCTATACAGTCACACTTTTATCAAATAGATTGTGTCACTTGATAGATTGTGTCAGCAGTGAAGCCATAATTATGTGCAGAAAAACTGCATTTCCAGTAGTTTCTAAAAGTTTTCTCAAAGGTTTCACCTTCTGCTCGTGGCAGGAATCACCTCCTCCAATAAATTTGTTTAGTGTTTTCATTGTTTTTTTAACGTATTGTTTTTCAGGTCACCCTTTTGATATGAACCATGCTTGTGGTGATCGCATACGCGAGAAAATGCGTTGATGGTATCTCAGCAATAACGATGGATTCACTTAGGAGTGTACTTGTACTACTTGGTCATGGATTCACTTAGGTGTGTACCTGTACTACTTGGTCATGGATTCACTTAGGTGTGTACTTGTACTACTTGGTCATGGATTCAATTAGGTGTGTACCTGTACTACTTGGTCATGGATTCACTTAGGTGTGTACCTGTACTACTTGGTCATGGATTCACTTAGGTGTGTACCTGTACTACTTGGTCATGGATTCACTTAGGTGTGTACCTGTACTACTTGGTCATGGATTCACTTAGGTGTGTACCTGTACTACTTGGTCATGGATTTACTTAGGTGTGTACCTGTACTACTTGGTCATTGATTCACTTAGGTGTGTACTTGTACTACTTGGTCATGGATTCACTTAGGTGTGTACCTGTACTACTTGGTCATGGATTCACTTAGGTGTGTACTTGTACTACTTGGTCATGGATTCACTTAGGTGTGTACCTGTACTACTTGGTCATGGATTCACTTAGGTGTGTACTTGTACTACTTGGTCATGGATTTACTTAGGTGTGTACCTGTACTACTTGGTCATGGATTCACTTAGGTGTATACTTGTACTACTTGGTCATGGATTCACTTAGGTGTATACTTGTACTACTTGGTCATGGATTCACTTAGGTGTATACTTGTACTACTTGGTCATGGATTCACTTAGGTGTATACTTGTACTACTTGGTCATGGATTCACTTAGGTGTATACTTGTACTACTTGGTCATGGATTCACTTAGGTGTGTACTTGTACTACTTGGTCATGGATTCACTTAGGTGTGTACCTGTACTACTTGGTCATGAAAGAACCTGAACAAACCTATTCATCTTATGATGGAGACTTGTTCTGTAATTTGCACACGAGAAAAGAACAGTGACGAAGCATAATGACTAAGTACTTATAAATGTGGCAAAATTATAATTATTGCCAATTTGTCTGACATGCTTGTCTTTCACAATTGTCTTACACGCTTGTCTTACATGCTTGTCTAACACACGTCTTACATGCTTGTCTAACACATGTCTTACATGCATGTCTTACACATGTCTTACACATATGTCTAACATGCTTGTCTAGGTAACTTTTCCTTTTAGATTTCTTCAGTTTAATTATGTCATGTTTCTGATCATTCATTAATTTCAACACAACTGAAAGTTGACTGTCTTGAGACGTGGCCACTTTCTGGTTTATCCTTTTGTTAAATAGTCATGTTTTAGTTATTACTTCTTCTTTTGTTAAATAGTCATGCTTTAGTTATTACTTCTTCTTTTGTTAAATAGTCATGTTTTAGTTATTACTTCTTCTTTTGTTAAATAGTCATGTTTTAGTTATTACTTCTTCTTTTGTTAAATAGTCATGCTTTAGTTATTACTTCTTCTTTTGTTAAATAGTCATGTTTTAGTTATTACTTCTTCTTTTGTTAAATAGTCATGCTTTAGTTATTACTTCTTCTTTTGTTAAATAGTCATGTTTTAGTGATTACTTCTTCTTTTGTTAAATAGTCATGCTTTAGTTATTACTTCTTCTTTTGTTAAATAGTCATGTTTTAGTTATTACTTCTTCTTTTGTTAAATAGTCATGCTTTAGTTATTACTTCTTCTTTTGTTAAATAGTCATGTTTTAGTTATTACTTCTTCTGTGGAAAAGGCGTTGTGCAATATCCACCACTTCCCTATACCATTTTTATTCCATGTATTAGTCCCTTCTTTCTCCACCACCGCCTTCTTTCTTCCTCTACTATTCTTCCCTTTCCTATTTCTACCTTTCTTCTGTTTCCAATTCATACACGTCTTCCCCTTGAAAAATTGTTTCACCCTCTGACCCCTTCCCTTTTCCCATACCATTATTCCACTTCAAAATGTCTGTCCCTTTTACCCTTCTTCCCCACCCCTTCCTCAAACACTCCTTCCCCTTACTCTCCACCCTCTTCCTCTCCGTAATTTCCCTTCCTCTCCCACCCCGTCCCCTTCCTCCCCACCCCCTTACCTTGACTCTACAGTGATGGCTTGCTCCCGTCCATCAGGAAGGACAATTGTGAGGTTGACGAACTCAGGCACGCTGTCACAATGACTGCTCCCCGTGTCGTCCGTGTCAATGGACGCGGCGGAGGAGTTGGGTAGGGTGCCATTGCTGTAGCCACTGTCGCAACAGTCACCACCCCCTGGGGGGCGGGGCGTGTGCTTCTTCAGGGTCGAAGTCATTGTAGCATTTCTGAAAAATACAAGCAATTTTTGGATGAAGAAACAATACTGCACCTAGGCGCCTGGTCAGGACGAGTACAGATGACCATCATAACAACCCAATGAATGATTATTTCAGGAAACAAGTATTGTTTCTCACTAAGTTCAACATTTCAATGACCAAGTCAGGGTAAAAACAGTTGTGTAACTTTAAAAAAAAAATCATTAATTGGATTTATTCCCAATTTGGATTTCTTTTCATACAAATACGATAAACATAACCAATTTGTATTTGTACAGTATAATAACACAATAGCCAAGACTTACCTTGTACATGTACAAGGTAATAGGCTCATATATGGTAGCAAGAATTGCGTTGTTTCTTCATTTTTAACCTGGTTTTAACCACTTTCCAGTCAAACAGGTTTTGCACAGCAAGAGATTAGCCCCGTAGTCTGGGAACTGATAGTGCTGAGAAAAGAGTGAAGAGAAGTCAGGGCCACACCCAGCATGAGGAGAGAGTGGAGAGAAGGCAGGGCCACACCCAGCATGAGGAGAAACTGGAGAGAAGGCAGGGCCACACCCAGCATGAGGAGAGACTGGAGAGAAGGCAGGGCCACACCCAGCATGAGGAGAGACTGGAGAGAAGGCAGGGCCACACCCAGCATGAGGAGAGACTGGAGAGAAGGCAGGGCCACACCCAGCATGAGGAGAGACTGGAGAGAAGGCAGGGCCACACCCAGCATGAGGAGAGACTGGAGAGAAGGCAGGGCCACACCCAGCATGAGGAGAGACTGGAGAGAAGGCAGGGCCACACCCAGCATGAGGAGAGACTGGAGAGAAGGCAGGGCCACACCCAGCATGAGGAGAGACTGGAGATCATGTGACCCTTAGTCAACTAAATGTTAGCTGACCGGGAGATCATGTGAACCTTAGTCAACTAGATGTTAGCTGACCAGGAGATCATGTGACCCTTAGTCAACTAGATGTTAGCTGACCAAGAGATCATGTGACCCTTAGTCAACTATATGTTAGCTGACCGGGAAATCATGTGACCCGTAGTCAACTAGATGTTATCTGCATGTGCCATATACAACTCCTGGTTTAAGAACAGAGCTTACAAATCTCACACAACTATGGAAACACAGCACAACATATACTGAGAGACAGCCATAATGGGCTAGAGACTTAGAAAATACCAAAGACAAGACACATGTGGCCCCAAAACACTGGGTACCTTTGTTATGTTATTTTGTGAGTTAGTTACAATACTTCAATAAGTAAGTAGAACACTTCAAACATCTGGTGTAAATATCACTGGCATTCTCAGAATACCAGTTGATTATCTCCTTGTGATGCAGATGACATTTAAAAATCACTTGTCACATAAATGTGACACTTGTCACATAAATGTGACACTTATGTAACTATAGACGATATAATATATGGGAATTTCCAATTTTCATCAAATAAACTATATTTATGCCATCAGCAGACAAATGTTCCCATTTATTGCATGGCTGCATTTGTTATGTTATTTGTCTCAAAAGAAACTTGTTTGTATTCCGATAATACAAGGTTTCTTGTTTGTATTCAGATAATACAAAGTTTCTTGAGAGGTAAATACCATATCTACTCTTGTATCCAATAAATATTGTATTCAGATAATACAAAGTTTCTTGAGAGGTAAATACCAGGTCTACTCTTGTATCCAATAAATATTGTATTCAGATAATACAAAGTTTCTTGAGAGGTAAATACCATGTCTACTCTTGTATCCAATAAACATTGTATTCAGATAATACAAAGTTTCTCAAGAGGTAAATACCAGGTCTACTCTTGTAGCCAATAAACAACCCTGAGACCTTTGTCATTGACAGATAATATAGTATTAATGAATGACATATAATGTATTCATGGGTGCTGTGCATGTATGGCTTGTATGCATGTCACCCATGTCACCCATGTCACCCATGCCAGTGTTACTGCATCCCCCACTCTCTTGACAGGGCACACTATCGCAACAAAGTATTAATTTGATTTCCATTAAAGATTACCTTTTTTTACAAATTGACTGAGTTACCATGGCAATAATAAATATTTCAGCTATCACCATATGTGACGATATTTCGAGAATGTCAACTACCCACGAGGAATGATTGCAGATGGTGCACAGAAATGCAACTATCAGTCATGCATGAGCGACCACTGATCCACGTCCAGTGAAGCACGACAAAACATCTGGATTTGTGGAACTGTGACCAGTGGTGCTATTATTAGATTTGTTTGCAAAAAAATTAATACTTCTGGGAATAGTAAATAGTTATTCTAAAATAGTTGCATCTAAGGAATAATGAATGACTGCTGGAGCGGTGGGAAGGTCTTCATTGAGACGGCAGTGGAGTGTGACTAAAGGTCAGATGTGATTAACTGAATGACACAAGTCTACATTAAACATCTCAATAACACCAACACATCTCATGTGTCTTATGTAATTGTGGAGTTGTAATTACAAGTCTACATTAAACACCTCAATAATACCAACACATCTCACATGTCTTATGTAATTGTGGAGTTGTAATTACAAGTCTACATTAAACACCTCAATAACACCAACACATCTCACGTGTCTTATGTAATTGTGGAGTTGTAACTACAAGTCTACATTAAACACCTCAATAACACCAACACATCTCACATGTCTTATGTAATTGTGGAGTTGTAATTACAAGTCTACATTAAACACATCAATAATACCAACACATCTCACATGTCTTATGTAATTGTGGAGTTGTAATTACAAGTCTACATTAAACACCTCAATAACACCAACACATCTCACGTGTCTTATGTAATTGTGGAGTTGTAACTACAAGTCTACATTAAACACCTCAATAATACCAACACATCCCATGTGTCTTATGTAATTGTGGAGTTGTAATTACAAGTCTACATTAAACACCTCAATAACACCAACACATCTCACGTGTCTTATGTAATTGTGGAGTTGTAATTACAAGTCTACATTAAACACCTCAATAACACCAACACATCTCACGTGTCTTATGTAATTGTGGAGTTGTAACTACAAGTCTACATTAAACACCTCAATAATACTAACACATCTCACGTGTCTTATGTAATTGTGGAGTTGTAATTACAAGTCTACATTAAACACCTCAATAACACCAACACATCTCATGTGTCTTATGTAATTGTGGAGTTGTAATTACAAGTCTACATTAAACACCTCAATAACACCAACACATCTCATGTGTCTTATGTAATTGTGGAGTTGTAATTACAAGTCTACATTAAACACCTCAATAACACCAACACATCTCACGTGTCTTATGTAATTGTGGAGTTGTAACTACAAGTCTACATTAAACACCTCAATAATACTAACACATCTCACGTGTCTTATGTAATTGTGGAGTTGTAATTACAAGTCTACATTAAGCACCTCAATAATACTAACACATCTCACGTGTCTTATGTAATTGTGGAGTTGTAACTACAAGTCTACATTAAACACCTCAATAATACTAACACATCCCATGTGTCTTATGTAATTGTGGAGTTGTAATTACAAGTCTACATTAAACACCTCAATAACACCAACACATCTCACATGTCTTATGTAATTGTGGAGTTGTAATTACAAGTCTACATTAAACACCTCAATAACACCAACACATCTCACGTGTCTTATGTAATTGTGGAGTTGTAACTACAAGTCTACATTAAACACCTCAATAATACCAACACATCCCATGTGTCTTATGTAATTGTGGAGTTGTAATTACAAGTCTACATTAAACACCTCAATAACACCAACACATCTCACGTGTCTTATGTAATTGTGGAGTTGTAATTACAAGTCTACATTAAACACCTCAATAACACCAACACATCTCACGTGTCTTATGTAATTGTGGAGTTGTAACTACAAGTCTACATTAAACACCTCAATAATACTAACACATCTCACGTGTCTTATGTAATTGTGGAGTTGTAATTACAAGTCTACATTAAACACCTCAATAACACCAACACATCTCATGTGTCTTATGTAATTGTGGAGTTGTAATTACAAGTCTACATTAAACACCTCAATAACACTAACACATCTCATGTGTCTTATGTAATTGTGGAGTTGTAATTACAAGTCTACATTAAACACCTCAATAACACCAACACATCTCACGTGTCTTATGTAATTGTGGAGTTGTAACTACAAGTCTACATTAAACACCTCAATAATACTAACACATCTCACGTGTCTTATGTAATTGTGGAGTTGTAATTACAAGTCTACATTAAACACCTCAATAATACTAACACATCTCACGTGTCTTATGTAATTGTGGAGTTGTAACTACAAGTCTACATTAAACACCTCAATAATACTAACACATCCCATGTGTCTTATGTAATTGTGGAGTTGTAATTACAAGTCTACATTAAACACCTCAATAACACCAACACATCTCACGTGTCTTATGTAATTGTGGAGTTGTAACTACAAGTCTACATTAAACACCTCAATAATACTAACACATCTCACGTGTCTAATGTAATTGTGGAGTTGTAATTACAAGTCTACATTAAACACCTCAATAACACCAACACATCTCATGTGTCTTATGTAATTGTGGAGTTGTAACTACAAGTCTACATTAAACACCTCAATAACACCAACACATCTCACGTGTCTTATGTAATTGTGGAGTTGTAATTACAAGTCTACATTAAACACATCAATAATACCAACACATCTCACATGTCTTATGTAATTGTGGAGTTGTAACTACAAGTCTACATTAAACACCTCAATAATACCAACACATCTCACGTGTCTTATGTAATTGTGGAGTTGTAACTACAAGTCTACATTAAACACCTCAATAATACCAACACATCTCACGTGTCTTATGTAATTGTGGAGTTGTAACTACAAGTCTACATTAAACATCTCAATAACACCAACACATCTCACGTGTCTTATGTAATTGTGGAGTTGTAACTACAAGTCTACATTAAACACCTCAATAACACCAACACATCTCACGTGTCTTATGTAATTGTGGAGTTGTAATTACAAGTCTACATTAAACACCTCAATAACACCAACACATCTCACGTGTCTTATGTAATTGTGGAGTTGTAACTACAAGTCTACATTAAACACCTCAATAACACCAACACATCTCACGTGTCTTATGTAATTGTGGAGTTGTAATTACAAGTCTAAATTAAACATCTCAATAACACCAACACATCTCACATGTCTTATGTAATTGTGGAGTTGTAATTACAAGTCTACATTAAACATCTCAATAACACCAACACATCCCATGTGTCTTATGTAATTGTGGAGGTTTCTAGTAATTCTACGCCATCGATCTTCAGCAGATGCTTGTATTGTTTCAAAGATGAGTATCATTAATATATCAGACAAGTAGAAATACTAAAAGCACCTCCAATAGCATAAAAGTACCTTCTCGGTTCAGGCCAGAATTTAGTTTCTCCCATGTATACCCAAGTGTTTATAAAGAAACCATAAAGAATTGTTAACTTTTATGACCATTAAGCCAGTGAGATTTAGAGAATCCAGTTGTTGTTCAAATACAACCAACATTGAAAGCGCTATTGCACCAGTACAGACAGAATTCACTTTAAATACTCACTTATTTGATGCAACAAAAATGGTATATAAAGATCACATGACACAGGCCACCCATTCCTAGAGACTCATTTCATCAGAATATGGCAATGATTCATACAGGTAGTCTGGCGCCATACGACCATTTATGGTAACTTTAGGGCGAGGTAAACAAAACCAGATAATGGACAACCAAATACCAATTATTTTTGGTTTGGTTCTAAATAGTCTTCTGTGGGTTCAACCTTACAGAGTTGTGGTCTGACCCCTTCAGTGTATATTCCTAGTGGGCAAAGCCTTGACCTCAACAGCAATGACCAATAACAACAGGGACTAAATGCTTGAGGGCCCAGCTGGGGCAGTGACAGCTGGTGACAGTGTGTGACAGCACCTGTGGTCATCAAAGCTAGTGGACAGTGGGTGAAAGTGTGTAAAGGCAGATGACAGTTATATATATATATATATATATATATATATATATATATATATATATATATATATATATATATATATATAACTGTCATCTGCCTTTACACACTTTCACCCACTGTCCACTAGCTTTGATGACCACAGGTGCTGTCACACACTGTCACCAGCTGTCACTGCCCCAGCTGGGCCCTCAAGCATTTAGTCCTGTTGTTATTGGTCATTGCTGTTGAGGTCAAGGCTTTGCCCACTAGGAATATACACTGAAGGGGTGACCACAACTCTGTAAGGTTGAACCCACAGAAGACTATTTAGAACCAAACCAAAAATAATTGGTATTTGGTTGTCCATTATCTGGTTTTGTTTATATATATATATATATATATATATATATATATATATATATATATATATATATATATATATATATATATATATATATATATATATATATATATCACTGATGCTACTAAACTGTACATTTATATTATACAACTGTCTCTTGTGTACACAATTATGTATGTTTAATTTATTTATTTTGCACCAAATGTACTATAATTTATATTTGTACCTTATAACTAAATATTTTACAAAATACCCAGCTTGGTAGAAAGAAACTAATCAGAGCATACATCAAAGAAATGAATAATTTACTGAAGTAAAGAATATTCAATGTTAGTCAATCATGTGGGAATTATTCAAACTAACCAGTAAATGGCCCACGGAAGAACATCCTCCAAATTATAACATTAAACATTTATTCATTTCTTTGAGAACTAATTAATACTACAGCATGAACATGTGTGAACAAATGCTACAACATGAACATGTGTGAACAAATACTACAGCATGAACATGTGTGAACAAATACTACAGCATGAACATGTGTGAAGAAATACTACAGCATGAACATGTGTGAACAAATACTACAACATGAACATGTGTGAACAAATACTACAACATGAACATGTGTGAACAGGAATCCTTAATATAACCACACCACGGTCAAGTACTACATGTGTACGGTCAAGTACTACATGTGTACGGTCAAGTATTACATGTGTACGGTCAAGTACTACGTGTGTATGCGGTCAAGTACCACATGTGTATGGTCAAGTACTACATCTGTGCGGTCAAGTATTATGTTTGTGCAGTCAAGTACTACGTGTGTGCGGTCAAGTACTACGTGTGTATGCGGTTAAGTACTACATGTGTATGGTTAAGTACTACATGTGTGGGGTCAAGTATTACGTGTGTGCAGTTAAGTACTACGTGTGTATGCGGTCAAGTACCACATGTGTATGGTCAAGTACTACATCTGTGCGGTCAAGTATTATGTGTGTGTAGTCAAGTACTATGTGTGTGCGGTCAAGTACTACATGTGTATGGTCAAGTACTACATCTGTTCGGTCAAGTATTAAGTGTGTGCAGTCAAGTACTACGTGTGTGCGGTCAAGTGCTACGTATGTACGGTCAAATACTATGTGTGTGTGGTCAAGTACTATGTGTGTGCAGTCAAGTACTATGTGGGTGCAGTCAAGTACTACAGGTGTACACTCAAATACTACATGTGAAGCACACTGCAGGGTGGTGTATCATTGTTTACATAGATGGCCTGCTGTAGATGGTAACAATGCCCCTTTTAAAAGCAACACAACAGCCTTATTAAACTGTCTAGAAACAAGACTAAACCAACACCGAGTTCATAAAATGCACTGTCATCCACGGATATTCACAGGCCAAGTTTGCTCAAAAAGGGTAGTCTAAAGGTACATATATTCACTTGCTACAATTCTGTACAAACTAAAAATAATATCCTACAGCACAGACGAAATGCTGACCACCAAGATATTGTCTACACCACCAAGATATTGTCTACACCACCAAGATACTGTCTACACCACCAAGATACTGTCTACACCACCCCAGAAAGAGTGTACCTTCTGCTTCACAGGGCACCATTTCCTGCCTCACAGGGCACCATCTCCTGCCTCACAGGGCACCATCTCCTGCCTCTTGAGGTATGTTCTTGTGTATTGCAGTACCCACTCCTTGGGACGTTCAAAGCTTCTCAGTTACACTTCTCTCCTGATAGACCTGTTCATTCTAACAACAACATGACTTCTTTGGGAAGCATTCAGCCATGTTGCAATTATTGCACAAACATTATTTGTCCACCTATATGCAATCCTGTCTATAGCCAGGTGTTCCGTCACACAGCTCAGTGAACTGGAGCAACGTGGAGCGAAAAATTTTTACCAAACTTCAAAACACAGCAACAGGATTTGAAACCAGGTTCTTTTGACTGAAAATCCCTTCTTCTACCCACTGGGCTACTCGACTGAGGGTCAAGTGTTCTACCCACTGGGCTACTCTACTGAGGGTCAAGTGTTTTACCCACTGGGCTACACAACTGAGGTTCCAGTGTTCTATCCACTGGGCTACACAACTGAGGTTCCAGTGTTCTACCCACTGGGCTGCACAACTGAGGTTCCAGTGTTCTATTCACTGGGCTACACAACTGAGGTTCCAGTGTTCTATCCACTGGGCTACACAACTGAGGTTCCAGTGTTCTACCCACTGGGCTACACAACTGAGGTTCCAGTGTTCTACCCACTGGGCTACACAACTGAGGTTCCAGTGTTCTACCCACTGGGCTACACAACTGAGGTTCCAATGGTCTACCCACTGGGCTACACAACTGAGGTTCCAGTGTTCTACCCACTGGGCTACTCAACTGAGGTTCCGGTGTTCTATCCACTGGGCTACACAACTGAGGTTCCAGTGTTCTACCCACTGGGCTACACAACTGAGGTTCCAGTGTTCTACCCACTGGGCTACACAACTGAGGTTCCAGTGTTCTACCCACTGGGCTACTCGACTGAGGTTCCGGTGTTCTATCCACTGGGCTACACAACTGAGGTTCCAGTGTTCTACCCACTGGGCTACTCGACTGAGGTTCCAGTGTTCTACCCACTGGGCTACACAACTGAGGTTCCAGTGTTCTACCCACTGGGCTACATGACTGAGGTTCCGGTGTTCTATCCACTGGGCTACACAACTGAGGTTCCAGTGTTCTACCCACTGGGCTACACAACTGAGGTTCCAGTGTTCTATCCACTAAGCTGCACAACTGAGGTTCCAGTGTTCTACCCACTGGGCTACACAACTGAGGTTCCAGTGTTCTATCCACTGAGCTACACAACTGAGGTTCCAGTGTTCTATCCACTGGGCTACACAACTGAGGTTCCAGTGTTCTACCCACTGGGCTACTCGACTGAGGTTCCAGTGTTCTACCCACTGGGCTACACAACTGAGGTTCCAGTGTTCTACCCACTGGGCTACACGACTGAGGTTCCGGTGTTCTATCCACTGAGCTACACAACTGAGGTTCCAGTGTTCTACCCACTGGGCTACACAACTGAGGTTCCAGTGTTCTATCCACTGAGCTACACAACTGAGGTTCCAGTGTTCTACCCACTGGGCTACACAACTGAGGTTCCAGTGTTCTATCCACTGAGCTACACAACTGAGGTTCCAGTGTTCTACCCACTGGGCTACACAACTGAGGTTCCAGTGTTCTATCCACTGGGCTACACAACTGAGGTTCCAGTGTTCTATCCACTGGGCTACACAACTGAGGTTCCAGTGTTCTATCCACTGGGCTACACAACTGAGGTTCCAGTGTTCTATCCACTGAGCTACACAACTGAGGTTCCAGTGTTCTACCCACTGGGCTACACAACTGAGGTTCCAGTGTTCTATCCACTGAGCTACACAACTGAGGTTCCAGTGTTCTACCTACTGGGCTACACAACTGAGGTTCCAGTGTTCTATCCACTGGGCTACACAACTGAGGTTCCAGTGTTCTATCCACTGGGCTACACAACTGAGGTTCCAGTGTTCTATCCACTGGGCTACACAACTGAGGTTCCAGTGTTCTATCCACTGAACTACAAAAGCAGCAAAAGAACACTTACCTTTAAGTAAAATCTACCAACAGATGATGTTCTAAGTTTAATATTCACAATGACCGGTTAGCTAGAGGTAGAACATATTCCTGAGACGGCAATGAACTGACAGGAAGTTTTTTCACACCAGCAGCAGCAGCAGTAGGACGATACTAAAACAGCTTCCAGGGCCTGAAGGCTGCCATAAACTCACAGTGACACTACTACTGGCAGTCTATATACTGTTCCCACTGAGAAGTAAAGGAATCGCTATATTTGTATTTAACCTGTGTAGTATGACTCACTCTGCCGGCCTTTCACCAGTACAAAAGTGAGACAAACTATATTTACCAGACAATATACATGACTGACATTTATGCACAAAATGTTGCACGCAGAAGGAATTGAGTTTTTTTTGTGCTGCTCTGAACTGCCTCACAACTGTGACACACGAGGTAATGATAGGATGATATACAGCCACACATACTCCGCCTGGTCTTGTCCTGTTCTACACCAACTGTTGCTGTTAAACTAAACAATGTGACCTGAGAGCAGCAACGAAGCAACCAGCGCAAATTTATCATAACACAATTGTCGTTAATATTTAATAACAATCAGCACAGTCATTAATACCTACATGCCACCACAGCCTAATTCAGGTGTTTTTCATTGATTAAGGGGATCACCTCAAATTCAAATTTTGTATTTTCTTACATCAGACACAAAACTTAGTTATTTTAATTAGTTAATATGGCCAATTATGTATGTTACTAATCAGGACAGATAAAACATTTTGTATTCTGGTAGTACAAGTCACCTCTAAATTACACAATCACATATTTTGTCATCAACAAATTTGCTAGTGTTATCAGAGCATGGGACTGCCAAGGATTTCAGAAGGAAATGCAATTAGAAGAAATAACATGGAATAGCCCCAATTAGCCCTGAAATAACACGGCATGGCCCCAATTAGCCCTGAAATAACATGGCATGGCCCCAATTAGCTCTGAAATAACATGGCATGGCCCCAATTAGCCCTGAAATAACATGGCATGGCCCCAATTAGCCCTGAAGTAACATTGCATGGCCCCAATTAGCCCTGAAATAACATGGCATGGCCCCAGTTAGCCCTGGAATAACATGGCATGGCCCCAATTAGCCCTGGAATAACATGGCATGGCCCCAATAACCCTGAAATAACATGGAATAGCCCCAATTAGCCCTGAAATAACATGGCATGGCTCAAATTAGCCCTGAAATAACACTGCATGGCCCAAATTAGCCCTGAAATAACATGGCATGGCCCCAATTAGCCCTGAAATAACATGGCATGGCCCCAATTAGCCCTGAAATAACATGGAATGGCCCCAATTAGCCCTGAAATAACATGGAATGGCCCCAATTAGCCCTGAAATAACATGGAATGGCCCCAATTAGCCCTGAAATAACATGGAATAGCCCCAATTAGCCCTGAAATTACATGGCATGGCCCAAATTAGCCCTGAAATAACACGGCATGGCCCCAATTAGTCCTGAAATAACATGGCATGGCCCCAATTAGCCCTGAAATTACATGGCATGGCCCCAATTAGCCGGGAAATAATAGAGCATGGCCCCAATTAGTCCTGAAATAACATGAAATGGCCCTAGTTAGCCCTGAAATAACATAAAATGGTCCCGATTAGCCATGAAATAACAGAATGGCCCAAATTAGCCCTGAAATAAAATGAAGTGGCTCCAATTAGCCCTGGAATAACATGGAATGGCCCAAATTAGCCCTAAAATAACATGGAATAGCCCCAGTAAGCCTGGAATAACATGGAATGGCCCCAGTGAGCCCTGAAATAACATGGAGTGGCCCTGAAATAATATAGAATGGCCCCCAATTAGCCCTGAAATAACATGGAATGGCCCCAGTGAGCCATGAAATAACATGGAATGGCAACAGTGAGCCCTGAAATATGGAATGGCCCCCGTGTGCCCTGAAATAACATTGAATGGCCCCAATTAGCCCTGAAATAACACTGAATGGCCCCATTGAGCCCCGAAATAACATGGAATGGCTCCATTGAACCCTGAAATAACATGGAATGGCCCCAGTGAACCCTGAAATAACACGGAATGGCCCCAGTGAGTCCTGAAATAACGTGGAATGGCCCCAGTGAGCCCTGAAGTAACATGGAATGGCCCCAATAAGCCCTGGCAATGAATGACCAGATCTGTGCGCCAACTGACCACATCTTGATGGAGGTCAGATTTGGCTAAATCAACACATGGACAATGAGAGGAATTAGCGCATCCATTGGTCACGTATGAAGTGTTTATGGCTTGAAGACACAAAGGCATAACTTCTGCAATGTCATTAAAAATCTTTCCGTTTACATCCATTTGACCACTCGACCAGGTATTTTGTGTGCATTCAACAGAACCTCAAGACACCAACTTTCTCACAACAAGACGAAACCTAGTAAACTATGAACTGCTTCCATTGTATAATGTCCTGAGTACTTCTAACTTAGCCGTGTCCATTATTTAACCAAGAGGGACAGAGAATCACTGAGATGAAATGCTCAAGGGATCAGTAATTGCTCAACACCTACATGAGTGGTTATTGCTAAAATATCATAAATGTGCAATTATTAATGTGCAAGTTGATGGTTTTATGTATAGCTAGAGACTGATGTGTGACAACTGATGTGTGACAACTGCCAAGTTGATGGCTTTATGTACAGCTGGATACTGATGTGTGACAACTGATGAGTGACAACTACCAAGTGAAACAAGAGGACCAGATTAAATAGAAATCAGTTACAGACATCTGGTTCAAATAAACTACATCTTGAACATGACACTAATAAACAAATATATCAGTCTTCATAAAACTTGGCCTAATCTGCATCTATCTTGTTACAGTAATCTTGTTGTAATCAGATTATTCCATCAGAATCAATGTTGAGAATCTCAGCGGAGTGAAATAAGATATTGTGTAGTTTGTGTCACAAGATGTTGAAATCACAAATAAAAAAACACCCCCTTCCCTGGTATAACACCCCCACCCCTGGTATAACACCCCTGCCCTGATATAACACCCTTCCCTGGTATAACACCCCACCCCTGGTATAACAACCCCTCCCCTGGTATAACACCCCTCCCTTAGTATAACACCCCCACCCCTGGTATAACACCCCCACCCCTGGTATAACACCCCATCCCTGGTATAACACCCCCTGCCCTGGTATAACACCCCCTCCCCTGGTATAACACCCCCTCCCCTGGTATAACAACCCCTCCCCTGGTATAACACCCCCATCCCTGGTATAACACCTCTTCCCCTTCCTCTTAACAAAACCAGTGAACTGAATCCTGGAGGACAATTAAAGTGACACTAGCAGTATAACTCACTTAGCTCTACCTGAACAGTGTGTTTCCTACATCAGATGATAGTAATAGGTAGTAGCAATATTAACTAGTTCTGGTTTACATACATTAGCAATGACTTGAATTTACAAATCAATGTTGCATCAAATGAAATTGTTTAAAATGCAAAAATGTCAACGTGTCACATGACAAATTCCTGCTGTATGGTAAGACGAGAACTTTAGAAAATTAAATGAATAAAGTATTTTGAACTATCTTCAGAATGATTCTGGAAAGACAGAAAAGTCAAAAAGGAAGCTGTAATCTGTACTGACAGCTGTGGAAGAAATAATACATCCATTAATGACTATAAAAATAATGACCTGAAGACAAACACAGTGTTTAGTATGTTAAATACAGCCTACCCAAGCAGACTTAATCACCGCCCGCTCGTGGCACCAGTAAACACAGCAGCCGATCACACCTGAAATGTCACATACAATGGCTACAAAATACATTATTTATAGCACGCTCAGTTTCACTGCTGCACAGACTTCCGTTGACAACTGTCCTCTAAATGTAATGTTAAAATTTAGGTTTACTCTGCAGGACGCCCACATCAGAGCAACGCCCTAAGTTATCAGGCAATTAATTGTCTATGTATCAGTGCTGCTACATCAGGGGGGGATTTACCCCAGGACAGTTACCACAAAATAAATACCTCTGGGCAATCACCTACAAGTTTACAACTATGAGTGACAACATTGCACTTAAACATCATTAGTACTTGATGACACCAATTCACTGGCTTCACACACTGGCCTCACATACTGCACCCCACACACTGTGCCCCATACACTGCCCTCAATCACTGTGCCCCACATACTGCACCCCACACACTGGCCCCACTCACTGCGCCCCACTCACTGCGCCCCACTCACTGTGCCCCACTCACTGTGCCCCACACACTGCGCCCCACTCACTGCACCCCACTCACTGTGCCCCACTCACTGCGTCCCACTCACTGCGCCCCACACACTGCGCCCCACTCACTGCACCCCACTCACTGTGCCCCACACACAGTGCCCCACACACTGTGCCCCACACACTGCACCCCACTCACTGCACCCCACTCACTGTGCCCCACACACTGCGCCCCACTCACTGTGCCCCACTCACTGCGCCCCACACACTGTGCCCCACACACTGCGAACAACTCACCATGCCCCACTCACTGTGCCCCACACACTGCACACCACTCACTGTGAACAACTCACCGTGCCCCACTCACTGTGCCACACACACTGCGCCTCACACACTGCACACCACTCACTGTGAACAACTCACTGTGCCCCACTCACTGAGCCTCACACACTGCACACCACTCACTGTGAACAACTCACTGTGCCCCACACACTGCGCCCCACTCACTGTGCCCCACTCACTGTGCCCCACACACTGCGCCCCACTCACTGTGCCCCACTCACTGTGCCCCACACACTGCGCCCCACACACTGCGCCCCACTCACTGCGCCTCACACACTGCACACCACTCACTGTGAACAACTCACTGCGCTCCACTCACTGTGAACCACTCACTGCACCCCACTTGCTGTGCCCCACTTGCTGTGCCCCACTTGCTGTGCCCCATTCACTGTGAACTACTTGGTGCGCCCCACTCACGGCACCCCACTTGCTGTGCCCCACTCACTGTGAACCATTTGTGCGCTCCACTCACTGTGGCCCACTTGCTGTGCCCCACTCACTGCGCCCCACTTGCTATGCCCCACTCACTGTGAACCACTCACTGCACCCCACTTGCTTTGCCAAACTCACTGTGAACCACTCGCTGCGCCCCACTTGCTGTGCCCCATTCACTGTGAACCACTTGGTGTGCACCACTCACGGCGCCCCACTTGCTATGCCCCACTCACTGTGAACCATTTGCTGCACTCCACTCACTGCAGCCCACTTGCTGTGCCCCACTCACTGCGCCCCACTTGCTATGCCCCACTCACTGTGAACCACTCACTGCACCCCACTTGCTTTGTCAAACTCACTGTGAATCATTCGCTGCGCCCCACTTGCTGTGTTCCATTCACTGTGAAACATTCGCTGCGCCCCACTTGCTGTGCCCCACTCACTGTGAACCACTAACTGCACCCCACTTGCTGTGTTCCACTCACTGTGAACCATTCACTGCGCCCCACTTGCTGTGCCCCAAACCAATACAAAACAAAACTGCAATTTTATATTATGCGAATGTAAAATGAATATTTTTTTTTACAAAATCACATTCAAGATTCAACATTTTTGAAGTACAAAACTGCCTAATCAGCTACTTAAACTGCACTGATTTGGCCCTGGTAAATGTAACTCAGAAACAAACTGAAAGTCAGGTCAGAAAGGAACAGGTTTCATTGATGGTTATATTCATGCATTCATTGACAGTTAACAGCATACATTGTAGTGCCATAGCACTATCATGCACCACTGCCACGCACCACTGCCACGCACCACTGCCACAAACTACTGCCACACACTACTACCACACACTACTGCCACGCACTACTGCCACGCACAACTGCCACACCCCACTGCCACGCACTACTGCCACGCACTACTGCCACACACCACTGCCACACACCACTGCCATGCACTACTGCCATGCACAACTGCCACACACCACTGCCACGCACTACTGCCATGCACTACTGCCACGCACCACTGCCACACACTATTGCTATACAGTACATGCACCACTGCCGTACAGTGCATGTACCACTGCCATGCACCATTACATCCAATCAATAGTGTAACTTCTTAAACCAAACTGAACACTTAGTCATCAAATCAATTCACCTCATCAAGGGAACCTGATCTCACGTTTATTATTTACGTCATGTTTTAGTTGATTGCAACCTTTTGTGTCTTTTGTAGAAGTCCGAAATCTGAAGAAACTGTGGCGTTGTCTTGTAGTACACACCACTGCCACTCGACTTCCGGCTACTTGGACTTGGTGCAGCGACTTGAATTTGGTGTAGATCATTTACAGAAAAACGCGGTATATCAAATAAAATAAGTATTACTATTGAATATATATTATACACAAACGTATTGTAGACATATATTAGGAAACAGGTATTGTTAATTATTAGTCAGAGGGAGTATTTTAGAGTAAGTTAGTTTCGGATTCTGTCAGGGAATTCAGCGAGCGATAATAGGGTTGTTTACTATTCGAAAATTGAGATAGCATAGTGAATAGTTTACATTGGCTAATATATATATAAGATAAAGTGATCTATATACTTAAATTACATACATAAGGTAATATCTGACATAGTGGTAGTAAACGTTTTCGGTAAAAAGGAATTAACAGCAGGATTTTAACGTAAATTAGTACACACTGACTTCGTTGTTTTGTTACACAGTGTTCTCCGTATTCGCTAGGTGGCAGGTTTTTTTTTTCTCATGCGAGGTTAATAGAAGACACAGTTAGCAAGTATATTAGACTAAAGTGTTCTTTTGATCACAAAAACAGCCTTATTCAAGGCTAACGTTGCAAACTAATTAAAACTAAATTGTATGATGGCGCCGTGCAAACGGCAGTTAAAGGCCACAAGGCACTTAATTTGTGGCAGTTGCAGTAACTGGGTGGACTTCGTCAAGTCTGGGTGCGAGAAGTCCTGGGCTGAGGTCCAGGCAGATAGTTTTAGTTTTGAGTGTAGGGGATGCGCGAAGATGAAGGAACTAGAGGTGGAGTTGGAAGAGCTGAGGCTGCTCGTTGTGGCAATGGTGGGAAGGGAACATGGGAGTTGTGCCAGTAGTTCCGGTAGGGGAACAGTAGACGATAAAGTGGGGAAAGACAAAAGAGATGCTAGGGAGAGCTCACTGCAGCCTGGGAGGAAGCTGAGAGGAGGGAAGGTGACAGGTCGTAGGGAGACAGGACGTAAGGAGACGGGAAGGAAAGGAACGGGAGGGAAGACAACCGGAGCGAAGGAGAGGGGAGTAGGGGAGACAGGAGGGAAGGAGAAGGGAGTGTGGGAGACAGGAGGGAAGGAGAAGGGAGTGGGGGAGACGGGAGGGAAAATAACCGGAGTGAAGGAGAGGGAAGTGGGAGAGACAAGAGCAAAGGAGTGGGAAGTGGGGGAGACAGGAGCGAAAGTGACAGGAGGGAAGGGGTCAGGACAGAATGTGATGGAGGGGATCGAACGGAAGAGTTATTCTGCAGCAGTGATAGAGGGGGTGAGGAAGAGAGCGAGGGTGTTTGTGGGGGATTCGATAGTTAGGAAGACCGACAGAGTCTTAAACAAGGGAGATGATGTGGTGGCCTGCTTGCCTGGAGCCAAAATAGAGGCGATAACTGACAGGGTAAAAAACATCGTAGGCTCGGGTAAGGGTGGATCTGTTTTAGTACACGTAGGGACAAATAACGTAGAGAGGGAGGGTACAACTGCCATAGTTAGGAAATATAGGCAGTTGGTCAGAACACTAAAACAGACGCGGGTTGAGCAGGTAATACTGTCAGGGATTTTACCTGTAATGGGCAGGAGGGGTCACAAATATCGAAATTGTCGGGGGATGGCAATTAACATGTTAGTCCAGAAGTTATGTAGGGAAGACGAAGTTGGATTTGTGGATTTATGGGGAAGTTTTGTTGGGAGGGCTGATATGTACATGAAGGATGGGCTTCATTTAAGTGGAAAGGGGGCGGCAGTATTCGCGGACAAACTTTCAGCAGCAGTAGATAGTGACTTGGGTACAATGACAAATATTTTTGGAAGTAAACATTCTTTAAACTAGAAGTGCAGGGGGGTTACCTAGAGGTGTCTCAAGCAGAACAAGAGGCCACTAGCACAGATAAACCAATATCAAATCATCCGAAAAACATCTCTGAAAAAGGTTATATATGCGTATGTTTAAATGCAAGGAGCATAGTAAATAAGAAAAACGAATTAAACATTATGGTAGAAGATATTGACCCTCACATAATTGGTATAACTGAATCATGGGCCAACATAGATATAACAGATGCTGAATTAGGACTGACAGGATATGTAATGTTTAGGAAAGATCGAATAGGAAGAAGGGGCGGGGGAGTTATTTTATATGTTAAAGAATCTATTCAGGCTTATGAAATAAAACTAGAAAGGGATGCAGATTGCGATGAAGCTGTTTGGTGCAAAATTGTTTCAGGAAATTCAAAATTAACTATTGGATTAGTTTACCGAAGTCCAAACATAAACGAAGAGGACAACACTAAAATATAAAACGCTATAAAGGAAGTTAGTAAAGGGGAATGTATCATAATGGGAGATTTTAACCATGGACACATACAATGGAATTCTCTAGAGAGCACAGGGATTGAGGACCAGCAATTTCTATTTTTAATCCAGGATAGCTTTCTTACTCAGCACGTACTAGAACCAACCAGGGGAGAAAATGTATTAGATATAGTTTTGTCATCACAAAAAGAATTAGTGGACAATGTAAAAATATTTGAACCATTGGGTAATAGTGACCATAATCAAATACATTTTGACATCAATGTAAAATCAGAAAGTAAAAATAAGAAAACGTACAAGAGAAACTTCCACAATGGTAACTACAAAGATATGAGAAAATACTTAGCAAAGCTAGATTGGAATAACATGCTGATGAATAAGACCGCAATTGAATGTTGGAATATTCTAAAATATGAAATTGAGAGTATCATCGATAAATTTGTTCCCTTCCAAAAACAAGGAAAACGGTGTAGAAAGAAACACTTGTCAAAAGAGGCTATTAGAAAAATAATGCTAAAACAAACTATGTGGAGGGTTTATAGGCGTACCAGAAAGGACGAAGACTATGCAAAATACAAAGAGGCACTTAATGCAGGTACAACTGAAATCAGACAATCTAAAAGAAGCTATGAGCTAGCATGTAACATAAAAAATGACAGCAAGAGTTTTTATGCATATGTCAGGAGTAAACAAAACGTACAAGACAAGGTTGGACCTCTAGAAGACAGTGCTGGAAATATAATATCACAGGGGTTTTTAATGGCGGAAGACCTAAATGGTTACTTCAGTTCAGTGTTTACCAAAGAAGATATTAGTTCATTACCAGTTGCTGATGCTAAATTTCAGGGGGCTAAATCTGACTATTTAGGTCCGTTAGTTGTAACTCCAGAATTGGTAGCTAAGAAAATAAAGGCAATGAAGGATAACAAATCACCGGGAGTGGATGGGATTCCTCCAAAATTACTAATGGAAACAGTAGAACAAATCAGTATACCACTTGCAAGAGTATTCAACTTGTCATTAAAAGAGGGAGTTGTTCCGTTTGAATGGAAAGAAGCAAACATCATACCATTATTTAAAAAGGGTTGGAGAAATAAGTCAGAGAATTACAGACCAGTGAGTTTAACGTCAGTGATTTGTAAATTATTAGAAAGGTTAATTAAAGACCATATGGTGGAATTCCTCGTTAAGCATAAATTATTAAATTCATCTCAACATGGATTCCTTAAAGCGAGGTCATGCTTAACAAATATGTTATGTTTTTTGGAAGAAATCACTAAGTGGATAGACGTGGGATCGCCAGTAGATATTATCTACTTAGATTTTCAGAAAGCTTTTGACAAAGTGCCACATCAACGATTACTACTTAAATTAAAAGCCCATGGTATCGGGGATAGCATAACTGACTGGATAGAACAATGGCTGACTGACAGAAGACAACGAGTTGTAGTAGATGGAGAAGTTTCAAATTGGAAATCGGTTTTGAGGTACCTCAAGGATCAGTATTAGGACCTATATTATTCTTAATTTATATCAATGACTTGGACGACAGTATAACAAGTAACGTACTGAAATTTGCAGATGACACAAAACTGTTTAGAAAGGTTAATACTGATGGTGATAAACAACATTTACAAAACGATCTAGACAGATTAGTGAAATGGTCTGAGAAATGGCAGATGATGTTCAATTTTGGGAAATGTAAATGCCTACATACAGGACATAGGAACTTGAATGTAAACTATAAAATGGGAGATACTGTTCTGGGTACTACTGTAAAAGAAAAGGACTTAGGAGTTACAATAAGCGCTGATATGAAAGTTTCAGAGCAGTGCGGTATTGCAGCTTCAAAGGGTAATCAAATTCTTGGATTGATTAGAAGAAACATAACATACAAGGGAAAAAAGTTAATTATACCTCTTTATAAAGCAATAGTTAGACCTCATTTAGAATACTGTATACAAGCATGGAAGACATATCGAAGGAAGGATATAGATACGCTTGAACGCATACAAAGGAGAGCAACTAAAATGATTCCAGAACTGAGAGACCTTAGTTATGAAGAACGCTTGAAAGAATGTGGTTTAACAACAAGGAGGTTAAGAGGAGATCAGATTGAAGTTTTTAAGATATTGAATGGGTATGAAAATATTGATAGAAATATGTTTTTCTCACTCAAGAAGGATAGCAGAACTAGAGGACATGAGGTAAAATTAGTAAAGGATCAATGTAGATTGGACATCAGGAAGCACTCGTTCTCACAGAGGACAATAAATGAATGGAACAAATTGTCTACAGATTGTGTAACTGCTAGCAGCGTGAATATGTTTAAAAACAAGGTTGACACATATCTCAGGAGGGCGGGCTATAAGTAGATGAACATTGTTGGACTCTCGATAAGCCAATGGCTTCCTTGTCCACTTGCCATCTGGGCCTTTGGCTTGGATGGCAAATCTTGTTAAATCTTGTTAAATCTACTGGTCACCTAATTATCACACACCATAATGTTTAAGTTAGGGGTGATCTCAAAACAGTGATACTACGATACTATACAAAACATTGATACTACAATACTATACAAAACAGTGATACTACAATACTATAAAAAAATATACACTATGATACTATACACAAGTGATACTACAATACTATACAAAATATTGATACTACAATACTACACATAATTGGTTTCATGAAGTTGTTTCATTTGGCACTGTACATAAATGTATTATCCCCCAAAACATTGCTTATTTTCCAGTAACAGTTAGGAAGGTGCTGACTTCGAGCATGTGCAGACAGTTTTGTGTTATGACAGCTGAAGTACCGCCTGATCACTACAGCTGAAGTGCCTCCTGGTGACTACAGCTGAAGAGCCCCCTGGTGACTACAGCTGAAGTGCCCCCTGGTGACTACAGCTGAAGAGACCCCTGGTGACTACAGCTGAAGTGCCCCCTGGTGACTACAGCTGAAGAGCCCCCTGGTGACTACAGCTGAAGTGCCCCCTGGTGACTACAACTGAAGAGCCCCCTGGTGACTACAGCTGAAGTGCCCCCTAGTGACTACAGCTGAAGAGCCCCCTGGTGACTACAAAGTTGCTGTGATGACACAAGTCCACTTGATTCAACGTTTCATATGTGGCAGTGTCATACATCAGTGTTGAGATCATCCCTTGAGTAGACAGAGAAAGATGTCTTACCATTTTTTTAAGGAACTGTCCCACCACGACATGCAGAGTATTAGTTACCATCAATTAATTCCATATTCCATGTTCCTCTAAGTTCTTTTATACACACACTGAGGTTACATGAAATGATACACTGATCTACGGGCAGATGATCTGTTAGAATCATATGATACTTAGTAGTAATGATATCTGCTTGATCTGTTTAGCCAGCAGGTCACTGCATAAATCCTGATTCACTGGACAAGTGTTGAGGACTCCACATTCCTTGTGAGTGTGACAGCCGAGTGTCACAGGTTAATGAGGTGTTCATGAATACAGCGGCCTGAACCGAGACAATGAGGAATGAAACAAACAAGTTTCAGGTATCTAGTGTCAGTGGTCAGTGTGGTCAGTGCAGTTAGTGTGGTCATTGTGGTCATCAGTGTGGTCAGTGTGGTCATCTGTGTTGTCAGTGTGGTCATCAGTGTGGTCATCAGTGTGGTCAGTGTTGTTATTGTGGTCAGCATGGTTGTCAGCGTGGTTGTCAGTGTGGTCATCAGTGTGATCAGTGTGTTCATCAGTGTGGTCAGTGTGGGGTCAGTATGGTTGTCAGTGTGGTCCATGTGGTCATCAGCATGGTAATCAGTGTGGTCATCAGTGTGGTCAGTATTGTCAGCATGGTCATCAGTGTGGTCGTCAGTGTTGTCAGCGTTGTCATCAGTGTGGTCAGCATGGTCGTCAGCGTGGTCGTCAGTGTGGTCAGTGTTGTCACTGTGGTCAACAGTGTGGTCAGCGTGGTCGTCAGTGTGGTCAGCATGGTCATCAGCATGGTCAGTTCTGTAGACACATTTTAACATGTGTGATTAAAGCTAGAACTGTTACAAAAAATTTGTGTACATTTGGGAGAAGGTTAAGTTTCCTTTCAAAGTCTCTATTAGGGGTCAACAGTTTGTACTGAACTATTGATGCATTAGTCATCAGCACCTCTGATATCCTATCTTCACAACCAGAGGCTTCTGACTACATCAGTAGCCCTGACAGATGACCCATTGAAATACTGACTTTTCAGTTGCTATATTAACCAATGAGATTGCAAGCTTGAATTTCTGAAGCCAGAACCCATCATCTCTGGTCGGCGGGTAACGATAGGCATTTCTTGGTAATTCTAGTTGAAGTTTTAGGGAAGAGTGACTCTCGGCCATCTAGCCCCCAGAGTCTCAGCCATCTAGTCCCCAGAGACTCAGCCATCTAGTCCCCAGAGTCTCAGCCATCTAGTCCCCAGAGTCTCAGCCATCTAGTCCCCAGAGTCTCAGCCATCTAGTGCCCAGAGACTCAGCCATCTAGCCCCCAGAGTCTCAGCCATCTAGCCCCCAGAGTCTCAGCCATCTAGTCCCCAGAGTCTCAGCCATCTAGTGCCCAGAGACTCAGCCATCTAGCCCCCAGAGTCTCAGCCATCTAGTCCCCAGAGACTCAGCCATCTAGCCCCCAGAGTCTCAGCCATCTAGCCCCCAGAGACTCAGCCATCTAGCCCCCAGAGTCTCCGCCATCTAGTCCCCAGAGTCTCAGCCATCTAGTCCCCAGAGACTCAGCCATCTAGTCCCCAGAGACTCAGCCATCTAGCCCCCAGAGTCTCAGCCATCTAGTCCCCAGAGTCTCAGCCATCTAGTCCCCAGAGACTCAGCCATCTAGTCCCCAGAGTCTCAGCCATCTAGTCCCCAGAGTCTCAGCCATCTAGCCCCCAGAGTCTCAGCCATCTAGTCCCCAGAGTCTCAGCCATCTAGTGCCCAGAGACTCAGCCATCTAGTCCCCAGAGTCTCAGCCATCTAGTGCCCAGAGACTCAGCCATCTAGTGCCATGAGACTCAGCCATCTAGTCCCCAGAGTCTCAGCCATCTAGTCCCCAGAGTCTCAGCCATCTAGTCCCCAGAGTCTCAGCCATCTAGTCCCCAGAGTCTCAGCCATCTAGTGCCCAGAGACTCAGCCATCTAGCCCCCAGAGTCTCAGCCATCTAGCCCCCAGAGACTCAGCCATCTAGCCCCCAGAGTCTCCGCCACCTAGTCCCCAGAGTCTCAGCCATCTAGTCCCCAGAGACTCAGCCATCTAGCCCCCAGAGTCTCAGCCATCTAGTCCCCAGAGTCTCAGCCATCTAGTCCCCAGAGTCTCAGCCATCTAGTCCCCACAGACTCAGCCATCTAGTCCCCACAGACTCAGCCATCTAGCCCCCAGAGTCTCAGCCATCTAGTCCCCAGAGTCTCAGCCATCTAGTGCCCAGAGACTCAGCCATCTAGTCCCCAGAGTCTCAGCCATCTAGTGCCCAGAGACTCAGCCATCTAGACCCCAGAGTCTCAGCCATCTAGTCCCCAGAGACTCAGCCATCTAGTCCCCAGAGTCTCAGCCATCTAGTCCCCAGAGTCTCAGCCATCTAGTGCCCAGAGACTCAGCCATCTAGTGCCCAGAGACTCAGCCATCTAGTCCCCAGAGTCTCAGCCATCTAGTGCCCAGAGACTCAGCCATCTAGACCCCAGAGTCTCAGCCATCTAGTCCCCAGAGACTCAGCCATCTAGTCCCCAGAGTCTCAGCCATCTAGTCCCCAGAGTCTCAGCCATCTAGTGCCCAGAGACTCAGCCATCTAGTGCCCAGAGACTCAGCCATCTAGTCCCCAGAGACTCAGCCATCTAGTCCCCAGAATCTCAGCCATCTAGCCCCCAGAGTCTCAGCCATCTAGTCCCCAGAGTCTCAGCCATCTAGTCCCCAGAGTCTCAGCCATCTAGTGCCCAGAGACTCAGCCATCTAGTCCCCAGAGTCTCAGCCATCTAGTGCCCAGAGACTCAGCCATCTAGTGCCCAGAGACTCAGCCATCTAGTCCCCAGAGTCTCAGCCATCTAGTCCCCAGAGTCTCAGCCATCTAGTCCCCAGAGTCTCAGTCATCTAGTCCCCAGAGTCTCAGCCATCTAGTGCCCAGAGACTCAGCCATCTAGCCCCCAGAGTCTCAGCCATCTAGCCCCCAGAGACTCAGCCATCTAGCCCCCAGAGTCTCCGCCACCTAGTCCCCAGAGTCTCAGCCATCTAGTCCCCAGAGTCTCAGCCATCTAGTCCCCAGAGTCTCAGCCATCTAGTCCCCAGAGTCTCAGTCATCTAGTCCCCAGAGTCTCAGCCATCTAGTGCCCAGAGACTCAGCCATCTAGCCCCCAGAGTCTCAGCCATCTAGCCCCCAGAGTCTCAGCCATCTAGACCCCAGAGTCTCAGCCATCTAGCCCCCAGAGTCTCAGCCATCTAGTCCCCAGAGTCTCAGCCATCTAGTCCCCAGAGTCTCAGCCATCTAGCCCCCAGAGTCTCAGCCATCTAGTCCCCAGAGTCTCAGCCATCTAGTGCCCAGAGACTCAGCCATCTAGTCCCCAGAGTCTCAGCCATCTAGTGCCCAGAGACTCAGCCATCTAGTGCCCAGAGACTCAGCCATCTAGTCCCCAGAGTCTCAGCCATCTAGTCCCCACAGACTCAGCCATCTAGTCCCCAGAGTCTCAGCCATCTAGCCCCCAGAGTCTCAGCCATCTAGTCCCCAGAGTCTCAGCCATCTAGTCCCCAGAGACTCAGCCATCTAGTCCCCAGAGTCTCAGCCATCTAGTGCCCAGAGACTCAGCCATCTAGTGACCAGAGACTCAGCCATCTAGTCCCCAGAGACTCAGCCATCTAGTCCCCAGAGTCTCAGCCATCTAGTCCCCAGAGTCTCAGCCATCTAGTGCCCAGAGACTCAGCCATCTAGTGCCCAGAGACTCAGCCATCTAGTCCCCAGAGACTCAGCCATCTAGTGCCCAGAGACTCAGCCATCTAGTGCCCAGAGACTCAGCCATCTAGTCCCCAGAGTCTCAGCCATCTAGTCCCCACAGACTCAGCCATCTAGTCCCCAGAGTCTCAGCCATCTAGTCCCCAGAGTCTCAGCCATCTAGTGCCCAGAGACTCAGCCATCTAGTCCCCAGAGTCTCAGCCATCTAGTGCCCAGAGACTCAGCCATCTAGTGACCAGAGACTCAGCCATCTAGTCCCCAGAGACTCAGCCATCTAGTCCCCAGAGACTCAGCCATCTAGTCCCCAGAGTCTCAGCCATCTAGACCCCAGAGTCTCAGCCATCTAGTCCCCAGAGACTCAGCCATCTAGTCCCCAGAGTCTCAGCCATCTAGTCCCCAGAGTCTCAGCCATCTAGTGCCCAGAGACTCAGCCATCTAGTGCCCAGAGACTCAGCCATCTAGTCCCCAGAGACTCAGCCATCTAGTCCCCAGAGTCTCAGCCATCTAGCCCCCAGAGTCTCAGCCATCTAGTCCCCAGAGTCTCAGCCATCTAGTCCCCAGAGTCTCAGCCATCTAGTGCCCAGAGACTCAGCCATCTAGTCCCCAGAGTCTCAGCCATCTAGTGCCCAGAGACTCAGCCATCTAGTGCCCAGAGACTCAGCCATCTAGTCCCCAGAGTCTCAGCCATCTAGTCCCCAGAGTCTCAGCCATCTAGTCCCCAGAGTCTCAGTCATCTAGTCCCCAGAGTCTCAGCCATCTAGTGCCCAGAGACTCAGCCATCTAGCTCCCAGAGTCTCAGCCATCTAGCCCCCAGAGACTCAGCCATCTAGCCCCCAGAGTCTCCGCCACCTAGTCCCCAGAGTCTCAGCCATCTAGTCCCCAGAGACTCAGCCATCTAGCCCCCAGAGTCTCAGCCATCTAGTCCCCAGAGTCTCAGCCATCTAGTCCCCAGAGTCTCAGCCATCTAGCCCCCAGAGTCTCAGCCATCTAGCCCCCAGAGTCTCAGCCATCTAGTGCCCAGAGACTCAGCCATCTAGTGCCCAGAGACTCAGCCATCTAGTCCCCAGAGTTTCAGCCATCTAGTCCCCAGAGTCTCAGCCATCTAGTCCCCAGAGTCTCAGCCATCTAGTGCCCAGAGACTCAGCCATCTAGCCCCCAGAGTCTCAGCCATCTAGCCCCCAGAGACTCAGCCATCTAGCCCCCAGAGTCTCCGCCACCTAGTCCCCAGAGTCTCCGCCATCTAGTCCCCAGAGTCTCAGCCATCTAGTCCCCAGAGTCTCAGTCATCTAGTCCCCAGAGTCTCAGCCATCTAGTGCCCAGAGACTCAGCCATCTAGCCCCCAGAGTCTCAGCCATCTAGCCCCCAGAGTCTCCGCCACCTAGTCCCCAGAGTCTCAGCCATCTAGCCCCCAGAGTCTCAGCCATCTAGTCCCCAGAGTCTCAGCCATCTAGTCCCCAGAGTCTCAGCCATCTAGCCCCCAGAGTCTCAGCCATCTAGTGCCCAGAGTCTCAGCCATCTAGTGACCAGAGACTCAGCCATCTAGTCCCCAGAGACTCAGCCATCTAGTCCCCAGAGTCTCAGCCATCTAGTGCCCAGAGACTCAGCCATCTAGTGACCAGAGACTCAGCCATCTAGTCCCCAGAGACTCAGCCATCTAGTCCCCAGAGTCTCAGCCATCTAGTCCCCAGAGTCTCAGCCATCTAGTGCCCAGAGACTCAGCCATCTAGTGCCCAGAGACTCAGCCATCTAGTCCCCAGAGACTCAGCCATCTAGTGCCCAGAGACTCAGCCATCTAGTGCCCAGAGACTCAGCCATCTAGTCCCCAGAGTCTCAGCCATCTAGTCCCCACAGACTCAGCCATCTAGTCCCCAGAGTCTCAGCCATCTAGTCCCCAGAGTCTCAGCCATCTAGTGCCCAGAGACTCAGCCATCTAGTCCCCAGAGTCTCAGCCATCTAGTGCCCAGAGACTCAGCCATCTAGTGACCAGAGACTCAGCCATCTAGTCCCCAGAGACTCAGCCATCTAGTCCCCAGAGACTCAGCCATCTAGTCCCCAGAGTCTCAGCCATCTAGACCCCAGAGTCTCAGCCATCTAGTCCCCAGAGACTCAGCCATCTAGTCCCCAGAGTCTCAGCCATCTAGTCCCCAGAGTCTCAGCCATCTAGTGCCCAGGAGACTCAGCCATCTAGTGCCCAGAGACTCAGCCATCTAGTCCCCAGAGACTCAGCCATCTAGTCCCCAGAATCTCAGCCATCTAGCCCCCAGAGTCTCAGCCATCTAGTCCCCAGAGTCTCAGCCATCTAGTCCCCAGAGTCTCAGCCATCTAGTGCCCAGAGACTCAGCCATCTAGTCCCCAGAGTCTCAGCCATCTAGTGCCCAGAGACTCAGCCATCTAGTGCCCAGAGACTCAGCCATCTAGTCCCCAGAGTCTCAGCCATCTAGTCCCCAGAGTCTCAGCCATCTAGTCCCCAGAGTCTCAGTCATCTAGTCCCCAGAGTCTCAGCCATCTAGTGCCCAGAGACTCAGCCATCTAGCTCCCAGAGTCTCAGTCTAGCCCCCAGAGACTCAGCCATCTAGCCCCCAGAGTCTCCGCCACCTAGTCCCCAGAGTCTCAGCCATCTAGTCCCCAGAGTCTCAGCCATCTAGCCCCCAGAGTCTCAGCCATCTAGTCCCCAGAGTCTCAGCCATCTAGTGCCCAGAGACTCAGCCATCTAGTCCCCAGAGTCTCAGCCATCTAGTGCCCAGAGACTCAGCCATCTAGTGCCCAGAGACTCAGCCATCTAGTCCCCAGAGACTCAGCCATCTAGTCCCCAGAGACTCAGCCATCTAGTCCCCAGAGTCTCAGCCATCTAGACCCCAGAGTCTCAGCCATCTAGTCCCCAGAGACTCAGCCATCTAGTGCCCAGAGTCTCAGCCATCTAGTCCCCAGAGTCTCAGCCATCTAGTGCCCAGAGACTCAGCCATCTAGTGCCCAGAGACTCAGCCATCTAGTCCCCAGAGACTCAGCCATCTAGTCCCCAGAGACTCAGCCATCTAGTCCCCAGAATCTCAGCCATCTAGCCCCCAGAGTCTCAGCCATCTAGTCCCCAGAGACTCAGCCATCTAGTCCCCAGAATCTCAGCCATCTAGCCCCCAGAGTCTCAGCCATCTAGTCCCCAGAGTCTCAGCCATCTAGTCCCCAGAGTCTCAGCCATCTAGTCACCAGAAACTTGTCAACCAAGACAGGAAGTAAGACAAAGTACAACTGTTTCAATGTAAATCCACACATGGCATGGGATAGACTGAAATCCACAGTCGATCTGTGTAATCTATCTGGCGGGATTAGTTCTGATGTCTGTGTTTGACTCCAGCTAGAGGGGTAGGGTGTGAGCTAGAGTGGGGTAGGGTGTGAGCTAGAGTGGGGTAGGGTGTGAGCTAGAGTGGGGTAGAGTAATCTCATCCAGACAATATGCAGCTAGTTATATGATAAATCTACAATTTGTGACCTCATATTTAACCTATGTCTCCCAAGTTGTATTTATATAAACGCTGTTAACATAGAGTATAAATTCTTGATCTGTTGATAAGAGTTTTCATTCAAGCAACTGTTATCTGCGAGATGACATTTCTGCCCAACATGGTTCACCAGGTTCCAGATGTCACACACACACCCAAGGCTATGGAACCTTCAAAATATAGGTAACAAACAAATACATTTATAATATACAACATTGTACCACCCACGAAGATGAAACAGCACTGTACAAAAGCAAGCTATAACTAAGTACAGTGTACTATCTTAGCCCTAGATAATTCACAAGCTGTGATACACTGTGATACACTGTGATACAGCACTTTACAAAATTATGTAGAAGTGACTGGGTTTCACTTTCAAAGTACAGAATAGAAGTAACACATATATGTCACATGACAAGTAAGTCATCCATTAAGGAGGACAGGTACATTGGTTTTCTGTTACTTATCAAATCAATTTTAAACTGTCCAATCTTACATATCGTGCTCTATCTACACCAAAACCAAACTACTTGGCCAGTCTCCTGCATCTAAACAGCTCAGATCAACCATATCACAACTAAAACTAAACTTGGGCAAACCTGCTTTCTATGTCGCTGCACTTAGGGTCTGGAATGAACTCCCCATCACTTTGAAAACAAGAATCTGAAACTATAGCCACTTTCCGTTAAAAAACTCAAGAATTTATTCCAAACTGCATTTCCAACAAACCTTCGTTCTGATGATTATTAATATTATTATTATTAGGTATAGTGCTAAACACTTCATTGACAATCACACTTCTAACACTAACCCTCATTGCGACACCCTTACACTTCATTGACAGTCACACTTCTAACACTAACCCTCATTGGGACACCCTTACACTTCATTGACAGTCACACTTCTAACACTAACCCTCATTGGGACACCCTTACACTTCATTGACAGTCACACTTCTAACACTAACCCTCATTGGGACACCCTTACACTTCATTGACAGTCACATTTCTAACACTAACCCTCATTGGGACACCCTTACACTTCATTGACAGTCACTTCTAACACTAACCATCATTGGGACACCCTTACACTTCACTGACAGTCACACTTCTAACACTAACCCTCATTGGGACACCCTTACACTTAATTGACAATCACACTTCTAACACTAACCATCACTGGGACACCCTTACAACAAAAGAAGCCACTATTGACTATGAACTACAGGCTCTTAGTTTTTCCACTTGGTGAGTCCACGACCAGTACATATCCCACTCTGTCATTGTCATACTGTGGTAGAGACTAGAGTTAGAGTTGGTGAGTCCAAGACCAGTACATATCCCACTCTGTCATTGTCATACTGTGGTCGAGACTAGAGTTAGAGTTGGTGAGTCCAAGACCTGTACATATCCCACTCTGTCATTGTCATACTGTGGTAGAGACTAGAGTTAGAGTTGGTGAGTCCAAGACCAGTACATATCCCACTCTGTCATTGTCATACTGTGGTCGAGACTAGAGTTAGAGTTGGTGAGTCCAAGACCAGTACATATCCCACTCTGTCATTGTCATACTGTGGTCGAGACTAGAGTTAGAGTTGGTGAGTCCAAGACCTGTACATATCCCACTCTGTCATTGTCATACTGTGGTAGAGACTAGAGTTAGAGTTGGTAAGTCCAAGACCAGTACATATCCCACTCTGTCATTGTCATACTGTGGTCGAGACTAGAGTTAGAGTTGGTGAGTCCAAGACCAGTACATATCCCACTCTGTCATTGTCATACTGTGGTCGAGACTAGAGTTAGAGTTGTTAAGTCCAAGACCAGTACATATCCCACTCTGTCATTGTCATACTGTGGTAGAGACTAGAGATAGAGTTGGTGAGTCCAAGACCAGTACATATCCCACTCTGTCATTGTCATACTGTGGTCGAGACTAGAGTTAGAGTTGTTAAGTCCAAGACCAGTACATATCCCACTCTGTCATTGTCATACTGTGGTCGAGACTAGAGTTAGAGTTGTTGAGTCCAAGACCAGTACATATCCCACTCTGTCATTGTCATACTGTGGTAGAGACTAGAGTTAGAGTTTGTGAGTCCAAGACCAGTACATATCCCACTCTGTCATTGTCATACTGTGGTCGAGACTAGAGTTAGAGTTGGTGAGTCCAAGACCAGTACATATCCCACTCTGTCATTGTCATACTGTGGTAGAGACTAGAGTTAGAGTTGGTGAGTCCAAGACCAGTACATATCCCACTCTGTCATTGTCATACTGTGGTAGAGACAGGGGTTCATCCAGGGTCAAATTCTTGCCAGTCCAAAATGTTTTGAGAATTTAACAAAATGCGTGTGCGCGCTCGATTGCGCGCTCGGTCGCACGATAAAAAATGTAAGTATAATATATATATATAGTCAAGCTATAACAATACGATATATATATATATATATGTATGTATATATATATATATAAATATATATATATATATATATGTGTGTGTGTGTGTATATATATATTTACTTACATAATCATTTTAACTAAGTCTTAACAGACAGGGGTAACTATCAATACATTTACCTGTATGTAGTGTTTGCATCATAAATAATAATCATTAATAATTGAAAATAACAACTGACAAACAAAGATACAGTCTTCTAACGCGAGTCCATTCAGTGTCTGGGAATACTGTACCACCCACAATTAAAACATCATAGCTTTGCTAATTATCATCATAAAAGTATGAATGAAGTATCATTTTGTTAGTTGTTAAGATTCTATTTTCTACAATATAATGATAATAACTACAACACATTATGTAATCATGGGAACATTACTATCTGAAATTTAATTTAATCACAACTGAAAACAAAGATAAACCAACTTCACCATGCTACCAAATTTTGTTTGAGTGGTTGAATGTCCCTACATCCATCCAGTGGTGAAAATGTAGCCAAAGATGTAAGCTACAGTAAAGCAAACCTGAATCAAATATGTTGAACAGTTTTGTTTGTATCACGTTTTATGTAGAAGCATGCCAAACGTTGATGATTTTTAAAATGAGTATCAAAACAGAAAGCAAAAAATAAACATATTTCACCCTGCTACTAGATAATTTATGAGTGGCTGAATGTCCCTATATCCAGTGGGACAAATGTAGCCATATGTGTAAGCTTTAACATAAAGCAAACATGAATCAAATATGTTGAGCAGTATTGTTTTTATGATGTTTTATGTAGAAACATGTAAAATCGTTAAATTTTGTTTGTTTTGGGTTTCCCCACACACATCAAAGATGTTGAGTGGAAGGTGGATACAATGTAATTACTGGCGGGCGCGCCGCCGACTTCCAAGAAAATGATATTGGCTTGACCTATTTCTCACAGACTGAATTTGCCAGTCAACTGAATTTACCACACGTTGTAGTTAGCATTGCGTTGAATAACGGGTGTGTCAGATTATAAAAACGACATGGACGGGTCCAACCCGTCCAAGATAAATCTTTACCCGTCCAAAAACGCACTTTGCGCATTTTACCCGTCCAAAAGACGGGTGGACGGGTCTGTGGATGAGTCTATGGGTAGAGACTAGAGTTAGAGTTGGTGAGTCCAAGACCAGTACATATCCCACTCTGTCATTGTCATACTGTGGTCGAGACTAGAGTTAGAGTTTGTGAGTCCAAGACCAGTACATATCCCACTGTCATTGTCATACTGTGGTCGAGAGGGAGAGCAGCCAGGGTTAGGGAGAGCAGCCAAGGTGATGGAGAGCAGCCAGGGTGATTGAGAGCAGCAAGGGTGATAGAGAGCAGCCAGGGTGAGAGAGAGCAGCCAGGGTGAGAGAGAGCAGCCAGGGTGAGGTAGAGCAGCCAGGGTTAGAGAGAGCAGCCAGGGTGAGGGAGAGCGGCCAGGGTGATGGAGAGCAGCACGAGGGAGAGCAGCCAGGGTGAGGGAGAGCAGTCAGGGTGAGAGAGAGCAGCCAGGGTGAGAGAGAGCAGTCAGGGTGAGGGAGAGCAGTCAGGGTGAGAGAGAGCAGCCAGGGTGAGGGAGAGCAGCAAGGGTGAGAGAGAGCAGCCAGGGTGAAGGAGAGCAGCCAGTGTGAGAGAGCAGCCAGGGTGAGAGAGAGCAGCTAGGGTGATGGACAGCAGCCAGGGTGAGGGAGAACAGCCAGGGTGAGGGAGAGCAGTCAGGGTGAAAGAGAGCAGCCAGGGTGAGGGAGAGCAGTCAGGGTGAGAGAGAGCAGCCAGGGTGAGAGAGAGCAGTCAGGGTGAGAGAGAGCAGCCAGGGTGAGGGAGAGCAGCAAGGGTGAGAGAGAGCAGCCAGGGTGAAGGAGAGCAGCCAGTGTGAGAGAGCAGCCAGGGTGAGAGAGAGCAGTCAGGGTGATGGACAGCAGCCAGGGTGAGGGAGAACAGCCAGGGTGAACAAAGTTTGCAAGGCTTTGAAACGGCAGCAGTTGGACTGGAACCCGTCTTCTCAATAGACAGACCAGCTCACTAACCATCCATGATCCACATGTAACATGATGTAATCCAAGGATTGGCAGTGTTCCCTCAACACTTCACTCACAATCACATTTCTTACACTACATAACCAACTGAACAGAAACTCTTACCTGTCTATATGCGCAATCAATCACCAAGTGAACTTACCTGACTATGTGCGCTATCAATCACCAAGTGTACTTCACCAGGATGTGATGTAACTCCCCTGCCCCGGATATCCTGTTAATCTCACCTCATACTGACCACAGTGGACAATCACTAGCAACAAGATGTGGTCATTTCTAATTCTGATACACCTGACGTCAGAGAACCGCCAATGGCTGCACTGGCCAGCTGACTGACTGATCGACTGTCCAACCCCACGGATGTGTCTAGTCTGGTCCACAGTGTCCCCGGCAGCTCTGACCCACCTCACCGGTACGCCGCCCCCAGTAAACCTGAAAGCGCCTTTCTCCTACTACATCATAATTTTCCTGCATGGCTGATCAACCATGAAGGGGTCATATCCACAGCACTGCAGATAATTAATAACACAGGCTGTTTTAATTAATGCTGTGAGAAGCTCAGGGAATACACCTGATGTGATTGGTCAAAGCTAATTTTTTATAATTAACTAACTGTAAAGGTCAATGAAATTGAAATTATAAATCAGAAAAGGTAATATACAAAAATTAAGTGAAATATCATTAATGGAGATATGAGGGGTGAAACGACTGGATTCCAAACAAAACACAAATGTGGATAGTTGTTGTCAGAAAAGACTGGGTCAACAGATCAAATGTGTGACGTAGAAAAAATGTGTTATTCTTTGATATTCCCCCCAGATACGCATTATGATGTAAATAGACTTGCATATAAAAGTGCAATAGTGAATGAGGCGGGTGGAGCGAGGTCCTTGTCACACTCCATCTCCATACTAGAAGTCTTTGTTCTGTCTCTGAGGGACCATTTCAATAGTTGACACAAAATATTTGGAAACACAGGAACTAGCGTTTTATCAATTGCTGCACCAACTCTTTGGAACTCACCCATTGTTTGTTGTAAATCATCAGGAAACACAATAAAACTTTTTGTCATCTGAAGACTTATCTTTTACCCCCCCACGTGCCTTCCCTCCTTACATCTCCAGCGTACCCACCTGTCTGTTAACAACTTTAACATTGTACAATAACTGAGATTACCAAACACGTCCATTTTGATGTATCTCCTGGTTCCAGTCTCCAAGGATTTAGTAAGACAGAAGTTGTTATATTGTTACTATTAAAAGATTAATATAGGAAATCTCTATTGCAATTGTTCAATTTTTCAGTATGTACTTCAGTATCTCAATACCTGTGCTCTAGACTTCTGCTGCTCTAGACTCTTCTGTACTTCAGTATCTCAATACCTGTGCTCTAGACTCCTGCAGCTCTAGACTCTTCTGTACTTCAGTATCTCAATACCTGTGCTCTAGACTCCTGCTGCTCTAGACTCTTCTGTACCTCAGTATCTCAATATATGTGCTCTAGACTCTTGCTAGCCAACACAGAACTTCACTGAGGTCCAGTACAACAAGGCCAATCACATGTAAACAACATTATCTATTTTATTACAGTACAAATCATATAGGTATATATTTATCATGAGTAGTTTATTGTTGCAATAGACAGATTTAACACTGTTATCTAATTGGTTCTACGCCTAAGATTGCAAGAGTTTTGTACATAAAAAACACACCAAGTTACCTAGAAGTGTACACTGAACGAAATACAGTGAAACCTTTGGGTAATGAACAAGGTCGGAGTAGACAATGCGTGTTGTAAAGTGGTCACTATACAGGGACTGTATAGTTATTAGAATTTAGGACATACCAAAACATGTTGAATTAAAAACAGCTGTCAATATTTTTGATGTTTGTTAAGGAAGTTTTCTCTATACATTTCTAAAAAAAATGCTGCACATAAAGCTGTACATGTCATAACTAATTAATAAACAGTATTCTAATATAAATGGGTGTACATACGTGGGTGTACATACATGGGTGTACACACATGGGTGTACACACATGGGTGTACACACATGGGTGTACATACATGGGTGTACATACATGGATGTCTTCACGGTCACTTCCGTTGAATCTTGATATGTGCAAATTTTAAGTAATTACCCTGGTAAGTAAATTTCCCTGCAACATCACCAGGCGAGGGGTGGGAGGAGCGACTGATGTCCCAGCGATTATAAGGAGCACCTGATGGTGATACAATGACATGGAAGAAGGAATCAGGCTAGACGGGAAACATGGGAAGCTAAAGCAACTATTCAACAGTGGGAAGAGATGGGACTGGCTGAGGTCACAGTAGTGGGAGAGTTGACTAAGTTGACATTGGCAGATAAAGGTAAGTTCTTAAATAGGACAGTAATCACAGTAGACAGTCCTTGGAACTATTCAACAGTGGGAAGAGATGGGACTGGCTGAGGTCACAGTAGTGGGAGAGTTGACTAAGTTGACATTGGCAGATAAAGGTAAGTTCTTAAATAGGACAGTAATCACAGTAGACAGTCCTTGGAACTATTCAACAGTGGGAAGAGATGGGACTGGCTGAAGTCACAGTAGTGGGAGAGTTGACTAAGTTGACATTGGCAGATAAAGGTAAGTTCTTAAATAGGACAGTAATCACAGTAGACAGTCCTTGGAACTATTCAACAGTGGGAAGAGATGGGACTGGCTGAGGTCACAGTAGTGGGAGAGTTGACTAAGTTGACATTGGCAGATAAAGGTAAGTTCTTAAATAGGACAGTAATCACAGTAGACAGTCCTTGGAACTATTCAACAGTGGGAAGAGATGGGACTGGCTGAAGTCACAGTAGTGGGAGAGTTGACTAAGTTGACATTGGCAGATAAAGGTAAGTTCTTAAATAGGACAGTAATCACAGTAGACAGTCCTTGGAACTATTCAACAGTGGGAAGAGATGGGACTGGCTGAAGTCAAAGTAGTGGGAGAGTTGACTAAGTTGACATTGGTAGATAAAGGTAAGTTCTTAAATAGGACAGTAATCACAGTAGACAGTCCTTGGAACTATTCAACAGTGGGAAGAGATGGGACTGGCTGAGGTCACAGTAGTGGGAGAGTTGACTAAGTTGACATTGGTAGATAAAGGTAAGTTCTTAAATAGGACAGTAATCACAGTAGACAGTCCTTGGAACTATTCAACAGTGGGAAGAGATGGGACTGGCTGAGGTCACAGTAGTGGGAGAGTTGACTAAGTTGACATTGGTAGATAAAGGTAAGTTCTTAAATAGGACAGTAATCACAGTAGACAGTCCTTGGAACTACTCAACAGTGGGAAGAGATGGGACTGGCTGAGGTCACAGTAGTGGGAGAGTTGACTAAGTTGACATTGGCAGATAAAGGTAAGTTCTTAAATAGGACAGTAATCACAGTAGACAGTCCTTTGAACTATTCAACAGTGGGAAGAGATGGGACTGGCTGAGGTCACAGTAGTGGGAGAGTTGACTAAGTTGACATTGGTAGATAAAGGTAAGTTCTTAAATAGGACAGTAATCACAGTAGACAGTCCTTGGAACTATTCAACAGTGGGAAGAGATGGGACTGGCTGAGGTCACAGTAGTGGGAGAGTTGACTAAGTTGACATTGGCAGATAAAGGTAAGTTCTTAAATAGGACAGTAATCACAGTAGACAGTCCTTGGAACTATTCAACAGTGGGAAGAGATGGGACTGGCTGAGGTCACAGTAGTGGGAGAGTTGACTAAGTTGACATTGGCAGATAAAGGTAAGTTCTTAAATAGGACAGTAATCACAGTAGACAGTCCTTGGAACTATTCAACAGTGGGAAGAGATGGGACTGGCTGAAGTCAAAGTAGTGGGAGAGTTGACTAAGTTGACATTGGCAGATAAAGGTAAGTTCTTAAATAGGACAGTAATCACAGTAGACAGTCCTTGGAACTATTCAACAGTGGGAAGAGATGGGACTGGCTGAGGTCACAGTAGTGGGAGAGTAGACTAAGTTGACATTGGCAGATAAAGGTAAGTTCTTAAATAGGACAGTAATCACAGTAGACAGTCCTTGGAACTACTCAATGCAGCATACACTTCACCCCTGGGAGATGTTATGTTCATTCCAATGGCAATTCGACTTCTCTGGGAAGCTTTCAGCCATGCCGCAATTACTATGCAGACTTACATTTCACACATTGATCACTGTCTATAGCCAGAAACTTATACAGCTGACTGAACTATCTAAAGCCAGAAACTTATACAGCTGACTGAACTGTCTACAGCCAGAAACTTATACAGCTGACTGAACTGTCTACAGCCAGAAACTTATACAGCTGACTGAACTGTCTATAGCCAGAAACTTATACAGCTGACTGAACTGTCTATAGCCAGAAACTTATACAGCTGACTGAACTGTCTATAGCCAGAAACTTATACAGCTGACTGATCTGTCTATGGCCAGAAACTTATACAGCTGATTGAACTGTCTATAGCCAGAAACTTATACAGCTGACTGACTGAACTGTCTATAGCCAGAAACTGACTGACTGAACTGACTGAACTGAGGCAATGTGGAGTGAACAAAATTGCCCAAACTTCGAAACGGGTTCTGTCGATTGTTCTAACCTCTGTGGTACTGTGTCCTGTATTAGGCACAGAAGGAAGGATGGTGGGTGTTGGGAGACAGGTGGGTGTAGGGAGACGGGTGGATGGAGGGAAACAGGTGGATGTAGGGAGACAGGTGGATGGACGGAGACAGGTGGATGGAGGGAGACAGGTGGATGGAGGGAGACAGGTGGATGGACGGAGACAGGTGGATGGAGTGAGACAGGTGGAAGGAGGGAGACGGGTGGAAGGAGGGAGACGGGTGGAAGGAGGGAGACGGGTGGAAGGAGGGAGACGGGTGGAAGGAGGGAGACGGGTGGAAGGAGGGAGACGGGTGGAAGGAGGGAGATGGGTAGAAGGAGGGAGACCTAACAGGAGTTAACACACACATGGATAACTAAAATAATTCATACTATGAATAAATAACCCACCCATGTTAGTTGACACCTACGTATGCTAAGTTATCAACATACCTTTGATCAATGTTAATGTTATCCCAGTCCTCACGCTGACCACACGACTCATCCAGTATGACCACACCTACTAAATATGACATTTCACCTCTCAAGAAACTTGTTTGATGTTTGTTCAATGGATCATTAAAGTTAATTTTATAGTTCCCTTGTTGTTGTCTTCAAGTATTATCATAATAGAGGCTTAGCAGTGCTGGTATTAGCCCACTGCATAACTATGCAGTGGATATTAACCCGTCATCAAATACATGTATAACTGTGCATTGGGAATTAGTTAGAATACACCAACATTTCAAGAAATCAACCACTCAACAGGGTCAAAATGATGAGGTACGAGATTTTGGAGTGTTTAATGTTTAATTTAATTTAGTGTTTAATGTACTGTCAAAAATTAAAGAAAATCACCAGATAAACATTCAATGAAACAAAAAAGGCTTTGATGGGTAGTATTTGTTTATAATTGTGGTCTTACCCCAGTCAGTCAACCGAGACATGAATGAATTGTGACATCACGCATGGCATGTGACTGAGTTTGAATGTAGGAGTCTCCACATATTGCATTGTGTGTGGCTAAAACAGGTTCTACTGGGTTCAAAGTATCATAGAACACAATCTGTCTAAGTCACACACTGCAAGATGCCATTCACTGGTTGCATGACACCAACAGGCCTGGACATAACTACAATAGCCATACACGTCACTGTCACTGACAGGACAATGTACCCGTCATCATCCCTCAAGAAAATCAACCCTTGAGAATTTTGTGCCAGCATTAGATAGTATAGATAGTGATATATTACATAACTACAGACCAATTGTGACTGTACGAGCTTTAAGGCAACATCACTCTATTATGACCTGGTTGTGACTGTACGCACTGCACTCTAAGGCAACATCACTCTATTATGACCTGGTTGTGACTGTACGCACTCTAAGGCAACATCACTCTATAATGACCTGGTTGTGACTGTACGCACTCTAAGGCAACATCACTCTATTATGACCTGGTTTCAAATGGCCCATTTCTTGAGATCTATATTTTTTAATGGAATAAAGTGCCATAAGTAATAACAAGGGACAATATTGCAGGTGTGACACTTGGAAGAGGCCTGACATCAAAGTGTGTAAACCTGCCCTGGGCAAACAATCATAAAACTACACCTTGGAAGAGGCCTGACATCAAAGTGTGTAAACCAGCCCTGGGCAAACAATCATAAAACTACACCTTGGAAGAGGCCTGACATCAAAGTGTGTAAACCAGCCCTGGGCAAACAATCATAAAACTACACCTTGGAAGAGGCCTGACATCAAAGTGTGTAAACCAGCCCTGGGCAAACAATCATAAAACTACACCTTGGAAGAGGCCTGACATCAAAGTGTGTAAACCAGCCCTGGGCAAACAATCATAAAACTACACCTTGGAAGAGGCCTGACATCAAAGTGTGTAAACCAGCCCTGGGCAAACAATCATAAAACTACACCTTGGAAGAGGCCTGACATCAAAGTGTGTAAACCAGCCCTGGGCAAACAATCATAAAACTACACCTTGGAAGAGGCCTGACATCAATGTGTGTAAACCAGCCCTGGGCAAACAATCATAAAACTACACCTTGGAAGAGGCCTGACATCAAAGTGTGTAAACCAGCCCTGGGCAAACAATCATAAAACTACACCTTGGAAGAGGCCTGACATCAAAGTGTGTAAACCAGCCCTGGGCAAACAATCATAAAACTACACCTTGGAAGAGGCCTGACATCAAAGTGTGTAAACCAGCCCTAGGCAAACAATCATAAAACTACACCTTGGAAGAGGCCTGACATCAAAGTGTGTAAACCAGCCCAGGGCAAACAATCATAAAACTACACCTTGGAAGAGGCCTGACATCAAAGTGTGTAAACCAGCCCTGGGCAAACAATCATAAAACTACACCTTGGAAGAGGCCTGACATCAAAGTGTGTAAACCAGCCCTGGGCAAACAATCATAAAACTACACCTTGGAAGAGGCCTGACATCAAAGTGTGTAAACCAGCCCTGGGCAAACAATCATAAAACTACACCTTGGAAGAGGCCTGACATCAAAGTGTGTAAACCAGCCCTGGGCAAACAATCATAAAACTACACCTTGGAAGAGGCCTGACATCAAAGTGTGTAAACCAGCCCTGGGCAAACAATCATAAAACTACACCTTGGAAGAGGCCTGACATCAAAGTGTGTAAACCAGCCCTGGGCAAACAATCATAAAACTACACCTTGGAAGAGGCCTGACATCAAAGTGTGTAAACCAGCCCTAGGCAAACAATCATAAAACTACACCTTGGAAGAGGCCTGACATCAAAGTGTGTAAACCAGCCCAGGGCAAACAATCATAAAACTACACCTTGGAAGAGGCCTGACATCAAAGTGTGTAAACCAGCCCTGGGCAAACAATCATAAAACTACACCTTGGAAGAGGCCTGACATCAAAGTGTGTAAACCAGCCCTGGGCAAACAATCATAAAACTACACCTTGGAAGAGGCCAACCAGTCCAGATGAAATAACTGTCCAACCTGAGATCCCAGCAGCTTCCATTGTATGACACACACACTGGGCTATGACTGACTACAATGCCATAAAACACCTGACATTCTTCAGTTAATGCAGCAATAACAATTCCTGGGCTGACTCTGGGACACAGTCAGGGGACATTAAGTAGGGGTCACATTAAGTAGGGGGTCACAAACGGCCAGCGAAGCCGTTGATCATGATGGATTATGCGAGGGGCTATTGATAATGACATAGAAATTCCCATTTTTCAATTCGTCTTGTAGGCTTTACATTTTATTATTTTGTTTAATCTAAAAGATCCATAGTGAAGATTAGTTTGTCTTCATCAACAGTGTATTTTGATTTTTTTATATGCCTAGAAATAAAATCACACAGAATGTTTCCAACATGACCTGTTTTGCGCACCAACCTGAGTCAAATGTGCTGACAGCGAGCTGCCAACTCAATCGTATCAACCTCGTGGCTGCTTAAATTGGGGATTTCGCAGGTGAGCCTCATGATTATTGAAGAATTGAATTTCATCATGTAGCGTAGATTACAAGCCTCGTTTCAGTATAACCTCTGTTTAGATCAAACCACTATAAAATATAAAAAAAATGCTATTTAAAGTTACATCAGCATTATTTTTGCCTTTTATGCCTAGTAAACCATATAAAAAGATATCTCACCAAAATCTATGGGTCTTTAGCTTCATTTTGATGCACACTTCAAAGGTGAAATATAAATGGCTCACCTGCAAAAACACTAAATACGCATGGACGGCCAAAATGTGAGCTTTGTTCACACTGATCGCTCATGGATACTGGTATTTACTGACACAGAAATATCTGTAGTTCTTAATGGGTACTGATAATATCATTGCAGAATTTTTCGATTAATTGCGTTCAAACTGACATTGGCGGTAGTTGGCAGTATTAGACGATCTCGCCCGGCGACCCAGACCCCAGGCCAGGGACAGGTCATGTCGATCTCACCTCTAGGCCAATCGACAAACTCGGCCCACTGTTTGCTAACTTTCTGTATCTATTCTCGCCTGGTTATCCTACTTTCAGTGTTTTATGCTGCTTTTATGTTTTTGTAATAAGTTTAATGATGTATTAAAAACAAAATATGTAGTTAATATTAAACAGGAATACCGGGATTCCTATCATACCGGCGAGAATCTGTTACAATTTGACTGACTTTCAACTTGCACTGTATCTGTGTTCAGTTGGGATGTATCACTGTATCTGTGTTCAGTTGGGATGTATCATTGTATCTGTGTTCAGTTGGGATGTATCATTGTATCTGTGTTCAGTTGGGATGTATCATTGTATCTGTGTTCAGTTGGGATGTATCACTGTATCTGTGTTCAGTTGGGATGTATCACTGTATCTGTGTTCAGTTGGGATGTATCACTGTATCTGTGTTCAGTTGGGATGTATCATTGTATCTGTGTTCAGTTGGGATGTATCATTGTATCTGTGTTCAGTTGGGATGTATCATTGTATCTGTGTTCAGTTGGGATGTATCATTGTATCTGTGTTCAGTTGGGATGTATCATTGTATCTGTGTTCAGTTGGGATGTATCACTGTATCTGTGTTCAGTTGGGTTGTATCATTGTATCTGTGTTCAGTTGGGTTGTATCATTGTATCTGTGTTCAGTTGGGATGTATCATTGTATCTGTGTTCAGTTGGGATGTATCACTGTATCTGTGTTCAGTTGGGATGTATCATTGTATCTGTGTTCAGTTGGGATGTATCATTGTATCTGTGTTCAGTTGGGATGTATCATTGTATCTGTGTTCAGTTGGGATGTATCACTGTATCTGTGTTCAGTTGGGATGTATCATTGTATCTGTGTTCAGTTGGGATGTATCATTGTATCTGTGTTCAGTTGGGATGTATCATTGTATCTGTGTTCAGTTGGGTTTTACTGAGCATAAGAGAAAGACTTTTATAACTAATTATTTTTTACATGCTGTGATACATTTCTCAAACTTGTAAGTTTCACAAGAATGAATGAGTTGTCACAATTACTCTTCATTCTTTGATAATGAATTTTTTTATAACTGAATACACACAATCACAATCACTTACTAGTTTTCTAGTTAAAACCTAACTTTGAAATTAATGCAAAAAGTGATATCCTAAATTTCCTGAAACATTTGTTCAGGGAATGAATCGTCATGACTTCCACTTATTAATTTTATCATGGTCATCGAAAGTCTGAGCCCCATTCCACATAAAATAATGGTGGCCATCTTGATTATTTACAACAAAGGTCAAGGTCAGCACAATTGCATGACCTCATTTTCTTTTCTTTGCCTGCTTTTGCATTTATATATTCAAGTTTCCAACATGCAAGTTTTATACACTATTACAAGACAAATATGTTGCGATCACCTCATTAAAAATTCAAGATGGCTGCCACTTTCACCTTACTTTTGATTGTGATATTGTAAAACGGAGGTCATCATCTTATCGAGCACGCCACAAACCCATTGGTGATGGAAATGTTCCAATGATGTTACTATTAAAGATCGCCTCATTACAAATTTAAGATAGCCACCATTTTGACTTACTTCTGGTTGCGCTATTGTAAAATGGAAGTTGCCATGTTGTCGGGCATGCCAAAAAACCTACTGATAAAATTTTCTAATTTTGGCACAGTTAAAATATTTATTTTATATTTCAAAATTCTATCTTGGACTCATTATTCCTCAGTCATTTAACAGTTTTTCCAAAGCTGTATCCATTACAGTAAAATGCAAGAAAGGTGATATTTCTGTCATCTTCAACTGTTCATATCTTCTGAGTGGATAGTCCAATTTTAATGGTCTTGGTGTCACTGTGTTCCTAGTTTCAAAACCTATCTAGCCATGCAAAATGCATTGAGTTCTAACCTGAAATACATTTCCACGTGACCCCCCTACATTAAGACCAAGTAGACGCACTATGTGGTCACTATCAGAGAGAAACAATGGGGATTATTTTATAATGAGCCAAGGATTGGCAGCATGGAAGAAAGTGGAAGGAACTGTGTGGGACAGAAAGTTTAAGACACATCAAATGGGAAGTTTTGGGATGTACGTGTGGTACGAGCTGACATACAATGGCTGTGAACACTTGCACAGACAGATAGACACGAGGAGAAGCTGACATACAATGGTTGTGAACACTTGCACAGACAGAGAGACACGAGGAGAAACTGACATGCAATGGCTGTGAAAACTTGCACAGACTGATAGACACGAGGAGAAGCTGGCATTCAATGGCTGTGAACACTTGCACAGACAGATAGACACGAGGAGGAGCTGACATACAATGGCTGTGAACACTTGCACAGACAGATAGACATGAGGAGAAACTTACATACAATGGCTGTGAACACTTGCACAGACAGAGAGACAGGAGGAGAAGCTGACACACAATGGCTGTGAACACTTGCACTGACAGAGAGACACGAGGAGAAACTTACACACAATGGCTGTGAACACTTGCACAGACAGAGAGACAGGAGGAGAAGCTGACATACAATGGCTGTGAAACTTGCACAGACAGAGAGACGCGAGGAGAAGCTGACATACAATGGCTGTGAAAACTTGCACAGACAGAGAGACGCGAGGAGAAGCTGACATACAATGGCTGTGAAAACTTGCACAGACAGAGAGACACGAGGAGAAGCTGACATACAATGGCTGTGAACACTTGCACTGACAGAGAGACAGGAGGAGAAGCTGACATACAATGGCTGTGAACACTTGCACTGACAGAGAGACACGAGGAGGAGCTGACATACAATGGCTGTGAACACTTGCACTGACAGAGAGACAGGAGGAGAAGCTGACATACAATGGCTGTGAACACTTGCACAGACAGAAAGACACGAGGAGAAGCTGACATACAATGGCTGTGAACACTTGCACAGACAGAGTGACAGGAGGAGAAGCTGACATACAATGGCTGTGAACACTTGCACTGACAGAGAGACAGGAGGAGAACTGCAGAGAATAACAGGGTCCACAGACTGTGTAGAGTGGAACAAGATGGGAGGAGGACGGTGGAATTATGAAGAGACATCAGAAAAAAGCTGAAAAGGAAGATAGTTGGGAGTGACTGAGGAGTGACCGGAAAGCAGACTGCAATGGACACATACAGAGAAAACTGACAAAGAGAGCATGGAAAACAGACAACGGCTGTAGAAGAAATAGATAAAAATGAAGGAGGAGAGAAATCCAGAAAAGGCTCGTGTCAACAGCAGGGAATGGGAGAAAATAGTGGAAGTGCATTCAGAGAGATGGAGACAGGTCGTTGAGAAGGCTGACATTCAGAGAGATGGAGACAGGTCTTTGAGAAGGCTGACATTCAGAGAGATGGAGACAGGTCTTTGAGAAGGCTGACATTCAGAGAGATGGAGACAGGTCTTTGAGAAGGCTGACATTCAGAGAGATGGAGACAGGTCTTTGAGAAGGCTGACATTCAGAGAGATGGAGACAGGTTGTTGAGAAGGCTGACATTCAGAGAGATGGAGACAGGTCTTTGAGAAGGCTGACATGAATTTCTGATAATCAACAAGTGTCCTGCAAAAGTGGCACTTCATAATCTCTTCATCCAATCATGACACTTGAAGTGGACACAACCTGTACTCAATAAGTGCCCATGTGCTAGATCATTCATACATTTGTTGAAAACTCTAAATCTGATGTGAACTCAAGTGAGTTTGTCCATGAAATATCTTTTTGTTTCCAAGTTTGTCTCAACAATAGAAACATCTGTACATAGGCTACCATCATAGAACATACCCTGCAAGTAACTACAATGTAATTCATAGGCACTTGCCAAAAACAGGCAAAATACTCAAGTCGGCCAAGGTTGCTACATGGGATTATGTGAAGGATCACCAGTAAATGTGTAGGCTTGTGTCTATTGTGCATGCTCTGTGAGATTGACATGGACGTTATTCTTTTCTGGTAGATTTGTGATATATGTATGAGGGTTTTCATAAATTATAGGCGTAAGTCACCCTGCATGCTCTATGTGAGATTGACATGGGCATTATTCTTCTGTGCCAGATGTCTAGATCTGATGAGTTATGTGTGCATATATATATATAATGTGCTTTTGTATCATATATGAATTGTTGGTGATTGGTGATCATAAAACATGGTTGTTACTGTCATGGAAAGTATTCTTTTTGTAATATGTTGTTCTCTTAGACCCTACGACATACAAGTCCCTGATTTTCCGAGACTACCCGATTTACGTATGAATCCCCGATTTTCTGAGACCCTCCGATTTACATATAAATCCCCGTTTTTCCGAGACCCTCCGATTTACGTATAAATCTCCTGGATTGGCATTTCTGAAACTTAACATGTATGCTTTACGTGATATGCAAAGTGTACTTTAATTGGCTGAAACTGTCTCATTCCTCTACACACAATTACTTACACCTACAGAATGTTTCGAATGGAGATCTCCACAAAAACCAAGGACACAAAAGGGCAAGTTCTGTCAGACTTCTACTGACAACTTTGCTCCTAGAGTAGGGAGCACACCAAACTTTGCTCCTAGAGTAGGGAGCACATCAAACAGCAATACTGAGTTTTACCAGTGTTCACTAGACTTAGCCTAGTAAAGGCTATTTCTATTTGTCTGAGGTAATTAACATTCAGCCAGGAAACATAGTTCCTTCCTTACATAACTATCACCCTGAAGCTACTCACTGCTGGAGGTAGCAGCTAATTAACAACTCTTTGATGTTTCTTCAAGGGAACAAAGCACAGACCAGTGAAAGGCAAATACTGCCACATTATCTCAGTGTATATCCACTAGGTGGGAAACTTAAGCCATTTGTAGTTAACAGTGAACAGAATAAGGGTCTACACAAGGAGTCTCTCAGTAGATTCTCCTCCAGGTGATTTGCAGCCAAGTCAGAGCGTGCGGCCAAGCGTTACGACCGGCCATGCATGACGACTGAGACACAAATGATTTTGAGGCCAAGCCAATCAGGTGATTTACAGAGCATGATTTAATGACACCACAAACTGATCCTGAGTTTGAGACAAGTATTCCCTGGATGCGAATTGGAAACAATGAGTAACATAAATACTACAGTAGTGGCTAGTCATAGGAACACAAGAAACCAGTAAACAACTGGTTTTAATTAAGCTAAACTGGAAAGCACAGTCTGTATTGATATCCAAGAAAGGTGATAACATGCATTAATCTTGTCGGTGTAAACAAAATTAATGTTCCCATTGCTAGTTCTGATCCATCCATTGTTATGTTTTGTCTCATTTTCTTTCCAGTAGACTATCCCATAATTTAGAAACAAATCTTTGTAAATACGGGGTCAATAAGATTTAACAAGATTTGCCATCCAAGCCAAAGGCCCAGATGGCAAGTGGACAAGGAAGCCATTGGCTTATCGAGAGTCCAACAATGTTCACCTACTTATAACCCGCCCTCCTGATATATGTGTCAACCTGGTTTTTAAACATATTCACGCTGCTAGCAGTTACACAATCTGTAGACAGTTTGTTCCATTCATTTATTGTCCTCTGTGAGAACGAGTGCTTCCTGATGTCCAATCTACATTGATCCTTTACTAATTTTACTTCATGTCCTCTAGTTTTGCTATCCTTCTTGAGTGAGAAAAACATATTTCTATCAATATTTTCATACCCATTCAATATCTTAAAAACTTCAATCTGATCTCCTCTTAACCTCCTTGTCTCTAGAGTTGTTAAACCACATTCTTTCAGGCGTTCTTCATAACTAAGGTCTCTAAGTTCTGGAATCATTTTAGTTGCTCTCCTTTGTATGCGTTCAAGCATATCTATATCCTTCTTACGATATGGTCTCCATGCTTGTATACAGTATTCTAAATGAGGTCTAACTATTGCTTTATAAAGAGGTATAATTAACTTTTTTCCCTTGTATGTTATGTTTCTTCTAATAAGGTTGTCTTCCTCCCCAAAAGTTTTTTTTTGCATAACTGAATAAGCGTAATTCACATGATTCGGTATGTCTGCTAACCCTGCACTGTTCTACCACATATGGTAATGACATCTTGGTCACATGATTCGGTATGCCTGCCAACCCTGCACTGTTCTACCACATATGGTAATGACATCTTGGTCACATGATTCGGTATGCCTGCCAACCCTGCACTGTTCTACCACATATGGTAATGACATCTTGGTCACATGATTCGGTATGCCTGCCAACCCTGCACTGTTCTACCACATATGGTAATGACATCTTGGTCACATGATTCGGTATGCCTGCCAACCCTGCACTGTTCTACCACATATGGTAATGACATCTTGGTCACATGATTCGGTATGCCTGCCAACCCTGCACTGTTCTACCACATATGGTAATGACATCTTGGTCACATGATTCGGTATGCCTGCCAACCCTGCACTGTTCTACCACATATGGTAATGACATCTTGGTCACATGATTCGATATTCCTGCCAACCCTGCACTGTTCTACCACATATGGTAATGACATCTTGGTCACATGATTCGGTATGCCTGCCAACCCTGCACTGTTCTACCACATATGGTAATGACATCTTGGTCACATGATTCAGTATGCCTGCCAACCCTGCACTGTTCTACCACATATGGTAATGACATCTTGGCCACATAATCACAACTTGGTGACAGTGACCAGAGAAGTGGCACTGACCAGAAGTGAGAGGTCTTTCTGCTGGACAAGTGAGGGGGCTAATCTTGACCCCATGACCCTGCAGTAGTGGTATGTGCCCCACCCCTGACACAACCACCCTCAGCTGTCACTTGGACTATTTAGACAATAAAGCAGATATCATATGATAGAAGCAGCCCTGGCTTTCACCTTATGCCTTATCAAGACCCTGCTACCTGGCAAATCTACCTGATCCTAATCAGGTTCTTGCTGTGTGTCCAGTTGGAGGATTATTAATAATTAAACCTACTACATATCTGATAACATCCACTGGAGCCAGTCACCAAGTCACCAAGCTTGTTGATAGACAAGCTTGACAAGATGTAGTAGATAGTGGACGACCAAGGACTATACTAGCCATATGTTATAAAACTGTTACATATGTTATAAAACTGTTACATATGTTATAAAACTGTTACATATCATCAATGCTGACAAAAACACAAGCAATGGTTAATGTTTTGATTCAGTTAATGTTCTCAGAGCAAGTCTGTCTGCTGGACCTGGAACACCTGAAGGCCACCTGTCTGCTGGACCTGGAACACCTGAACGCCACCTGTCTGCTGGACCTGGAACACCTGAAGGCCACCTGTCTGCTGGACCTGGAACACCTGAAGGCCACCTGTCTGCTGGACCTGGAACACCTGAAGGCCACCTGTCTGCTGGACATGGTGGAAATGTAGCCTTTCTGTTGACTACTGACCAAGCAAACATTGATAAGATCATACTGGACAACTGCCATTCAATGGCAGAGACTCCATGCAAATGATGGATATGAATCATAATTGTGGTATCTTATACAAGTGAGGATATCTTTGGATAGATGGTCACATTTTATAAACGTTTCAGTTTCAGGGTCATTGACACCGGCATCATTTTCAATGCAGAATTATAAAATATGCGGGGTATAATATGTATGGCCTTTGGCATTTGGAACCTCAATTTAAGACATTCTCCTCCACAAATTCTGAATATGTGCCAAATGACCTTCAATGTAGACAGGCAGCCATGCATACAAAACTAAATAAAATAAAAATAAAAATTATATAATTGCATCACTAACAAATTAAAAAGTGCTCAATCTCAAGTCATCTGTCAGAATAGACCTCTATGTAGCCCCCCCCCATACACACACCCCCAGTGGCCTTGAGGGAGCAGTCTTTGTTGCCATCTGACAAAGGCGACAACATGGACCACCCACTGGATACAAAATGGATAAAACATCCCGGGTTTTCAGTTTGTATCAATATATATATATATATATAAAATTGCTTTAAAAATGTATCTAGTACTTAATAATAATAGTATAATAATAGTAATGTCATACATATTAAACTGGAAGTAGAGCTTACGCAAAATGTGAAACATTCAACCAAAGCCAACACTTCTGTTGCTTCTCAAACAGCCAAACTGCTGAGACCATTATAAAGTAAAAATATGAAAGAATACATAATTTTTTTTTTAATATCCGTGGTCTCCTTTAGTGTGATTGTTTACATACATGGTTTGTTTGTTTTGAAATATACAGACGTTAAAACTTCAGTCATTTCTAAATAAGGCCAACATTAATAATTCATAAGTAATTAAGACAATTATTATGAGCTGTGTGAGGGAGATCCACAGCAACAGATGGTAGACAAGTGATTCAATATGACACATCAACTGTAGCGCAATTAGGGAAATAAACAGCCGCAAACTGGTAACATGTGGACAGTCCTGGTGTAACATTCTGCCTCCCCTAGACTAGTACTGGTAGTATGATGACTAGTGTGACAGTTGACAAAAGCTGTTATTTTATGCTTCTTGTTCAGACCAGTTAAAGGTGCCTCCTCAATTCAATTTTGTTTGCTAGTTTCATTTCAAATTCATTTTGCAAAAACTCAAACCTACTTGGCATCCAATGCAACATGCTAGGTCATTTGTGCAACTTTTATATGTAGTTTCTTGAGAAATCACCAGACAGATTATTAAAGTAATGTTTGATCAGAAATTAAGTCAAGCGAAAATGGAAATGCGAATTTCACCCTTGGTGAAATTTCATAACTTTGTCATGACTTTGTAATCGATGATCTGCACAGTGTTTACTATTTTGGATGTCCACTATTTTGAGCCTTAGCTGCCTAACCAGATCATTAGATCATTAGATCGACTGCGGGTGTTACTTAAAATATTCACACACTACATATTTGGAAATCAATGAACCAGAATTGCGATAGGCTAAATCAAATGAGTATGACGTTTTAATGAATCAATATAACTGCTAGATAGAGGAATAACTTGTATTGTATATGATTAATTGTGTTGCAGTTATCATGTCTAAAGTAACTGGATTCATACAAATTTCAGGTTCATTTTTAATTAGTCTTTCCTTCCAAAATTAAAATAAATTAGTATGCTATATATTATACTGTAGGTAGACCTAAAATGTATTAAGTCATAAAAAATTAAAACAAACGGCAACGCAGTATTTTATCCTTCGCCAACAAGCAGTTGATCACTGGAGATGAGTGTTTGTGCTGAACTGACAGCATCAGCTGTGGTCGCAGCATCGTACAAAAATGAAGAATTTAGTCACTCAAATAATAATGGAATATTTATGTCAACCTGGCATACATGAAGCAAAAGGTGCACGAAATCAGGCAACTCGAGTATAATTAATCACAATTCAGCAACGACAGACAAACTTTCACTCCATCAAATATTTACCAATATCAGCAAGTATTGGTATCACTATCAGTGAATGTATAAATGTCTGGTAGTTCCAAACAACATTCACAAGTAGTTTTAGACACACAGTAACCACAAATGGTAGAATGAAATGTTCATGTGCAGGGTTGTTTGATTTAAATAATTTGATTTAAATCATTCATCCAAATTATGATTTAAATCGCTCAAAAAAAAATTAAAAAAGTCATTGATTTATGATTTTTTTTTGACTCCCGTTTTTTTAATCGCTGATTTATATGAATTTAATACAAATAATTGTTTACAAGCATCAAGATCAACAAAGTTTTGTTTGTTTTTTTAATACAAAAGCACAAAATGCACACACTTGTGTAGCTGTGTTGACACCAGATAGTAAAGTAGTGATAGTAAAATATTTTATGACATTGTGTATACTAGATTTTTTTTAAATAAAATAAATAAAAAAATCAAATAAATAAAAAAATCCGATTTTAAAAATCATGATTTTTTTCAACCCTGTTCATGTGTCAAATTTGAAGAGATACACTCTAAGACTGCTAAGTATTTATTCAATTGCAACAAGAGTCTTGGTGTAGCTGAGCAGAACAACTGAGCAATGGAAAAACATTATTTTCGTGATTTTTTATGGATATTATTATTAACCAAACAATATGTTATAAATACTAATAAACATACTGTCACAATGTTATAACTCGCCTCAACCAATATGTTATAAATACTACTAAATACACTGTCACAATGCCACTGCCTCAACCAATATGTTATAAATACTAATAAATACACTGTCACAATGCCACTACCTCAACCAATATGTTATAAATACTAATAAATACACTGTCACAATGCCACTTGCCTCTCAAACTGAAAAATAACGTCGGGGACTCGGTGGTGATGCTGCATTTTTTTTATTAAAATTTTATCCAATTTCTGATGGTAAATGCTGCCACTTGTTGATGGTCTTTGACCGATCATCGATTGGTTAGATAAACAAATGACTGATCACGAATATTGTACCAATCCCCAACACTAGTTTTTTTTTAAATTATTGAGAGAAAAAAATGTTGCATCACATATACTGTAGTAAGGTATGTAGGTATACCACAAGGCATTAAGATCAGTAACTTAGCTCATTGCATCAATCATTTATATGTGTGCAGACTCAACCATTTATATATATATATATATATATATATATATATATATATATATATATATATATATATATATATATATATATATATGCTCATAAGATGTGAAAAACTACAAAATCACATTCTCAAATGATGTCACATAGAAGAAGCTACAACTGAATAAAAAATGCAGTTTCGCTTCTTTCGCCGTTACCAGAGTTACCACACCTAAACATCAAGTTACCACACCTAAACATCAAATTACCACACCTAAACATCAAGCCTGTCGTCCCATAACTCTACTGTCAGATTCTGAAATGAAGTCATAGGTATTGTTGGTGTATGGATTTTTTATGTATTTATCTGGGTAAAGTAACCAATAATTATGGCTGTTTAACTATGAAATACTTGCACGTTGCATCAGTATTACTAATTATTGTATCCTTGCAACTTCCTCTGGGTCAGCGATCTACATCAATGCCATAAGCACTAACAAATATGAGTGTGTGTGGTTTGTTATACTATAAGAATACACCTTGCGGGAAATAGCAACAGTTAGTCGACAATGAGGAGACAACGAGAGGGCAGCAATGTAGTCGTTATAACACATTCATTTTACATGCCTTGGCACTGGTTTGGTATAAAAACCTGATCCCAGATCTCAACATTAGGACCTGTGCGTCCCTTTTGGCTGTCAAACCACCAATATTTGTGATCTAAAACGGCATTAACTCTTCAGAGTAAGATGTCGGCACGGTGGGGCCGTCGGTTAATTGTGCCATAACATTTTTAAATTATATCAAACAAATTTGAACACAAACATAAGTTGCTTTGCAAAATTGGCTTTGGCTTATAACTTTGCCGATGGTGCAAACAGGTGCATGTGGCTGTGGTATAGTTTGAGCTGAAAGCAGAAACCCCGAACGAACACCGCCCAGTGACATAGGAACCGACACCAATAGTCTCAGCCACTAGAGTCGAGAAGTGACTAATTGGTTTGGCGAGCATTGACAGAAGCTACCGGCCTCGACTACGTATAATGCCCTGGTCGGCGGGTCGAGACCAGCCCAGGTGAGATAGTCAGGTCGATCGAGCAAACCACGGCACGGGCCAAACAACGCTTCCCTACGCCGGCTGAGTGGAATTAAGGTTCACCCAAACACCTTTCTACTGAGTGCACATATAAAACATAAGCTTATAACACACTTACCTGTGGTCGTTGAGGCGGTGTGTCAGCGCTCCGAGCGTCAAAAGCCGGCGTCAAAAGAACCAGTCACGCGTAAAGTACGCTTTTTACGTCTCTGGCGCTAAACCACTCCAGTAGCTCATTTATCGCCGTCACGTGGTCCGTGTGTACGGCTCGGTGCGGTCACGTGACAGTTCCCCCACGTGACATATTCAATATGGCGACACGTGTTTGGCCGGAGACAACATTGGAGACATTCTGAGGATTCTGTTACGTGTGCCATGTGTGACGACGTGTTCGACGATGACAGCGACGATAAAGTGTTGCGTTTCCAAGAGTTGGACAGAATTCAGCGGTCGCGAAAATTGGTAAAGCCCTCGTTGCTAAGTGTTGCCATAGACTTGAGTAGAGTCTAGAGAGAATCGCTGTCAAAAATTTACAAACAAATCAAACTTAAAATCGCCGCGACACGAACGTCGGGAGGTTAGGTCTGGCACTGGGTTTAGAAGTCGTTATCTGTGGAATATGTAAATGTTCGAATATGGACATTGATGCCATCTTCCCCTCCTTAAATGAACTTGTTCGAATGATAAATACTGGATTGGATCAACTCCAGGCGCGAATTGACTGTTGATATTTCTGCACATCTCGAGGCATATGTTTATTGCTATATTGGAACATCATTGTTGTCAATTATATATAGACAATGATGTTCCAATATAGCAATAAACATATGCCTCGAGATGTGCGGCAGTTAGTGTTGCAATGTTTTAGTGCCGGACCTATACTAGCATGGCTGATTCATACGTTGTCTGGCAGTGACGGAAATTTAGCTGCTGCAATATATATATATATATATATATATATATATATATATATATGTTCAAGCGCAGTTATGTATAAAAATGTACTCGTTGTCAATCATCGAAGTATGAAGATATACCTGCCTGCCTAAACTATACGTCTAATACTTTTGGGATCGTTGATGAACAGAAGAGACCTATCCTAGCTATACTTTTAAAATAAAAACGTATCATTACTTTGTAAAATTTGAGCGTATCAGATAATATTCCAGTGCTTATCACCTGGTTTATTAATGTTTTGTTGACCGTTTGTAATCTGCATGTGCACATTATATGCCAATGGGAATACGCACGAACACACACACACACACCCACACACACACTGCACATACAAAACGGACAGTGTGCCGGACCAATAGCTGTACAGTTGTGCTTACGGGTCCGGAGTGCTAGCCACTTCTTATTTTGTACTACTCTCTTTTCTTGCCGTATATTATGTATATTATGTATTGTGCTGAAGTATGGGGCAACAATTATGCAACAAATGTTCAATGTTTAGTTATATTACAGAAAAGGGTTATCAGGTTACTCTGTGGTGCCAAGAGACTGGACCATACAACTATGCTATTTTATAATCTGCACATTCTTAAAGTGCCAGATATAGTGGAATTAACAACTGCAATTATCATGTTTAAAGCATTTTACAACTTATTACCACTGAATGTACAGCAGTTTTTTAGCATATATGAATCAGTTTATTCAACCCGACAGGAATGTAATTTTATACAAAAATATGCACGTACCAGTTTGAAAAGCATGTGTATATCTGTTTAAGGAGTAAAACTGTGGAATGCCCTCGATAGTTCATTGATTAGTTGTAGAAGCGTTCATCAGTTCAAGAAGTATTATACAGACAAAGTATTGTATAGTTCCTTGAATGGATAGGTGATCCAGTTTCTTGGTTATTAATATTAAGCATAATTACCTCTCAAGAAACTTAGTGTTCGTTCTGAATATTTCGACTGCAAGATGCAGTCGAAATATTCAGAACGAACACTAAGTTTCTTGAGAGGTAATTATGCTTCATATTGAATAGTTATGTGCTAAGTTCTTAACCATTTCTTGTAGAAAATTAGTAACTTCAGTTATTGTGTTTATCATCTTAGTGTAAACTAAATTAATGATCAGTAGAATGTAAAAATGTTAGTATTGTAGATTGTTATTTTAGTTTGTTATTAAGGTTTTCAATTCGTGTTCCAATATTTTCTTTTGTCCTGTTATGAATATACATGTAAATTGTGTTGTTGCACTTTGAATCTTGACAATAATGGCACTCTAATGAATACAGTAGTTATACGTTCAATCAAGTATTTTATTCTAGATATGTTAAATTACTAAAAGGGTAAACATTATAAGTATTACACTTCTTTTTATCCTTTCTCAACAAATTCAATTAGTGTTATGTACTGTATGAATTATGCAAATGTGTTTTTGTTGAATAAATCCATTCATATATATATATAATCATATATTCATATATAACGCATCGCAGAAATGCTTTTCAAGCACGATGCAATTATCTAAACGCTACGTAATTCACATTACGATCAAGGTAGATGCTCAATTTCTTGTTTTAATCTGTATTGATGTTGTAGAAAATGGTAGAAAATAAAAAATTGTAGTAAAAAAAATGGTAGTGACTGGCGGAGCGCTGCCGTGGCGGTAGACTTTTGGTCGAGGGCATTCAAAACTTGTAGGGAGGTCGGACAAATTTGTTTACATTGTATTTTTTCCCTCAAAGTGGTAGTTAAAATAAATAGAAAGGTACTTGTTTCTAAGTGAAAGATTTAAAATTTCGAATTTTGAGAAATTTTCGGACGGTTTTCCAAAAAAAATAGTTAATGATAGAGTGAAATTGTTAATACAGAATCGTTACATAAATTATATATAACATTGGTTCTTAAATACAGTAGCGTCAATGTACAGACAGAACTTCATAATTCATCATGAGAGATAAAAAAAATATTTTTTGTAGCATTGATAACTAATATTGATATTGTGATTTTAAATATAATATATATATATATATATTTATATATATATATAATAATTATACCAACAATCGTGTTTAATTAATTTATATAGAGCTAAATTTATACAATAATCTAATTTGGTGTCATAGTAATTAGTATATATATATATATATATAGTGCAAAATAGTGGTATATATGTTACAGTCAATCGGTGTAATCAGTCATTTCGCATAATGACTGACAAGTTTAGGCATTACTCAAAATGACTGTTTCACTCAGGCATTTCGTAAAATGACTGAAAATTTTAGTCATTACACAAAATGACTGGAATTAAGGCACTGTTATTACACAGTTTGACTGGTTACCATTTCAATCATACTGTGTAATAACAATTTGTGTACTTTTGTCATTATATATTGTCCCAATGTTAATTGTGCATTAATGTCAGCTTTCATAATTCTTCAGACATTCACATTACTCAAGTAATAAATAATTTATCCATCTCTGGGTACAAGACTCAAACCCTCCCCCTGACAGTTTGATTAACAGCTATCTCACCATTCTCCTCTCTGGGTACAAGACTCTAACCCTCCCCCTGACAGTTTGATTGACAGCTATCTCACCATTCTCCTCTATGGATACAAGACTGTAACCCTCCCCCTGACAGTTTGATTGACAGCTATCTCACCATTCTCCTCTCTGGGTACAAGACTCTAACCCTTCCCTGACAGTTTGATTGACAGCTATCTCACCATTCTCCTCTCTGGGTACAAGACTCTAACCCTCCCCTGACAGTTTGATTGACAGCTATCTCACCATTCTCCTCTATGGGTACAAGACTCTAACCCTCCGCCTGACAGTTTGATTGACAGCTATCTCACCATTCTCCTCTCTGGGTACAAGACTCTAACCCTCCCCCTGACAGTTTGATTGACAGCTATCTCACCATTCTCCTCTCTGGGTACAAGACTCTAACCCTCCCCTGACAGTTTGATTGACAGCTATCTCACCATTCTCCTCTCTGGGTACAAGACTCTAACCCTCCCCTGACAGTTTGATTGACAGCTATCTCACCATTCTCCTCTCTGGGTACAAGACTCTAACCCTCCCCTGACAGTTTGATTGACAGCTATCTCACCATTCTCCTCTCTGGGTACAAGACTCTAACCCTCCCCTGACAGTTTGATTGACAGCTATCTCACCATTCTCATCTCTGAGTACAAGACTCTAACCCTCCCCCTGACAGTTTGATTGACAGCTATCTCACCATTCTCCTCTTTGGGTACAAGACTCTAACCCTCCCCCTGACAGTTTGACTGACAGCTATCTCACCATTCTCCTCTCTGGGTACAAGACTCTAACCCTCCCCCTGACAGTTTGACTGACAGCTATCTCACCATTCTCCTCTCTGGGTACAAGACTCTAACCCTCCCCCTGACAGTTTGACTGACAGCTATCTCACCATTCTCCTCTCTGGGTACAAGACTAACCCTCCCCCTGACAGTTTGATTGACAGCTATCTCACCATTCTCCTCTCTGGGTACAAGACTAACCCTCCCCTGACAGTTTGATTAACAGCTATCTCACTACTCTTGAGTGCCAAATAAACGTATAGGCCAAATAAAAGTATAGGGTGGCAAATCGGTCAAATTTAATAATAGTATAGTGCCGAATAACAGTATAGGGGGGCAAATTGTTAAAAACAAATAATAGTACAGTGCGAAAAAGTTACTAGTATATTTGTCTTTTTTAGTGCCGAAGCAATTTTTTACTAGATGTGAAGGCAAGCCCAAGCCAAGGCATCCCTAAAAACTACGCGGATTATCGTGTATTTTGGGTCTTTTCTGCCGAATAAGCATAAACTTTGTGCATATTCGCATCACAGCAGATATAGTAACCGCATTTTATATCTGCGGAAAACCGAGAAATTTTCCGTTTATAAATGGACATTATAAAGTTTTATTGAGTTGAATATGCAAGCCCGTTTCAAGGGAAACAGCCAGTTACGACCGGTTTGAGGCGCTGCGGACGGCGGCCGTTTACGCGGCGATAATGGCGTTTTAACTAACTATTCTCCAACTGGGAATGCTAACTGCCTAACAATGGTGACTGTCTCAGTTGGCTATTGTGCTTTGTCTCTCCCTATAAAAAGAACACAATCAGTAGGTTTTAATCAGTTGCCTCTTGGCATAAGTATCACAATGACACAGGATAATTATGAAGTACAATTTAAGGAAGTACTCTACAAAAGGTTTCAAATATGTCAAAAACATCTAATTCCCAAAGTGGAATATTTCAGTGCTATTGAACAACTGAAGCTTGCGGCAACTGATGATCTTTGAAGATACACCATGGATACTACAATACTCAGCAAGAACCAATTTGTATTTGTAGTTTCTTATGCTGAACTTTGTTTCTTGATTTTAAGTGTGATAAATGTACCAGACATTTCACAATATGAGGTATGGGTGGAAATATAGTTGAATACTCTTCCAAATGTGCCATAGCTAACAAGTAATTATGCAATAATGACATCATATCAGAATTATGTTATAGAAATTATTCCACAGCCCCAGACCAGACAGGTGAAAACCCCCCATCTAAGGAATTTCTGCCACAACTGTTTTTAAGAAGCTTAATATCAGACATGTGCAATTTTGGAGGCTTGCATAACATGATGTGGTTTCATTTTGATTTGGCAGTGGTGAAATTTCACACATTCATTCATTGATCTGAACATTGAAGCCAGAGGTAATTCCCTTCAAAGGTTTTTTCAGTCAGAAGCCCCAAGTTAATATCCCCACAGTTGTATTGGATGCCAATTTAAGCCTTAATCCTTTCTCTGTTAAATTCTTCCTTTCTTTATGTAAGGCAGGAAGTCCACAATGAAAGGGTCTTTCTTCAGTTAGCCATCAGTTACACGACTGAGCACAAATGAAGCCGTCAATGCTGTCTCATAAAAGTCCATTCATGATTTGTCACATTAAGCCATACAAGCAAATTAATTTAAAAGGGATGTTAAACCAATTGCTGACACATTGATAAACATCATGATTATGAGTATATTGCAGTTACAATATATATTTTCTTTTCACCATTTTGGTTTAGGTAATTTATAATTAAAATTAGATAATAATAAAAATTTGCGAATATGTTTCGCAGGTATCAAATTCTTCAATGTGGTGACATCGAGAAGTTGATAAAGAAATGAAAAACAGAACAAGAAGAGCCAATATATCATGTGTGCATTGAGGACACCTATGACGTCATCCTTATCGACATGCAATCATCCCCCAGTCACATTTCAAGTGGATCATTGTTTATCAGTGCCATCTCACAAAGTTCTGTATCATATAACCTCAAAGTGAGCAGCAGAAGTGGCTATCCAGCTGTTGGATATATTTCTCCTGTTCGAAGCCCCTGCAATACCCAGTTCCCATCCCAATGGTGGATAGAGGAAGGGGGGATCCACGTAAAATCCTGGGGGTCATCAACTTATAGACCACTGCGGTGAAGACTGGGATCCTGAAAAATAAATATTCACGCAACCAATTTGACTTATGCCCACAACGCCTTCTATCCTAGTCTGACACCTACTAAGACCAACAGATATCTCTCCGCCATGCATTAAACACTTCAGCAACAGGTGGACAAGGTTTTGTCAGGTGTGACTGTTGCAGTCTTCTTTTAAAATGTACTAACAACAGGTGCAAGTGCTACAAAGCAAAACGAATGTGTAACAGCAGGTGTCACAACATTCTGAGCTGCCCAAATAAGTGATAACGAATCATATGACCTGCTAATCATCCAGTTGTTAGTAAAGTAAATTTTCCTTTTAAGACCAGACATGAATTGATTTGAAGTCTTATAAATATCCTCTGGGTAATGGGTATGATTTCTCTCAGTGGCAAGTACACCTACTAGTACACCTACTAGTACACCTACTAGTACACCTACTAGTATACTTCACATGTCTTTCATGATAACTAGTGAGTATAATAATTATTTAGTAATATTTGTTGAATACAATATTAGCTTTTGCCAATACTGTGATGTTAAATATTATGAATTTAACATTCTTCGCTTAAAAACAACTACCCCGGTAATATGCTCTCATCCATACACATATATAATTATGAGAATATGGCATATTGTATAATTTGTTTGACATATATTGTGGAAATATAGCGCATTGATATAATTTCCAATGATACAATAGACTATTGCAAGTTGTAGAATCATAACAAAGTTATATGTTGTTCAATAAGACAGTGTTGTGTCTTAAGTATGTATGTAACATTTCAAACAGTTAATTTAAGATATACAATAAAAGACAAATTGTAATTGACACGTCACAGTGTTTGCTCTGGGTATCACAAAGCGAACCTAGGGGGACTGGGGCATTGCACCTAGGGGGACTGGGGCATTGCACCTAGGGGGACTGGGGCATTGCACCTAGGGGGACTGGGGCATTGCACCTCGTAACAAAGACATTCATTTGATGACAAGTGATTTCAATCATATGGAGTCACTTCAATTCCTGGTGTTTTATATGATCCAAAGTGAAACTGAATAATAATATTTTAAATCATAATTTCATCACAATACAAAAAATATTTTGGAGTGTGACAAATAGATAGCTGCTAGGTAGCAATTTCTGAAAATATCTGGCTAAGTTGATGAAAAACAGCAAGTTTGCCCACATCACGTGTCATTAACCAAGGGAAATACTGTTTCAGTCGTTACGCGAAATGACTGCACCTCTTTTCCAGTCGTTTTGCGTAATGCCTGAATGAAACAGTCATTTCACGTAATGCCTAAACATGTCAGTCATTACGTGAAATGACTGATTACGCAGATTGACTATAACATATACACATTAAAATAATTAGCAATGTAATAAACGACTTCCTTGCCAGGAAGTTCGTAGAGCATTCCAAGGGAAAGTTCAAGATCTGACCACTGAGGCCACCGCCTACGGTCAGGAAGATCTGACCACCGAGGCCACCGCCTACGGTCAGGAAGATCTGACCACCGAGGCCACCGCCTACGGTCAGCAAGATCTGACCACCGAGGCCACCGCCTACGGTCAGGAAGATCTGACCACCGAGGCCACCGCCTACGGTCAGGAAGATATGACCACCGAGGCCACCGCCTACGGTCAGGAAGATCTGACCACCGAGGCCACCGCCTACGGTCAGGAAGATCTGACAACCGAGGCCACCGCCTACGGTCAGGAAGATCTGACCACCGAGGCCACCGCCTACGGTCAGGAAGATCTGACCACCGAGGCCACCGCCTACGGTCAGGAAGATCTGACCACCGAGGCCACCGCCTACGGTCAGGAAGATCTGACCACCGAGGCCACCGCCTACGGTCAGGAAGATCTGACCACCGAGGCCACCGCCTACGGTCAGGAAGATCTGACAACCGAGGCCACCGCCTACGGTCAGGAAGATCTGACCACCGAGGACACCGCCTACGGTCAGGAAGATCTGACCACGGAGGCCACCGCCTACGGTCAGGAAGATCTGACCACCGAGGCCACCGCCTACGGTCAGGAAGATCTGACCACCGAGGCCACCGCCTACGGTCAGGAAGATCTGACCACCGAGGCCACCGCCTACAGTCAGGAAGAACCTAAATAAACCTAAGTAAGTAAGTAATAATGACAATATCAACACTATGTCAAGTTAGTGAAATAGCAGTCTTTAATTTTTTTCAGTTGGCCCAGTTCCCTTTTGAACCAGATTCACTAAGTTTGAACTGAAACCACAAAATGTACAAAATATATCATAGTTATGATAGCCTACTAAATAAAATCACCATCAAACTAAACACTAATAGCACTGAAATATTTGATAATACGAGCAGGAAGTGTGATATGTATCCTACAATGCAATGTGCACACCATGCATTTTGACAAGATGGCGTTGGTTTCACAGACAGCAATCCTGAAAGCGGACGTTGTGCACGTTTCTGCAACTGGCAGTTGGTCAGTGTAACTACCAAAATACTTCAAAAACAACTTAAAAAGTAAGTCAACTTAAAAGTAAGTCAACTCAAATTAATATAACTTTTTATAAACAGATTACAATGATACTGACAGATTCGAATTCGTCTTTTATACCTCTTCCTTTATCATTTAAGATGGACGCCCTCATTATTATAACCCCGTCATTGGGCAAGAAAGGAAGGCCCTGTCTGTGAGATCCAAGAAGACCGCGGCAAAAACTAAACAAAAACAAACTACAACAAAAAAATTAAAAAATTTATTACCGCTCTTAAGAACTGCAAAAAAAAATACATTTTCAAAACACATTAACATACTGACAACATATTAACGTATTAACCTACTGACAACATGATTATATGTAATCCAGGGGTGAGATTTCTTTCGGAAGAGACACTAAACTTAGAATCAGTTTTTTGACCATATGTATCTATTTTTAACATTATATATGTATGTCTACTAGGCATGCAATTGTAAAAAAATATGTATGTATATTTACAAATACATTTGTAATTACTCATACATATTGACCTACACACACATAACAATTATGTGTAAAGCAGGAGGATTCATAATTTACAGTGAAGTAGTTGTTGATGTAAGTGGAGAAAACATAGACTGTGTGTGTAAATGTTAGTTGTGATAATGTTTGGTGTATTGTTAACTGTCTCTGCTATATTTATGTTTGACTCTGGAAACGAACAGATTATTTCTTTCACGTGTGTAACGTCGATGAATTTCATAGTTGTGTGTGTGTGGGGAATATCACTGAAATATTCGGGTAATTGATTATTAACTAATTTGTAGTAAACGTTTAGTTGTTGGAGTTTATAAATGTCATCCAACTTTAGTAATTGAAGTTTCTTATAAATAGGACCTTTATGGACATTATATTTTTATCTTACTTTACCATGCCAGCCTCACTGTCGTTTAAGTTACCCTTAATGGAAGAATAGTACAAATATATGGATTTCAGCGACTTCATACAAAAATTATGACATTATTATTGTTATTATTATTCAATCAGACTAAAAAAGGTACATTTTTATATAGCGCAGTATGCTGCAGTTATTGCACGAAGACTGTTGGGTGACATATCCACCTCTGTCTAGCTATGTACTTACTGTGGCCAGGTACTTACTGTGGCCTGGTACTCACTGTGGCCTGGTACTCACTGTGGCCAGGTACTCACTGTTGCCAGGTACTCACTGTGCCCAGGTGCTCACTGTGCCCAGGTACTCACTGAGGCAATGTGGGGCGAATAAAATTGCCAGTTATAAAAGAGCAGTAAGAGGGTATGAACCCTGGTTTTCACAGTTGAGACTGTGGTATTCTAACCATTACGGGTGACACCCAACAGACTAGAAATAGTAGGGAATATTTCACTGTAAACAAGAGTCCTACGATAAATATGACCTATTTAATCAGCAACAGTTGTATATAAAACATGCTAAGATTATGTTTTTAGAAATAATTTCAATATAGTATGCAGGGGTGTAATGTATGTATGTTGGTATTCACCAGAGGGCAGCACATTAGTACAGTAGTTTCTTAGTTTGGATAAGTGACCTGTGCTTTCATGTAATGTAGGTTGGGGTGTTATAAATAGGGCAGGAGACAGAGAGTGGGTGCTTTTCGCAGTTGGGTTTTTGTGGGAAGATCACTGTTTCACTTCCAGGTTCACTGTCTGAAATTAGCAAAAAAAGTTAACTGGCCCAGTTTTGTGCGAACTGGCCCAGTTCTATTTTTGATCGGCCCAGATAGGTTTGATCTGGCCCCATAAAAATGTATAAATTATATATATATTATAACTTTTTGTGCATAAAACTAAAACAGACATAATTATGGTCGTTCATTTCTTGTAACTAGCAGACCAATAAATATAGTAATGAATTTAATAAACATTTCAATGTGAATTTCATTTGCGAAACAGTTACTGTTCTATGTAATGTTATGTTTGAAGGCGACGTTTTGTGCACAGGCAAAAATCTATGCCATTCTCAATTCACTACAAACCGAAGCCTCCAGAGTTAACTTTCACAACCAAATATCACATTAATCAGAATGCCTTGGTACATTATATTTTCAATCGGATTGTCTGCCTCCTTAGTATCACCAGCATGAAATAAATTGGCGTAATATCCTTCAAAAATTTGTGAACTCTACGATTCTCGCAATTTTGTCCACCATCTTTGCTTTGGTGTTTCCCCGGTATTCCCCAAGATACTGACATCATTAAATGTGAATCATCCAATAGGCATCCATGTTACAAATACCAGGGGTTTCCCTTTCATTCACGGACTTGGACTATTTTATATTGGATTTGCAGATTATTAAGTCCTGTAATATGCATCACTAATACAGTCCGACACATCCGTGGCAGGGTGGGACTGATAACTTGCGCATTTTGGCTAAATGAATCGGCAGAACACATTTTGAATCGGCCTCTGGCAATAAAAAGGCCTTAATTTCGAACACTGGGTTCATGGAATATAGTGCCTGGCTGCCAGTGGTTCTGAGACATTCCTCTTTTGGCAATTTAAGATTTCTAGTGTCTGGCTGTTAACTTATTCGTGTGCCAGTGACTGTAGAATTCCTTGTGTCAGTGACTGTAGGATCCCTTGTGTCAGTGACTGTAGGATCCCTTGTGTCAGTGACTGTAGGATCCCTTGTGTCAGAGACTGTAGGATCCCTTGTGTCAGAGACTGTAGGATCCCTTGTGTCAGTGACTGTAGGATCCCTTGTGTCAGAGACTGTAGGATACCTTGTGTCAGAGACTGTAGGATCCTTTGTGTCAGAGACTGTAGGATCCTTTGTGTCAGTGACTGTAGGATCCCTTGTGTCAGTGACTGTAGGATCCCTTGTGTCAGAGACTGTAGGATCCCCTGTGTCAGAGACTGTAGGATCCCTTGTGTCAGTGACTGTAGGATCCATTGTGTCAGAGACTAAGATCCCTTGTGTCAGAGACGGTAGGATCCCTTGTGTCAGTGACTGTAGGATCCCTTGTGTCAGAGACTAGGATCCCTTGTGTCAGAGACAGTAGGATCCCTTGTGTCAGTGACTGTAGGATCCCTTGTGTCAGAGACGGTAGGATCCCTTGTGTCAGTGACTGTAGGATCCCTTGTGTCAGAGACTGTAGGATCCCCTGTGTCAGAGACTGTAGGATCCCTTGTGTCAGTGACTGTAGGATCCCTTGTGTCAGAGACTAAAATCCCTTGTGTCAGAGACGGTAGGATCCTTGTGTCAGTGACTGTAGGATCCCTTGTGTCAGAGACTAGGATCCCTTGTGTCAGTGACTGTAGGATCCCTTGTGTCAGAGACTGTAGGATCCCCTGTGTCAGAGACTGTAGGATCCCTTGTGTCAGTGACTGTAGGATCCCTTGTGTCAGTGACTGTAGGATCCCTTGTGTCAGAGACGGTAGGATCCCTTGTGTCAGAGACTGTAGGATCCCTTGTGTCAGAGACTGTAGGATCCTTTGTGTCAGTGACTGTAGGATCCCTTGTGTCAGAGACTGTAGGATACCTTGTGTCAGAGACTGTAGGATCCTTTGTGTCAGAGACTGTAGGATCCTTTGTGTCAGTGACTGTAGGATCCCTTGTGTCAGTGACTGTAGGATCCCTTGTGTCAGAGACTGTAGGATCCCCTGTGTCAGAGACTGTAGGATCCCTTGTGTCAGTGACTGTAGGATCCATTGTGTCAGAGACTAAGATCCCTTGTGTCAGAGACGGTAGGATCCCATGTGTCAGTGACTGTAGGATCCCTTGTGTCAGAGACTAGGATCCCTTGTGTCAGAGACGGTAGGATCCCTTGTGTCAGTGACTGTAGGATCCCTTGTGTCAGAGACGGTAGGATCCCTTGTGTCAGTGACTGTAGGATCCCTTGTGTCAGAGACTGTAGGATCCCCTGTGTCAGAGACTGTAGGATCCCTTGTGTCAGTGACTGTAGGATCCCTTGTGTCAGAGACTAAAATCCCTTGTGTCAGAGACGGTAGGATCCCTTGTGTCAGTGACTGTAGGATCCCTTGTGTCAGAGACTAGGATCCCTTGTGTCAGTGACTGTAGGATCCCTTGTGTCAGAGACTGTAGGATCCCCTGTGTCAGAGACTGTAGGATCCCTTGTGTCAGTGACTGTAGGATCCCTTGTGTCAGTGACTGTAGGATCCCTTGTGTCAGAGACGGTAGGATCCCTTGTGTCAGTGACTGTAGGATCCCTTGTGTCAGTGACTGTAGGATCCCCTGTGTCAGAGACTGTAGGATCCCCTGTGTCAGAGACTGTAGGATCCCTTGTGTCAGTGACTGTAGGATCCCTTGTGTCAGTGACTGTAGGATCCCTTGTGTCAGAGACGGTAGGATCCCTTGTGTCAGTGACTGTAGGATCCCTTGTGTCAGAGACGGTAGGATCCCTTGTGTCAGTGACTGTAGGATCCCTTGTGTCAGAGACTGTAGGATCCCCTGTGTCAGAGACTGTAGGATCCCTTGTGTCAGTGACTGTAGGATCCCTTGTGTCAGAGACTAAGATCCCTTGTGTCAGAGACGGTAGGATCCCTTGTGTCAGTGACTGTAGGATCCCTTGTGTCAGAGACTAGGATCCCTTGTGTCAGTGACTGTAGGATCCCTTGTGTCAGAGACGGTAGGATCCCTTGTGTCAGTGACTGTAGGATCCCTTGTGTCAGTGACTGTAGGATCCCTTGTGTCAGAGACGGTAGGATCCCTTGTGTCAGTGACGGTAGGATCCCTTGTGTCAGTGACTGTAGGAACCCTTGTGTCAGAGACGGTAGGATCCCTTGTGTCAGTGACTGTAGGATCCCTTGTGTCAGAGACTAGGATCCCTTGTGTCAGAGACGGTAGGATCCCTTGTGTCAGTGACGGTAGGATCCCTTGTGTCAGTGACTGTAGGATCCCTTGTGTCAGAGACTGTAGGATCCCTTGTGTCAGAGACGGTAGGATCCCTTGTGTCAGTAACTGTAGGATCCCTTGTGTCAGAGACTGTAGGATCCCTTGTGTCAGTGACTGTAGGATCCCTTGTGTCAGAGACGGTAGGATCCCTTGTGTCAGTGACTGTAGGATCCCTTGTGTCAGAGACGGTAGGATCCCTTGTGTCAGTGACTGTAGGATCCCTTGTGTCAGAGACTGTAGGATCCCTTGTGTCAGTGACTGTAGGATCCCTTGCACATGAAGACATGATGTTTTGGATGTCATTTGATGGGCTGCATCTTCTATGCTGTGACAATACAACAGTCAAAGTGAACAGTTGAATTGTAACTTTGCACACACTGGGGAATTGTCTGACTGACTTAACAATGACCCGATGTTAAAACGAGGGAATATAATGATGGTCAGTGGCCAGTTAGGGCACGAGACCACTGGGGTCAGGGGTGATCAGGGGTGCAGACAGTTAGTTTAGTATTGTATTTAAATTAGTTATTGTGTTATTCATTATTGTTTTTTAATGTTTTAAAAAAGGAAGTCCTGGTTAAGACCCAGGCAAGTTTAAATTAATAAAGTACTCGGTCGTTTGTTAAGTTGGTTTATTATTGGTCGTTTGTTAAGTTGGTTTATTATCCGTCAAGCGTCTAAAGTAATCCCTAAAGGCTAAGACCCTGTTAGACGTCCTGTGTTTAAATTAGAAATAAGGCAGCGGCATGACAATGGTATTTGGGGTTATATTATAGTAGAGACAATGGTATTTGGGGTTATATTATAGTAGAGACAATGGTATTTGGGGTTATATTATAGTAGAGACAATGGTATTTGGGGTTATATTATAGTAGAGACAATGCTGGTTTACCAAAAAAAAATTGCAGATAACAATATATCATCTGGGTCTTTCCGTGTCAAATCAACCAATGGTCAAACAGTTGAAGTTGAAGAGTTTGCTTAGATTTTAACCAATGAATATATAGCTACACCTGAGCACTCCTGCAGAAAACTAAGAATTTACATGGAAATTGTGTCTGTAACACCCTATAATGTAAACAGGGGGTAAGCGCCCCAGAACTCACCCGTTACTTGTATCTGTTTTCAGGTGCTTCAAACAAGCTGCAGATGTGAAATTTGCTGAATGTATTAACATATTGGTGCAGATTATATACGCAAAATTCAAGGATGATAGGACAGTGGGTACACTGGGTGCACGGAAATGGAAAACAACATCTAAAAAAAATGCGGAGAAGGATTTCGGCAGTCTGTATTTCATTGTTGTGTTACAGTACAATATCTACATCTATTGCCTCGTATACTAGCA
>BSQZ01000085.1:1115000-1217500 GCA_033239005.1 Lamellibrachia satsuma | reverse complement strand
ACATTGCCTGTGTTTAAATGAGTCATTCTTGTATTGCAGGAGGGGTACAGAGAGGGTGTGATTCTTGTATTGCAGGAGGGGTACAGAGAAGGTGTGATTGCAGGCAAGGAGGAGAGTCTGCAGGACGGCTTTGACGATGGGTTCAGAGATGCCTTTGCTGCAATGTCACACCTTGGAAGGCTGCAGGGAACACTCAGGTGAGTGACTGCCAGGTAGAGAACCTTGGTAGGCTGCAGGGAGCACTCAGGTGAGTGACTGCCAGGTAGAGAACCTTGGGAGGCTGCAGGGAGCACTCAGGTGAGTGACTGCCAGGGAGAGAACCTTGGGAGGCTGCAGGGAGCACTCAGGTGAGTGACTACCAGGGAGAGAACCTTGGGAGGCTGTAGGGAGCACTCACGTGAGTGACTACCAGGGAGAGAACCTTGGCAGGCTGCAGGGAGCACTCAGGTGGGTGACTGCCAGGTAGAGAACCTTGGGAGGATGCAGGGAGCACTCACGTGAGTGACTACCAGGAAGAGAACCTTGGCAGGCTGCAGGGAGCACACAGGTGAGTGACTGCCAGGGAGAGAACCTTGGGAGGCTGCAGGGAGCACTCATGTGAGTGACTGCCAGGGAGAGAACCTTGGGAGGCTGCAGGGAGCACTCAGGTGGGTGACTGCCAGGTAGAGAACCTTGGGAGGCTGCAGGGAGCACTCACGTGAGTGACTACCAGGAAGAGAACTTTGGCAGGCTGCAGGGAGCACTCAGGTGGGTGACTGCCAGGGAGAGAACCTTGGGAGGCTGCAGGGAGCACTCAGGTGAGTGACTGCCAGGGAGAGAACCTTGGGAGGTTGCAGGAGCACTCAGGTGGGTGACTGCCAGGAGAGAACCTTGGGAGGCTGCAGGGAGCACTCAGGTGGGTGACTGCCAGGGAGAGAACCTTGGGAGGCTGCAGGGAGCACTCACGTGAGTGACTACCAGGAAGAGAACTTTGGCAGGCTGCAGGGAGCACTCAGGTGGGTGACTGCCAGGGAGAGAACCTTGGGAGGCTGCAGGGAGCACTCAGGTGAGTGACTGCCAGGGAGAGAACCTTGGGAGGCTGCAGGGAGCACTCAGGTGGGTGACTGCCAGGGAGAGAACCTTGGGAGGCTGCAGGGAGCACTCAGGTGGGTGACTGCCAGGGAGAGAACCCAGGTGTGAATCCTCCTGCTGCTGTTTCAAAACTTTGTTTACTCCACATTGCTCCAGTTCACTCAGCTGTGTCAATGAGTACCTGGCTATAGACAGTTCACTCAGCTATGTCAATGAGTACCTGGCTATAGACAGTTCACTCAGCTATGTCAATGAGTACCTGGCTATAGACAGTTCACTCAGCTGTGTCAATGAGTACCTGGCTATAGACAGTTCACTCGGCTGTATCAATGAGTACCTGGCTATAGACAGTTCACTCGGCTGTATCAATGAGTACCTGGCTATAGACAGTTCACTCTGCTGTGTCAATGAGTACCTGGCTATAGACAGTTCACTCAGCTGTATCAACGAGTACCTTGCTAAAGACAGTTCACTCAGCTGTGTCAATGAGTACCTGGCTATAGACAGTTCACTCGGCTGTGTCAATGAGTACCTGGCTATAGACAGTGGTAGATATGTGAACTACTAGTCTTTGTGCAGTAATTGCAACATGGCTGAATGTTTCCAACAGAAGTTGTGTTGGTGTTGGAATGAACAGGTCTGCCAGAGGTGAAGTATTAAGGAACAGGTCTGCCAGGGGGTGAAGTGTAAAGTGCTTTGAATGATCCTACGGAATGGATACTGTGCTATTTAAGTACACTGTACTTTACAGTGATGTGTGCAGTTTCACACTTCCAAAGTTCTACAGTTCCACACTTCCAAAGTTCCACAGTTCCACACTTCCAGAGTTCCACACTTCCAAAGTTCCACACTTCCACAGTTTCACAGTTCCACAGTTTCACAGTTCCACACTTCCAAAGTTCCACAGTTTCACAGTTCCACACTTCCAGTTTCACAGTTCTACACTTCCAAAGTTCCACACTTCCACAGTTTCACAGTTCCACACTTCCAAAGTTCCACAGTTCCACACTTCCAGTTTCACAGTTCCACACTTCCAAAGTTCCACACTTCCACATTTTCACAGTACTGTCAGACAAATGCATTAACAACCAGAAGTGCAGAAAATTACTAAACATTGGTTTCCTACCAAAGTTAGGACTTGGTCTCAACTAACGTAGAGATTAAAAAATTTACTTTTTCACTGTTTCTTGTACAACGTGACCAACGAGTTATTGAATTGTTTCAGTGCACGGTGTCCATAAAGTCTCTTTCACATGACAAAAACATTGACATGAATCTTCTTGTTTCTGGGACATCTTTAATATATTAAAGGTGTCCCACAAACAAGTCGGCAGCGTCGGAAAATTCATGTCATTAGGAAATGTTTTTGGCATGTGAAAGAGACTTTGTGGACACCGTGTAACTTAGACAGTTAAAAATGTATGTCATTGTACAAGATTTTGAAGAGGTTAACTGTGAAAAGGTTACCTTTTTAATATCATACTTGGTTGATACGAAGCCCTAATTTTGTTAGCCAAAAAATTTCTGCACTTCTTATCTAGTCATTAATACACTTGTCCGTATTCTGTTGCCCAGCGTTGTGGAAGTGTAGATGTGGAAGTGTAGATGTGGAAGTGTAGATGTGGAAGTGTAGATGTGTATGTCAGATGTGATGTAGTCAATGGAACCTCGGTGCACCTTCTTTGATCACAATCATCACAATGTACCTGATTTCTTTTGTGCATACATTTGTGTTATTACAGGATTGGGTTCAACAGTAATCATGTTATTTGTAATTATTTACAATTACTGTATAATTGCAATTGCATTTTTGCAACACTAAGGTTTTATGATGCTTTATAATTGAACCCAGTAATGGTGCCTCTGCCACAAGTGATCTTTCTTTATGAAATAATGTAGTTGAATCACGGCAATTGACTTGTTATGAAACACTGCAATTGTAACTGAGTTTTGTTTGAGTTTCGATGATGCTGTGTAATTGAACTTTGTAATTATTTTAATTTTTTATTATTTCTTGTTTGTAGTTTTCAGTTATCATTGTAGATATACCGTACTACAAGAAAATTGTGAGCAAAAATTTGGTTTAAACTTTTGATGTTTATTATTTCAGTGCATTGCTGAATGTCCAGAGCATTGCCAAGTGTCAGGTGGCGCCACCTGGTGATGTTGTTGAGATAGAATCACTTCTGCGAGACGTTTCAGAGTTTGAAGAAAGAACGAGGACTTACATTAATACCACCGAGTCAAGGCTACCAGCTCTACCTGTTGATGGAAATATGGAAGATTCCTCTGGGCTGTTTACCCCAGTGGATGGGTCCACTGTGGGTGTTGAGGGGTCATCTTTAGCAGGTGGCGACAACCCTTTGATTAATTTTGCTAAAGGGAAAGTGTCAACATTGGAATGTGACATTAATAAAAAGAGGGTTGTTTCAAAAGTCAATTTATACACCACATATGAGAAGAGCGTGGGCACTTCCATGGCGCAACCTAGTGAGAAGAGTGTGCATGCTTCCTTAGCGCCACCTGGTGACTGCCAGGATAAATCATTACCCTTGAATGAAACAGTTCAGAGAGTTGTTTCCACGAATGACAAGGCTGACTATGACGTGAACACTTTGAATGCAGTGAAGACACAGATGAGAGAAATGAACTGTGACGTGATGGACCTCACCAAGATCACATTTCTAGAGACAGAATGCAACAGGATCCTGGAGAAGTTTGGTCTGATTGACCTGCTTGTTTAGTAAGAAGATATGTTAAGACTGTATTTACTGTAAGTTTCCGTGTATAATACGCCCCCATGTATAATACGCACCCTGACTTTTACTAAGTTCTGATAGAATTTCTATATTACCATGTATAATACGCACCCCAACTTTTGACACTGACCCCTGATTTCCCCGCTTCTGATAGTTTGCTTGAAGCGCGGCTCACGGTTGGCCACTGTCATTTCATCAAAGTTCGTTTGTGTGATGATCCTTGAATCCATCTCAGAATCGTAAACATGTCACGCAAGTTATGTCATGACAATGACGCCAGCTCATCGCACGCGGCGATATATCACCTCGTTAGTTGTGTAAACCCTACATAACTTGCATTTTAGCTTGACCATTGCGCAACTGATTAAATCTGGGCTTGTTAGAACTTACTTTGCGTCGTTCTGATCTCAGTTTTAAATTAATACCAAGCTCTATTCTGATAAGTTGCACGCACACTTTCTACAGCGAAGCCTACATCCGGTACAATCATCTTTATTTACATTCACAACTTCGAGTCACATTGGCTGACTATTCAGGTCGCTCACGTGATTCAAAAACGCCAATCACGATGCCTTGCCGCTCAGGGAGCAACACATATTTGAGCGTATTAACCCGACACCATCCACACATTTCTGCGTTGTTCCCGGTTAGTGACGCTCCCGGTCGCGTTCGCTTCCCGCTCATTGATGTCATAGTACTAGTGTTCCAGTAGCGCTATCCATATCCGGTCGGAGAAATTTTTTTCGCCCTATCACCATGTATAATAACGCACCCGGACTTTTAAGTTAAAAATTAAGGGGAAATGCGTATTATGCACGGAAACTTACGGTATGTTGTAATGATGAATACCAGTTTGTAAATATTAATTATAATCAATTGTTTGTGTTTTGTTTTGGTTACACTGAATATATCAATATATATGTCATATTTATATTACATATATAGTTACGTCCACTTAATGTGGTGAAATGATGATTTCTTTCCAGTAGTTTCGGTTCTTCATTGCCGCTATTAGATTTGTCCCGCTGAGGTTCGTGTCTTTCTCTAGGATGTTTTGCAAAGTTGTTGGTCGACCTCTCCGAGGGCCATCGGGCTTCCAGAGCAGGACTTTGTTGGCTGCTTCGTCATGACGCATCACATGACCTGCCAGACGAAGACGCCATTGTCTCACGATGGTGGTGATCCGTGGGAGGGAGCCGTACAGTTCTTGGTTGGTCATGTGATAGCGCCATGACACGTTTTGAGTTTTTCGCAGTATACCAGTGTAGGTGCCATCCAGTGCAGGATTGGAGTCATTATGGAGTATCTTCTGCAGTATACCAGTGTAGGTGCCATCCAGTGCAGGATTGGAGTCATTATGGAGTATCTTCTGCAGTATACCAGTGTAGGTGCCATCCAGTGCAGGATTGGAGTCATTATGGGAGCGTACTGCTCACGGCCCCGCTGTGGCAGATAGACCACTGTAGAGAATTGCATTGGTGGCCATGTTAACGTTTTGTCTGATTATAAGAAAACGTGACCATCAAAATTTATGAAAATTTTTCACAGCAACTGCCATCATCTTTTTTCAAAATTACATACCTCCAGCTCTTAAAACGCCCCGACGTGCGATGCCCATAAATTTTTACAAAAATTGCCATGTATTCATGTGACTGGGACAACGAATTGTGCGCTGACAATGACTGAAAGAACAACATTTATTTAACCGCGACGTGTGAACGCTTTGTTTCACTTGTGTCCAAATCTATGACCAGTACTGTAAATGCTAGCAGCGTCAAACAAAATTTATAAATATCTTGGAAGGGCGGGTTATGCATAAATAGAACAGTGTTGACTCTCGATAAGTCAATGACTTTCTTGTCCACTTGTTATCTGGGTGTTTTGCCTTGGTTGGCAAGTTTGTTAAATCTTGTTAATTGTTATGGCATAACCCCATTTGAGCAATGTACGGTATATTGAACTGTGGATGTCCGTGCGTGAGTGCATACGTGTGTTTATCATTCCATTAAGTAGAAGTCGCATTATATATATATATATATATATTTTTTTTATTGTTATTCGCTATTTCATACTCCGTTAAAAAAAATTTATTCCACTTACAATTGTTTGTTATGTAAGAATCTGGGGAATTAGTACCCTTTGGTAACGAAACATAAAAAACTTGATATATGAAGCTGTGAATACCTACATTGTCATGCACACTGTATAAGATGTACAACTGTGTATAATCAAATTAATGTAATAACAGTAACATGTACGAGTGACACGTGCTTCGCGATCCACGCGTTTGCTGTAACAACGTGCCCCGTATGATGGAACAACGTGCCCCGTATGATGTAACAACTTGCCCCGTATGATGTAACAACTTGCCCCGTATGATGGAACAACGTGCCCCGTATGATGGAACAACGTGCCTCGTATGATGTAACAACGTGCCCCGTATGATGTAACAACTTGCCCCGTATGATGGAACAACGTGCCCCGTATGATGTAACAACGTGCCCTGTATGATGTAACAACTTGCCCCGTATGATGTAACAACTTGCCCCACTTACGAGTCTAGTTGTTACGGTCGACCGCGCCTGGGAAACTTCATATATCTACCTAACTACAATACGCAATATCAATGGTATAGTATATTTTATTAACACGAATAGTACATTTAATGTATACGTTGACAGAAATAATGCAGGTCCCCCTACCAGAAATTACTCCAAAATTGCACGTGCAAAGTGGTCCCCTTAATCAAAGCGGTTGCCCGCCCGCCCGCCCGACCGCCCGCCCGCCAACCAGCCAGCCCGCCCGTCATCAATAATGACATGTTGAATACTCTTGCAAGTGGTATACTGATTTGTTCTACTGTTTCCATTAGTAGTTCTGAAGGAATCTCATCCACTCCAGGTGATTTATTATCCTTCATTGCTTTTATTTTCTTAGCTACCATATCTGGAGTTACAATTAACTGACCCAAATAATTAGATTTAGCCTCCTGAAATTTAGCATCTGGAACCGGTAATGAACTAAATACCTCTCTGTAAAAAATGAACTGAAGTAATCATTTAGGTCTTCCGCCATTAAAAACCCTTGTGATATTATATTTCCAGCACAGTCTTCAAGTGGTCCAACCTTGTATCGTACGTTTTGTTTACTCCTGACATATGCATAAAAAACTATTGCTGTCATTTTTTATGTTACATGCTAGTTTTTGTTCATAGCTTCTTTTAGATTGTCTAATTTCAGTTGTAGCTGCATTAAGTGCCTCTTTGTAAGTTGCATAGTCTTCTTCCTTTCTGGTCCGCCTATAAACCCTCCACATAGTTTGCTTGAGCACTTTTTCTAATAGCTTCTTTTGGCAAGTGTTTCTGTTTTCGTACAAAACGCATTCAGTAACTCTGTTTAACTGGTATCACGTGGCCTCCGGGCTTAGACTATGAAATAAAGGTCGTGATAATGACAATTATTGTTTCACGACCTGCGTGATAAGTGTCATTATCACACAGGTCGTGTGATAATGACAATTATTGTTTCAGTTGCCCGACGTATCAAGTCAAAACGTTTTCCAATAGTCCGATTGGACATGGAACGTTTCAAAAGGTTACGCGGGACATAAAATTATAGTATGCAGGCCGTATTGTCCAGCGTTCACTGTCTGACTGGTCGATGCTAGCGATCACGTATCTTACCCATATAATGTGTTGAGATATAGATATATCCACCAACAAAAACATGGCAAATGAATTCAATAAGTTCTTTACACATGTTGGTTCAAATGTTGCAACGTTACAAATGTATTAAAGGATGTATTAAACTCAAGTCAAGGTGTCCGTACAGCTGTGTCCACGTCTCGCGCCATAATGCAATTAATAGAGCACATTTCAAATGTGCACAATTAATAGAGCACATTTCAAATGTGCTCTACAATGGACAATAAGAAACATGCTATTGGTGTATTCGTTGGTCTTGAAAAGGCCTTCGACACAATAGATCGCGAAATACTTATGTTTCGTCCTAGGTTAGTTATACTATATATTAATGATATTTGTAACGTATCAAAACTATCTAAATCTATACTCTTTGCGGATGACACAAACATATTTTGTGTCGGTAATACTTTAAAAGAACTATAAATGGTTTGCTGTGAACCATTGAACCTGTCAACAACATATTACACGCGTATGTGTTATTCCGGAACCGACCGCCTGATACTGAAATTAATTTCTTCATTAATAATCAACCAATAACCAGAGTATATGTAATCACATATATTGATGACGCTCTGAAATGGAAATGTCAAATAAATAAATATGGTAAGATTAAAACTGTCGAAAGTTGAAGTAATTACCTACAAGACAAGTTGTTTCATTGGTGTAAATGGAATGCATGTGTTGTACTGTTCGTTGTTTTATCGGTGTAAATGGAATGCATGTGTTGTACTGTTCGTTGTTTTATCGGTGTAAATGGAATGCATGTGTTGTACTGTTCGTTGTTTTATCGGTGTAAATGGAATGCATGTGTTGTACTGTTCTTCGTGTTTACCATATTAAAACTATTGCTGTGAAATATGGGGAAAACTTACATCACAAACATTCACAGCATTAATATACTACAGAAACGAGTAACGTTTGTAGGTACAGTGATGTTAAAGACAACTGTTATTACGTTTAGGGCATTTCATAATGACTTACCAAGTAATTTGCAATGTTTACCGCGTGTATCTTTCTATGGTACTAGGCAGAACGATTCATTTTGTATAATTCGGTTTCGTACCAATGTAAAATCCTTGTGCATTTCCATATATGGAGCGAGATTACGGAACTCCCTTAGTGAAGACATCACCATTTGTAGAACCATACAAGCATTTAAAAAATGCAACACATTATATATTATCGCTACGTATTAGTCTTAATTTATTTAACAACGATTGCAAATAATAAGTATTGTTATATGCTGAAAGTTATGTAAATATATTGTTATGTATCATATTAGTTAACCATGCCAGAGTTGTTTTTTTGTTTTCTTATTGCGATAACACGATGTTCTATGAGTAAAATTACGACTCTCAATCGAGAGAACCCGGTTTCAAATCCCTCTGCGGTCGCTTTGAACCTTTGGCAAGTTTGATCACCCCATGTTGCTACAGTTCACCCAGCTGTATAAATGAGTACCTGGCAATACAGACAGTGGTGGAAATGTGAACGAATAGTCTTCGCGCAATTGCAGCGTGGCTGAATGCTTCCCAGAGAAGTTGAGATGGCCTTGGAATGAACAGGTCTGCCAGGGGTGAAGTGTAAAGCGCTTTGAGCAGTCCTACCGACTGGATACTTCGTTATGTAAGAACGTACCTTTACATTCATATCGTTTTTTTTCTTCTATGCATCTACCTGTACGTGACGCTTACTTTGAATAATTCTTAAAACAAAACTGCGGAAATGTTTTTCCAGTTATCAATAGCGTTTTAAACGGAAGTTTTAAACGGAAGTTTTAAACGTTTTAAACGGAAGTTGTGGCGTGTTTTTTGTCTCGACATCTCTTCGTGCCCAACTTGCCTCAAAACCAGGAGTGCACTAATTCAAGTTCCAAAAACTTCATTCCAACACTTGACTCACTTAATACAACGAACTAGTGTTTTATATATTTATATAAGCACTTGTGCTGCGTGCATGTTCTATCCCCGACAGAATATTTCCAAATATCCACGAACATCATCGATCGTGTCCAGGTCATTACGAGCAGAAGAAAATATTACTAAATAAAGCATTGTTATGTATTTTACAGGATGTTAGTTGCTGAAACACAAGCGTTCGTTCTTTGTATTGACTTGCTTCACATAGGTGCATTTCCAAAAACAAATTTGCAACTTAAAAATGAAAAACTACTGCCGTAATTGTTGAGGTCAGTGCAGCACGCAAGATATAAACGTGTAGCCGCCTTAACCTGCATCGCGGTGCACGATCGTCTTAGCGCCTGCACCGCGGTACACGATCGTCCAACACCTTTTGTTTGAGACGGCGAGAACAACAGCGGGTTAACGAGCTCCCAGACCCACCCACTCCCGCCCGTAGACGTCGGGACACACCCAGTGATAACTGCAATCATTAGGAGGACGCCGGACAACTAGCCACTGACAGCGACGCCCAGGGCCCCGCCTAACACACGCCAGTTGTTGTCATTATACTTGATGTTAACGTTCACTAAGTTCCAAGGCGTGTACTTGATTATTGTTTATGAGTAAAACTAGGTGGCGACAATGACGAATTAATGAAGCAGTCGTTGACAATATCCTTGTTGCGTAAGCGACTTACAGCGTTCTCATTTCGACTAAACGCTGAACACTGGAGGGAGACTGTAGTTAGTTGTATACAGGGGTATACAGGGGTACGTTGTCACATAGTCGTTTTACGATAACGTAGCACACACGAGGAGTCACCATTGACAGTAGTTGGTTATCAGCGGATACACTTCCAAAAATCGAGAGTTGAGAAGACGAAATTAATGAGATGTGGATACAAACGACTTTTAACCACCTAAGACTGTTTTGGCGCCTCCCACTTAATATCATCTCACGCAGCCACTTTCTATGTTCCGTGGATGAAACTTGAGACGTAAATACTGTATAAGGGGTTATTCCAATTAGAAACTAAACTGAAATTCAGGGTTTAAATGTGCGTGCGTTCAACTGCACAAATTCTGTTTGGGGTAAGTTGTTACAATTTTACTGGGGCAAATTGTTGCAACTGTAACAACGCTCGGGTGGCTCTCACCGAGCGAGTTGTGTTCTGACAATGACTGATAGAACAACATTAATTTAACCACGACGTGTGAACGCTTTGTTTCTCACGTGAAGCCTAGGGTACTGGTCTACAACCAGTACTGTTAATGTTAGCAACGTGAATTTGTTTAAAAACAAAATTGACTTGTAAGTATCTCAGAAGAGCTGGTTACACATAAATGAAACATTCTTGGACTCTCGATAAGCCAACGGCCGCATTGTTCACTTGCCATCTGTGTGTTTTGTTCACTTGCCATCTGTGTGTTTTGTTCACTTGCCATCTGTGTGTTTTGTTCACTTGCCATCTGTGTGTTTTGTTCACTTGCCATCTGTGTGTTTTGTTCACTTGCCATCTGTGTGTTTTGTTCACTTGCCATCTGTGTGTTTTGTTCACTTGCCATCTGTGTGTTTTGTTCACTTGCCATCTGTGTGTTTTGTTCACTTGCCATCTGTGTGTTTTGTTCACTTGCCATCTGTGTGTTTTGTTCACTTGCCATCTGTGTGTTTTGTTCACTTGCCATCTGTGTGTTTTGTTCACTTGCCATCTGTGTGTTTTGTTCACTTGCCATCTGTGTGTTTTGTTCACTTGCCATCTGTGTGTTTTGTTCACTTGCCATCTGTGTGTTTTGTTCACTTGCTATCTGTGTGTTTTGTTCACTTGCCATCTGTGTGTTTTGTTCACTTGCCATCTGTGTGTTTTGTTCACTTGCCATCTGTGTGTTTTGTTCACTTGCCATCTGTGTGTTTTGTTCACTTGCTATCTGTGTGTTTTGTTCACTTGCCATCTGTGTGTTTTGTTCACTTGCCATCTGTGTGTTTTGCCTTGGATGGCAACCTTGCTAATTAATCAATATTGCACGATTCATCGGAAAGTGGATGTTCTTGCGTGAGATTGTGAATGCGTTCGTTTGTGTATCATTCAATCAAGTAGACGTCACATTACAGATATATTGTTACTCACTATTAAATACTCCATTCAATGTATATTTTTACTCACTATTACATACTCCATTCAATATATCTATTCCATTCACAATTGCATGTTGTGTAGGAATCCGGGGAATGTGTTCCCTTTGGTAACTAAACGTGAAAGCTTAATATGTGAAACTGCAAACACCTACATTGTTATGCACACTGTGTATAAAATACATATAACTCTTTGTAACCCGATCAATGTAATAACTTGTAAAACTGACACTTGCTTTGCGATCCACATGTTGTTTGTTGTAACAACTTGCCCCGTAAGTTATAACAACTTCCCCGTAAGTTGTAACAACTTGCCCCGTAAGTTGTAACAACTTGCCCCGTAAGTTGTAACAACTTGCCCCGTATGATGTAACAACTTGCCTCGCTTATGAGGCTAGTTGTTAGGGTCGACCGCGCCTGGGAAACTTCACATATCTACCTAACAATAAAATGGAATCTCATTTGTATGGTACATTTTATTAATACGAATACTAAATAAAATTTATACTTTGACATAGATAATGCGTCTAACATACTTTTCACAAAATGTGACTTTAACTGAACATTGTAAAAATTAGGCCCGGTCACCGCTACAACTAGCCCCGGTCTCCCCTACAACTAGCCCCGGTCTCCCCTACAACTAGCCCCGGTCTCCCCTACAACTAGACCCGGTCTCCCCTACAACTAGCCCCGGTCTCCCCTACAACTAGCCCCGGTCTCCCCTACAACTAGCCCCGTTCTCCCCTACAACTAGCCCCGTTCTCCCCTACAACTAGCCCCGGTCTCCACTACAACTAGCCCCGTTCTCCCCTACAACTAGCCCCGTTCTCCCCTACAACTAGCCCCGGTCTCCACTACAACTAGCCCCGTTCTCCCCTACAACTAGCCCCGGTCTCCACTACAACTAGCCCCGTTCTCCCCTACAACTAGCCCCGGTCTCCACTACAACTAGCCCCGTTCTCCCCTACAACTAGCCCCGGTCTCCCCTACAACTAGCCCCGGTCTCCCCTACAACTAGCCCCGGTCTCCCCTACAACTAGCCCCGATCTCCCCTACAACTAGCCACAGTTTCCTCTACAACTAGCCCTGGTTTCCCGTACAACTAGCCCCGTTCTCTCTTACAACTAGCCCGGGTCTCCCCTACAACTAGCCCCGTTCTCCCCTACAACTAGCCCCGTTCTCCCCTACAACTAGCCCCGTTCTCTCCTACAACTAGCCCCGGTCTCTCCTGCAACTAGCCCCGTTCTCTCCTACAACTAGCCCCGTTCTCTCCTGCAACTAGCCCCGCTCTCCCCTCCACTGTTCTCCTATTGTGTGAAGACTGTCGTTGAATGGAACCAGCTCAACGAGCCTCAGATACAGGCTGAAGCAACGAACGTCAAGTCCAGGCTGAAGCAACGAACGTCAAGTCCAGGCTGAAGCAACGAGCCTCAAGTCCAGGCTGAAGCAACGAATGTCAAGTCCAGGCTGAAGCAACGAACGTCAAGTCCACGCTGAAGCAACGAGCCTCAAGTCCAGGCTGAAGCAACGAGCCTCAAGTCCAGGCTGAAGCAACGAACGTCAATTCCAGGCTGAAGCAACGAACGTTAATTCCAGGCTGAAGCAACGAACGTCGAGTCCAGGCTGAAGCAACGAGCCTCAAGTCCAGGCTGAAGCAACGAATGTCAAGTCCAGGCTGAAGCAACGAGCCTCAAGTCCAGGCTGAAGCAACGAGCCTCAAGTCCAGGCTGAAGCAACGAGCCTCAAGTCCAGGTTGAAGCAACGAACGTCAAGTCCAGGCTGAAGCAACGAACATCAAGTCCAGGCTGAAGCAACAGAGGAATTCAGCTTCCTATACTGCACAGCCAACATCATACTTGTTATTCATCCGTGACATCATTGGGGGGACACTGGGTCATGCCCCCTTTGGCTTCATTTGTATCTTATGCAACCTGTGGCGGCACTACACGGCAGCATGATAAACTAATGGGTGACTAAGTTTGGCCTTCCTTTGTGAGATCCTTGATACGCCTCTTTTATTCCCTCTCGCCCGGCGTGTAACACAGCCGCCATTACACTTGTATTCCCTCTCGCCCGGCGTGTAACACAGCTGCCATTACAGGCTACTTACGACGCACTCATCAGCTTAGATGTTTGGATATATGTAGTTTGTTCAATGCTGATACCCGATATTCTTAATATCATGCGGTAATGTTACTAATAATGATCAAGAACTTCTATAGCGCCTATAATACTCAGGAACCTGAACCCACAGGCGGAATAAACAGAATAATTAAGCATTATCGTGAACAGGGACATACACAAGCCATTGTGAGAACAGGGACGTACACAAGCCATTGTGAGAACAGGGACGTACACAAGTCATTGTGAGAACAGGGACGTACACAAGCCATTGTGAGAACAGGGACGTACACAAGTCATTGTGAGAACAGGGACGTACACAAGTCATTGTGAGAACAGGGACGTACACAAGTCATTGTGAGAACAGGGACGTACACAAGTCATTGTGAGAACAGGGACGTACACAAGTCATTGTGAGAACAGGGACGTATACAAGTCATTGTGAGAACAGGGACGTATACAAGTCATTGTGAGAACAGGGACGTACACAAATCATTGTGAGAACAGGGACGTACACAAGTCATTGTGAGAACGAGGGACGTACACAAGTCATTATGAGAACGAGAACGAGGAACGTGCTCAAGCCACTATGAGAACGAGGGACGTACACAAGCCATTATGAGAACGAGGGACGCACACAAGCCATTATGAGAACAGGGACCACCGAAGATTTATGGCGAAAATGCAATTTTGAATAAATATACATGTCTTGAGTTTTTCCTGAAGATAGCTATGGTTTCGGATGATTTCAAAGTGATGATGAGTTAAGTTTAGTTTTAGGAACAATACGTTGTTGTGAAATAGATGATCATCGAACCATACTTAGCTACCGGGAATAATAAGATCATCGCAACCATACTTAGCTACCGGGAATAATAAGATCATCGCAACCAGACTTAGCTACCGGGAATAATAAGATCATCGCAACCAGACTTAGCTACCGGGAATAATAAGATCATCGATACCATACTTAGCTACCGGGAATAATAGGATCATCGCAACCATACGTAGCTACCGGGAATAAAAAGATCATCGCAACCATACGTAGCTACCGGGAATAAAAAGATCGCAGCGAATTCGCAGTATGAATGTTACTTGATGACACCGCAGTTTCTTTTTTAAAGTGTTTTGATCTTTCTGAATTTTCTGATTGTAAAATCAGGTTATATACCAGAATCTTATCATGTTATATACTATAAACTATATACTTTTTTAACATTTTACCGCCCATATGGGTTTTAATGAAACCTAATGATTATTTGTATAATCTGACTGTTATATGTTCATAAATATTGACCGTGCCGTTCAGCAGGCGAAACATTCAAACAAAACATATACAATTACATTAAACCTAATGGTTCAGGGAAACAATGGAGGGGGCGGTTAAGATGTGTTTACGATAACACGATCAGACGTCATTCATTGTCACCAATAACGAGCATCCTCTCACAGAACCTTACAGAAACAATGTTGACCGTTGATTGGTCGACGTCGAGCGGCTGATATTGTCTCTAACTAACGAGTGGAGGAGGAGTAATTAACAGCGGTGTTTATAAAGACGCGAGACGAGTGAGGACGGCACAGTCGATGCGACAGCGACACCAGGACACGACCAGTCGGTGAGTGGAAACTGTTGAATGTTTCTCTGTCCAATCTATCGCAATACATTGAATTAGTGCTTGTTTATTTGTGTCGTCCACTGAGTGTGCTGACATGGTGATTTCCTTCCAGCGGTTTCAACCGCTCAGGAAAAACGGGAAAGTGCTCATAAAAAGCGGGATCCATCATCTTCCGATCAACTATCGTTTTTTTTTGCGTTCTTAGTCGTTTTTCTGACGTGTTGTGTTACATGTCGCGATGACGTGTTGTGTTACATGTCGCTATTTTGATGCGCCGTTCTTGTCGCGGTGAACGTCCGCGCGAGAAAATATGAAATCACTTGAAACCAAAGAGATAAAATGTGCCTATAATGGCTTCGTGTGTAACAAATAGAGCGACTTTACCACGAATATTGTCTGATTCTGAAAACTTAAAAAAAGCGGGAAATTTCCTCCAAACAGCGGGAAAGCGGGACCAGTGGAAAAACGACATTTCCCGCCCGAAAGAGGTAATGATGACACCAGTGTTCGTCAACCTGCGGTGGTAGTGATGACACCTGTATTCGTCAACATGCGGTGGTACTGATGACACCAGTGTTCGTCAACCTGCGGTGGTACTGATGACACCTGTGATCGTCAACCTGCGGTGGTACTGATGACACCTGTATTCGTCAACCTGCGGTGGTACTGATGACACCTGTGTTCGTCAACCTGCGGTGGTACTGATGACACCTGTGTTTGTCAACCTGCGGTGGTGTTGATGACACCTGTGATCGTCAACCTGCGGTGGTACTGATGACACCTGTGTTCGTCAACCTGCGGTGGTGTTGATGACACCTGTGATCGTCAACCTGCGGTGGTACTGATGACACCTGTGTTCGTCAACCTGCGGTGGTGTTGATGACACCTGTGAAAAGCGGGATCCATCATCTTCCGGTCAACTATCGTTTTTTTTCCGTTCTTAGTCGTTTTTCTGACGTGTTGTGTTACATGTCGCGATGACGTGTTGTGTTACATGTCGCTATTTTGATGCGCCGTTCTTGTCGCGGTGAACGTCCGCGCGAGAAAATATGAAATCACTTGAAACCAAAGAGATAAAATGTGCCTATAATGGCTTCGTGTGTAACAAATAGAGCGACTTTACCACGAATATTGTCTGATTCTGAAAACTTCAGAAAAGCGGGAAATTTCCTCCAAACAGCGGGAAAGCGGGACCAGTGGAGAAACGACATTTCCCGCCCGAAAGAGGTAATGATGACACCTGTGTTCGTCAACCTGCGGTGGTAGTGATGACACCTGTATTCGTCAACCTGCGGTGGTACTGATGACACCTGTGTTCGTCAACCTGCGGTGGTGTTGATGACACCTGTGATCGTCAACCTGCGGTGGTACTGATGACACCTGTGTTCGTCAACCTGCGGTGGTGTTGATGACACCTGTGATCGTCAACCTGCGGTGGTACTGATGACACCTGTGTTCGTCAACCTGCGGTGGTGTTGATGACACCTGTGATCGTCAACCTGCGGTGGTACTGATGGTCCAGCTACAGTTCCATGTCTAATTTCGCCTCATCAGAGATGGTGTTTCCAAGATAATTGAAATTGTGAGCACACGAAAGTGTTTGGCCATTTCTGAAGACCAGACCAGGAGGATAAAAGACAAGGACAACTTCTATCACGTGCTTCCTGCCTCGGTTTCCTGTCGCGGCACTTCGCTTCCTACAGCCATCTATATTGATTTAAAATCATTAGTCTTCGCACGCGTGAAATACGAGGCTAGATATACGAAACCTCGAGAGAGCCTAACAGAATGTTTCCTAAATAATAATAATTATAACAGTAACCGTAAATTTACCTGTGTTATGATGTCTCCTAGATAACAATTATAATTGTAACACAACATTTACCTGTGCCATGATGTCTCCTAGATAACAATTATAATAGTAACACAGCATTTGCCTGTGCTGTGATGTCTCTTAGATAACAATTATAATAGTAACATAGCATTTGCCTGTGTGTGATGTCTCTTAGATAACAATTATAACAGTAACACAGCATTTGCCTATGCTATGATGTTTCGTAGATAACAATTATAATAGTAACACAACATTTGCCTATGCTGTGATGTGTCTTAGATAACAATTATAATAGTAACACAGCATTTGCCTGTGCTGTGATGTCTCTTAGATAACAATTATCATAGTAACACAGCATTTGCCAGTGCTGTGATGTCTCCTAAATAACAATTATGATAGTAACACAACATTTGCCTGTGATATGATGTCTCTTAGATAACATTTATAATAGAAACACAGCATTTGCCTGTGCTGGTATGTCTCTTAGATAACAATTATAATAGTAACACAACATTTGCCTTTGATGTGATGTCTCCTAGGTAACAATTATAATAGTAACACAACATTTGTCTGCTTTTTGTTAGTGTGTGAGTTTGAGTGAGTGAGTGTGAGTGAGTTTATTTTTTGAAACTGTTTACAAACATACAAAATATACAAACGAAACAAGTACAAACAGGTATTTTGTAATACAGTTTCAGGTTAAACAGCGGAGTTTTATGGCTGTAACCAGTTAGACAAGCATAAAATAGGAAAAACAATTATGGTTGAATATATATATAACTGGTCGCTGTTAACCAATGATAATTATATCATTATATTGATAAATAATAATTTGCGCAACAAGCAGGCCAAATTACAAATAAAGTTAAACAAATAGGTGAAGTTACCAAGTATAAGATAACAGGTAATACCAATGAATAGTATAAAATAATAAAAAAACGGTAAAAGAGATAATATTAATTTGAACTGTAATAACCACTTAAAACACATGCCTTTAATGCAGATGTAAAACTTTTTATGATAGGTTTACTTTTAATATCATATGAAACTTTATTCCAGATCAGTGGACTTTACATAATATACTGTTCGAAGATCTAACAGCAGAACTACTTATTGGACGAATATATCTAAGTTGAGCTTGTATCATGATTGTGAATGTCATGTGTAAATGTAAAGATGTTTGAAAATTAAACTGGTAGGCTGCTATGAATATAACTGTACATCAATTTAGGAATTTTAATTTGATAGATATCCTGCAATTTTATTAAATTTCAGTGTGTAAAGGGGGACGGGGTGTTCGTGGAAGCTTCTTTGACGAACAGCACTAAACATTTGTTTGCATGATAAAAACATTTGTAGTGTGGACTTTATAAGTAGGTCCCCACAGAATTATTCCGTACGTCAGGTAGGGATAAAGTAAAGTGTAGTAAATTAGTTTTAGGGAGGCAACTGGAAGGAAGTGGTTCATTTTATTTATTGTATATAAAACACTTGTTAGTTTTTTTGCATTTATGTGTTCCTGCCAATCCAGTCTTTCGTCAATATAGAGGCCTAGACATTTAATACAATATGTGGGCTTAATTATCGTATGAGACATCGTTAAAACTGTTTCTTCCCTTTGGACAGGATGGGATCTAGAAAATAACATATATTCTGTCTTATATACATTGAGAGATAGCTAAAACCTCGAATTCTTTGTTAACTTTTCTTATAGATCATTAATTAGTTTTCCACTCATGTACGCGGCGGTGGCATCCTTAAATACTATGGATTTACTCTTATTTAGACAGAAAGGTAGATCGTTTGTATATAAAATAAACAAAAGCGGACCAAGGATAGATCCCTGTGTGACACCATACGTAATATCACGGGGAAGCGAAGTACTGTTATTACAACTAACATCCTATTTGTGAGATAACATTTGTGAAGAAATTACAAAATGTATTCGAAATTTGATCATGGTTAAGGATTTAATTCATTGTTATATTTAAAGCACGTAGAAATACAGGATTTGTCATTGTGTTTCACAGTTCTTAGCAACTGCCACGTCTTCTTAGAGTCATTCTTAAACGTGTTAAGTAGATTTGCATAGTAAGTTTTCTTAGCAGTATGTTTTAACTTTTTATAAATATTTATATAGTTAACATAAAGAATATAAGTAGGATGTACCCTTGATTTACCAATACATTTTCGATAAAGTTTATTGCATATTATGGAAGATTTCATTAGACCTTTGGTCATCCACTCATTGAGGACTACATATTTGGATGTAATGTTTACAGTCTTCTCAGGGGCGAATAAATCAATAACACCGTTAAGTTGTTTCGTTCTTTAAACGCGTTATTTACGTCTAACTGGTGTAAATACGTCCAATCACTGTTCCGGAGAGCTGAGGTTATATGACGAATGGCTGTTTCAGATATAGGTCTGTGTTTGCAAATTAGCGGTTCCCTTGTGAGGTTTCTGTTTGTCAGTCAATCAAAATATAGGCAAATGGTCAGATATGTCACTGTAGAGTACACCGGAGTGAACACGTGAATTTGTATGTCTCACATATATGTTATCTATAAGGGTTGCAGATGAGTTGGTAATACTTGTTGGTGTTGTAATCGTGGGATAGATGTTAGCAGCAAGATATATATGTAGCAGGTCACCTGACGGTTTGTATGAATTAATCTTAAGATATTAAAACGTTGATCTATACCAATTATAACCTGGTGGTTTGATCGTCGAAGTTTATTTATTACTGATTCATAACGTTGTGTGGATAAAGTAACATTTGAATTTGGAGTGCAGTATATTTCGCCAACGACTGTAGTTAAGCCATTTCTACTGGATTCAATAAAAATGGATTCAGATTCACCTTCCACAAAATTGCTCGTCGTCTCGGAGAATATACTGAATATTGTCACGAATATATATATTACAACACCACTTTTAGATTTAGTAGTTCTGGTTTTATAAACCAGGTTATAATTTGGCAGCTAAAAAATATGAGATCAATCGTCATTTAAGAATGTTTCACACAATAAAATATAGTCAATTTAAACATGTGCCTCATATATCTGTGACAACAAATGTTTAAGTTTATAAAATTTAGATGTCAGATCTTGTATATTTAGATGAAGTACATTATATTGAAAACGTGTATTTCTAAATTGATCAGGCATCATATCATAACACGAATGTAATATATAACTTGCAAAGATGAGATTCAGCGTGAGTGTCCATGTTCTAGCGTCGTAAAAGTTCTCGCAGTTCTTCGTCTGTCTGGACGGTCACTTTCCTGTCATTTTGGAGGAGACACACGATTCGACCGTCGATCGTCCACGCAGCTTGTACAACGTCTATCGTCCACGCAGCTTGTACGACGTCGATCGTCCACGCAGCTTGTACGACGTCGATCGTCCAAGCAGCTTGTACGACGTCGATCGTCCACGCAGCTTATACGACGTCGATCGTCCAAGCAGCTTGTACGACGTCGATCGTCCACGCAGCTTGTACGACGTCTATCGTCCACGCAGCTTGTACGACGTCGATCGTCCAAGCAGCTTGTACGACGTCGATCGTCCACGCAGCTTGTACGACGTCGATCGTCCACGCAGCTTGTAAGACGTCGAGTGCGCGCGCCTTGCTTAGTAGCTCAGCTCTTCTTTTTGTCAGATGTTCGGAAATGATCAACTTTGTGCCTTTCAGCTTCCGTTTGGATGTGAATGTTTTTCTTCTCGATTCGTAGCATGTGAATTTGACGACAATTGGGCGTGGCTTACGAGTTGTGTCATTGATGTTGATGTCTGGGCGGTTACCCCCTAGACGGTGGCTTCTGTCAATGTTGATGTCTGGGCGGTTACCCCATAGACGGTGGCTTCTGTCAATGTTGATGTCTGGGCGTTTACCCCCTAGACGGTGGCTTCTGTTAATGTTGATGTCTGGGCGTTTACCCCCTAGACGGTGGCTTCTGTCAATGTTGATGTCTGGGCGGTTACCCCCTAGACGGTGGCTGCTGTTAATGTTGATGTCTGGGCGTTTACCCCCTAGACGGTGGCTTCTGTCAATGTTGATGTCTGGGCGGTTACCCCCTAGACGGTGGCTTCTGTCAATGTTGATGTCTGGGCGGTTACCCCCTAGACTGTGACTTCTGTCAATGTTGATGTCTGGGCGGTTACCCCCTAGACGGTGACTTCTGTCAATGTTGATGTCTAGGCGGTTACCCCCTAGACGGTGACTTCTGTCAATGTTGATGTCTAGGCGGTTACCCCCTAGACGGTGGCTTCTGTCAATGTTGATGTCTGGGCGGTTACCCCCTAGACGGTGACTTCTGTCAATGCAATCGTGTGCTAATTGCAGCCCAAGCTTGTTGTTGAATGTGGCCAGAACCGCTTCGTCCGTGTCTTCGTTTGTTTCCGATATGCCGTGAAGAAGCAGACAATTACGTCTACTGTATTGTTCCTGGGCGTCAATTGCATTGCGGAAGGACCTATTGTCCTTTTCCAGTACGGCCATTTGTTTGTCAATCGCTTGGATTTTCTTGGCATATTGTCCATTTTCTAGTGCACAGGAATCATAAAGTTCTTGTTTGATATTGTCCAAGAAACCCGCCTGCAAGATGCTTTTAGCAAGAGCGTCTGTGAATTTTCGGATTGTTCATCAGTTTGATCTCTATAGCCTCTGTGACAACTTCGAGGATCTTTTTCATGATATTTTCATTATTTTCAATGAGTGTCAAGACAGCAGTACGCACGTCGCCACTCTGTAAGCCAAGTGCATTGGACACGCTTCTGTCTGCTTTACCGCGATCACCAGGGGCCGATTTAGCGCTGGACTTTATTGGCATTTATTGAACGCTTCACAGTGTCCAGGTTAATTGTGGACACTGGTTCCCGCCAACCTATCTCTCTATCGACGGGCGATAATATGTTCGATAGCAGTCTTTCTGCACTCTTTAGCTTAACGAGACGTCGAGTAGCAGTTGAATCGCACTGACGGTGTATATCGTTACGTGGTCATACAGTGCACAGAACGGTTTCAGGTGTTATAATTTTGGTATAACTGTGTTACTTCTCACAGTGCCAGTTGTCGCGCGTCGTTGCTGCCTGTGCTATGGTGTCTCCTAGATAACATTTATAATTGTAACACAGCATTTGCCTGTGCTATGGTGTCTCCTATATTACATTTATAATAGTAACACAACATTTGCCTGTGCTATGGTGTCTCCTAGATAATATTTATAATTGTAACACAGCATTTGCCTGTGCTATGGTGTCTCCTAGATAATATTTATAATTGTAACACAGCATTTGCCTGTGCTATGGTGTCTCCTAGATAATATTTATAATTGTAACACAGCATTTGCCTGTGCTATGGTGTCTCCTAGATAATATTTATAATTGTTACACAGCATTTGCCTGTGCTATGGTGTCTCCTAGTTAACATTTATATTAGTAATACAACATTTGCTTGTGTTATGATGTCTCTTAGATAACATTTATAATAGTAACACAACATTTGCCTGTGCTATATAAATATTAAGATATTAGTGTCACTGCGGTAAAATAGACACAAAATTTATGCAAAGAGAAAATGCAACAACTTAGAAAATACTGCAGCACGGCAAGGGACAGATTGTGGTGGCGCTGCGTGTGAGAAAGTTTTGTCGTCTTGTGTATAAAGTCTGCGGAGTGTGGCGTACGAGTGGGTTGGTGGCGAGACAACGGGTCCTCCAGGTGTGGCGTACGAGTGGGTTGGTGGCGAGACAACGGGTCATCCAGGTGTGGCGTACGAGTGGGTTGGTGGCGAGACAACGGGTCCTCCAGGTGTGACCTACGAGTGGGTTGGTGGCGAGACAACGGGTCCTCCAGGTATGACGCCGACAGACCGTGTAAGCTGCGGAACGTGGGTAGGAGTAGTTAGTACTGTTTCACGGCTAACCAGTGATGATCAATGAGAACACGTGTGATGTGGTCATCTTTCTAAGGTTATGTGACGGGCTGCAGCAGTTCCCAGTGATGAGAAGACAGTTCTCATTGATGAGAAGACAGTTCTCACTGATCAGAAGACAGTTCCCACTGACGAGAAGACAGTTCCCACTGATCAGAAGACAGTTCCCACTGATCAGAAGACAGTTCCCACTGACGAGAAGACAGTTCCCACTGATCAGAAGACAGTTCCCAGTGATGAGAAGACAGTTCTAACTGATGAGAAGACAGTTCTAACTGATGAGAAGACAGTTCTCACTGATGAGAAGACAGTTCTCACTGACGAGAAGACAGTTCTCACTGATGAGAAGACAGTTCTCACTGATGAGAAGACAGTTCCCACTGATGAGAAGACAGTTCCCACTGATGAGAAGACAGTTCCCAGTGATGAGAAGACAGTTCCCAGTGATGAGAAGACAGTTCTAACTGATGAGAAGACAGTTCTAACTGATGAGAAGACAGTTCTCACTGATGAGAAGACAGTTCTCACTGATGAGAAGACAGTTCTCACTGATCAGAAGACAGTTCTCACTGATCAGAAGACAGTTCTCACTGATGAGAAGACAGTTCTCACTGATGAGAAGACAGTTCTCACTGATGAGAAGACAGTTCTCACTGATGAGAAGACAGTTCTCACTGATGAGAAGATAGTTAGACAACCATCAGACCGCGTCTATTGGCGTAATTTAGCTAAGTATGCACCACCACATAACATACCTGCTAAGTATGCACCACCACATAACATACCTGCTAAGTATGCACCACCACATAACATACCTGCTAAGTATGCACCACCACATAACATACCTGCTAAGTATGCACCACCACATAACATACCTGCTGCCCTCGGCTCTTCACACTCAGACTCTGTACATCGTCGCCAACGTCGCCATCGTCCTCGGTCACAGTGGAGCTAGGCACGATGGTAACACCGACGTATGTCTGTGGCCGTTTGGTCAACATTTAGCTTTCAGGAGTCTATCATTCATACGCATTCACTCTGCTATTTCAATGTCACGTGCTTGTAAGCTCATCGCAGCTTGGGTTGTGTCTTCTTCAGAGAGAGAGGACTGTAAGCGATGTTGGTTACGTGTCATCAGCATGTAGGTGTATATGGACTCCATGTCCACGTGTCATATACGTGTATATGGACTCCATGTCCACGTGTCATATACGTGTATATGGACTCCATGTCCACGTGCCATATACGTGTATATGGACTCCATGTCCACGTGTCATATACGTGTATATGGACTCCATGTCCACGTGTCATATACGTGTATATGGACTCCATGTCCACGTGTCATATACGTGTATATGGACTCCATGTCCACGTGTCTTATAACCAAGAAGAGCCGCAGAAGAAATGACGTTCAACGCGCCGAGCTGGGAGATTTCCGAGTTCCCAACAGTCATTAGACCTTTTAATGATGTTCTGTCGTGCATTTTAATGTTCTGACTCGGATTAGCCAAATATGACGCAAACCGTTTATGGGGAGTACCATTTCCCGAAACGATTTCATGTGTTGTTTCTTTTGAACGCCACAGCGACAGTCCCGCTTGGCTGGCCGTCGTGTGGCGAGACAGTCCCGCTTGGCCGGCCGTCGTGTGGCGAGACAGTCCCGCTTGGCCGGCCGTCGTGTGGCGAGACAGTCACGCTTGGCTGGCCGTCGTGTGGCGAGACAGTCCCGCTTGGCTGGCCGTCGTGTGGCGAGACAGTCACACTTGGCTGGCCGTCGTGTGGCGAGACAGTCCCGCTTGGCCGGCCGTCGTGTGGCGAGACAGTCACACTTGGCCGGCCGTCGTGTGGCGAGACAGTCCCGCTTGGCTGGCCGTCGTGTGGCGAGACAGTCCCGCTTGGCCGGCCGTCTTGTAGCGAGACAGTCACACTTGGCCGGCCGTCTTGTAGCGAGACAGTCCCGCTTGGCCGGCAGTCTTGTAGCGAGACAGTCCCGCTTGGCCGACCGTCGTGTGACGAGCAAGGTGTTCCATGCACTGGCTTTCACTCGTAACGCATTAATTTGTGTCCATTCGGCCACTTCGAACAGCTGTTGTTGTCAACCTGGTACTGCCTTGTTGTCAACCTGGTACTGTCTTGTTGTCAAACTGGCAGTGCGCCGCACATACCAGGGGGCCTTCCATAAAGTACGTCACGCTTAGGGGTGGCGTGTCAACATACAACCAGGCACATACCAGGGGGCCTTCCATAAAGTACGTCACGCTTAGGGGTGGCGTGTCAACATACAACCAGGCACATACCAGGGGGCCTTCCATAAAGTACGTCACGCTCGGGGAGGGGTGGTGTGTCGGCATACAACCAGGCACATACCAGGGGGCCTTCCATAAAGTACGTCACGCTCGGGGAAGGGTGGTGTGTCGGCATACAACCAGGCACATACCAGGGGGCCTTCCATAAAGTACGTCACGCTTAGGGGTGGCGTGTCAACATACAACCAGGCACATACCAGGGGGCCTTCCATAAAGTACGTCACGTTCGGGGGTGGGGGTGGTGTGTCGGCATACAACCAGGCACATACCAGGGGGCCTTCCATAAAGTACGTCACGTTCGGGGGGGGGGGGTGGCGTGTCAACATACAACCAGGCATATACCAGGGGGCCTTCCATAAAGTACGTCACGCTCGGGGGGTGGAGTGTCGGCATACAACCAGGCACATATCAGGGGGCCTTCAATAAAGTACGTCACGCTCAGTCGATCAGTTGCCGCTCTGGCGTCCCTGCTCAATTGCCTGATGTCATCTGCATAACCGTGGTGTTTGAGACGAACACCACACGGGAATGTAATGGCGGCAGAATCCAGAGCGTAGATAACTTTGAGGGGACTCAAGCAGCCGCCCTGCAATATGATGCAGATCCTATGATTATGAAGCACTACTATTGCTAACAACTAGAACCGGAATTACTGAACTATTGTTACTGAACTATTGTTAGATTCTGAAGAAAAACATCTGATCATTCGGGAACCAAACGATCAAAAGGTAAGGTAATTCTTCACAGCGGACTTGGTTGGCGTTCCACTACAGCCCTTTGTGACGACATCGCCCTGCCCGTACACAGACGTATATGTACTATTTCTACCGGTAGCTTCGCTGTGTTTCAGGTCTACCATGACAACGGTAATGGCAATGCGTTACTTTGTGATGTTAGTGCTGGTTGTCGCGCAAATCCACGATGGTTATGCGAGGGAGGCAAGTGGCGCCCCTCTCGGAATGACGAGGCGACTGCTGAGCAGTTCTGACGTCAAGGCCGTCAACGGGACGACGGCGGACTGCGAAGGCTCAAACGGAACCTGCGCAGTGTCGACTGCGCAACCAGAAGTCGAAACTGACCAGCCGCTGTGGATGGAGGTCAGTCGATCATACACAACTTGTGGGATCATGCCTCAGTTAGACGAATGTAGGGCACAGTAATTTTAGATACCGTAAGTTTCCGTGTATAAATCGCCCCCATGTATAATACGCACCCTGACTTTTGCTAAATTCTGATAGAATTTCTATATTACCATGTATAATACGCACTCCAACTTTTGGCACTGACCCCTGATTTCCCCGCTTCTGATAGTTTGCTTGAAGCGCGACTTACACTTGGGCCACTGTCATTTCATCGAAGTTCGTTTGTGTGATGATCCTTAAATCCATCTCAGATTCGTAAACATGTCACGCAAGTTACGACAATGCCGCCGGCTCATCGCACGCGACGATATATCGCCTCTTTAGTCGTGTAAGCCCTGCGTAACTTGCATTGTAACTTGACCATTGCGGAACTGATTAAATCTGTGCTTGTTAGAACTTACTTTGCGTCGTTCTGATCTCAATTTTAAATTAATACCAAGCTCTATGCTGATAAGTTGCACGCACACTTTCTACAGCGAAGCCTACATCCGGTACAATCATCTTTATTTACATTCACAACTTCGAGTCACATTGGCTGACTATTCAGGTCGCTCACATGATTCAAAAATGCCAATCACGATGCCTTGCCGCTCAGGGAGCAACACATATTTGAGCGTATTAACCCGACACCATCCACACATTTCTGCGTTGTTCCCGGTTAGTGACGCTCCCGGTCGCGTTCGCTTCCCGCTCATTGATGTCATAGTACTAGTGTTCCAGTAGCGCTATCCATATTGATGTCATAGTACTAGTGTTCCAGTAGCGCTATCCATATTGACGTCATGGTACTAGTGTTCCAGTAGCGCTATCCATATTGATGTCATAGTACTAGTGTTCCAGTAGCGCTATCCATACCCGTTATCCATTTTCGCCCTATCACCATGTATAATATGCACCCGGACTTTTAAGTAAAAAATTAAGTGAAAAAATGCGTATTATACACGGAAAATTACGATATGTGTAATTTTCAAAAAATCATATCATCTGACATAACTGCATTTGAGCAGACACATTGGCAAGTTTGCTGGTAGAACATGTTAGAAGTGTAACCGTGTATTTTTTGATGATTTAAATAGGCGGAAGGTTTTTTTGGCAATTTTTTCGTCACAATGCACGTGTGCGTAGTAATTTATGCAGAAATTGATAAATATTGCCTGGCATGGCACGTTCAGCCGTTTTAAAAGAGTTGACAAAACTCGACCAGCATGTCATTGAGATGATGACAACGGCAGGAAAGAAGTTTCAGAATTTTTTTATGGTCTCATTTTCTTATAATCGTGCAAAACGTTAACATGGTCACCAATGGGAAACGTCACAGTAGGCTGAACCCAAATAGGCACCCTGGCCATCTAACAGACATGACGAATCACAAATAAACTGTACATTTCCCATATTACGCCTTTAGAACGATGAAATGGCCTAGACTACACAAGATGTTTCTGATGACCAATGCGTGTGTATCTTACTACGTGTGTATATTACTACGTGTGTGTATTACTACGTGTATGTATTACTACGTGTGTATATTACTACGTGTGTATATTACTACGTGTGTGTATTACTACGTGTGTATATTACTACGTGTGTATATTACTACGTGTGTGTATTACTACGTGTGCATCTTACTACGTGTGTATATTACTACGTGTGTGTATTACTACGTGTGTATATTACTACGTGTTTATATTACTACGTGTGTGTATTACTACGTGTGTGTATTACTACGTGTGTGTATTACTACGTGTGTGTATTACTACGTGGGTGTATTACTACGTGTGTGTATTACTACGTGGGTGTATTACTACGTGTGTGTATTACTACGTGTGTGTATTACTACGTGTGTGTATTACTACGTGTGCATCTTACTACGTGTGTATATTACTACGTGTGTGTATTACTACGTGTGTGTATTACTACGTGTGTGTATTACTACGTGTGCATATTACTACGTGTGTATATTACTACGTGTGTGTATTACTACGTGTGTGTATTACTACGTGTGTGTATTACTACGTGTGTGTATTACTACGTGTGTGTATTACTACGTGTGTGTATTACTACGTGTGTGTATTACTACGTGTGTGTATTACTACGTGTGTATATTACTACGTGTGTATATTACTACGTGTGTGTATTACTACGTGTGTATATTACTACGTGTGTGTATTACTACGTGTGTGTATTACTACGTGTGTGTATTACTACTCAGATCTTCGACAATGTTCAGCTGCTATGTACGATCATCGGCTGTATCGCCAACTCGCTCACTCTGCTCGTGCTCTTCCTCAACTACAAGGGATTCTCCCGTGTCATCCTTGTGCTCCTACGTCATCAGTCGATCGCCGACGCCTGGGTCTGCCTCATGGCCGCCATCTTGATCAAACAGGTAGGGCAGCAGCACGAGTAAGCATCTGGTTCCACAGTTCACGATGTCTTCACCAACCCCAGCTGATGCCCCACAACATTTAAAAACACATGCTGTATCACTTGTCATTCTAGTCGAGTACACCCGCGCACGGAGTGTGACGCTACTTGTTCGTCAAGTATACTACGTTTCTCAGATACACAAGTTCAAGAAGTCAGTGATGATATATATATACTGTGTCAATAGTGAATATTTGCGTTTCGAAATCGATTCTAGCAACATTCTCCAAACACAACAATTAGCCATGGAGTAACCAAAAGAAACGTATTCCGGCAAGTGAAACAAAATGCACAATTATTCAGTAATTCCACTGCTAATGGAGATGGCAGATCTTTTCGAAACAACAATTCACCTTTCATGATAATTTTTAATACTGTATTCATAGTTAACGGGAATATGGCTTACATCGATTTCCTCGAATGGCTGAATGACTTTTACGGGACGTTTTAACACTCACTTTAATAGTATTTATAGCATTCTGGTTGATTAAGAGTAACATCCATGCATAACGTGTTACACTCGTGATATTTCACATTTTAATGCTTTCGAAAATATACAATTTGGCAATGAAATAAATATAAGTATGTTTAACAAGAGTTGCCATCCAAGCCAAAGGCCCAGATGGCAAGTGGACAAGGAAGCCATTGGCTTATAGAGAGTCCAACAATGTTCGTCTACTTATAACGCGCCCTCCTGAGATATGTGTCTACCTTGTTTTTAAACATATTCACGCTGCTAGCAGTTACACAATCTGTAGACAATTTGTTCCATTCATTTATTGTCCTATGTGAGAACGAGTGCTTCCTGATGTCCAATCTACATTGATCCTTTACTAATTTTACGACATATATTATTACAACAGCTATTTACAGGTCAATAACGACTTTTATCGGATGATTGAGTAGTATGTAACATTCTCATTCCATACAATATCTGACGGAGCATATATTACAGCAACAATGATAACAATTTTAAGAAGGAAACAATTTGATAACACAGACAGACGTTCCCTGTGTGCTTCGGACGTTACATTGAAACACGTTGGTCCATTCCTGGAGTCTAGGCCAGGGCAAATAAAAGATCCCACACAGGGGATAGACATGGAGCCTGGTGTGGACTCCATCTCCCATGACCCTCTGCAGAAGCGTCCAAATAAATTATGCTAATTACCTCGCCAGAGGATACGATTGAATAAAAAAGGTTAACCAATAAACATCGCTGTACATTGATCTTTGACCGCGACCTCTGACCCACCAGCCGTTCATGTGGATGACTGGGTACTACTACATCGACGTGTTCGTATGCTACTGCTGGCACGGCCAGGCCTTCTACTGGGGCGGCGTCACACTCTCCACCTACAACCTCATGCTGATCGCTCTCGAGCGCTACCTGGCCGTCTGTCGACCCTTCGATCACGGTCCCGTCAACATGATGTCTCGTCGTAAGATGGCCCTGCTGTTCCTCGCCCTCTACATCAGCGTCGTCGTCATCACTCACGGCACGTACATTCAGGTACGTCATTATTCACGGCACGTACATTCAGGTACGTCATTATTCACGTCACGTACATTCATGTACGTCATTATTCACGGCACGTACATTCAGGTACGTCATTATTCACGTCACGTACATTCAGGTACGTCATTATTCACGGCATGTATATTTATGTATGTCATTACTAACAGCACGTAAATTCAGGTACGTCATTATTCACGGCACGTACATTCAGGTACGTCATTATTCACAGCACGTACAATCAGGTACGTCATTATTCACGGATTGATGGTATGTTTGATGGGATGACATGAGTGGTTGGATTGATGGTGTGTTAGGTGTTTGATGGGATATATTCATATATATTCATATATATTTTGTATAGTTTGAACGCTTTGACTAATGTGATCTAGTGCATACCATTTCTGTTAGTGCCAATGCAAATAACATTGAAATAATCAATAAATATGATAATACCAATTAATGTTCTATTTGCGTTTTACTCAATACGTATAATACGTAATGATGTATACGGCTTTACATCTAAATACGTATACTACGCAATAATGTATACGGCTTTACATCTAAATACGTATAATACGTAATAATGTATACGGCTTTACATCTAAATACGTATACTACGTAATAATGTATACGGCTTTACATCTAAATACGTATACTACGTAATAATGTATACGACTTTACATTTAAAATGCAGTTAACGTGGATGACTTTGCTGTTAGGGAAATGTTCTTATGATGTCTGCTTTGATCAACAATAAATGATAACTACAATTTTATTGGCAACTCAATTTTGGATTGTAATCACGTGCATGCGTGTTACACACATGTGCAAAATAACCTGATCTATTTGATCTACGGCTCTAGTCAGAATAGTGTCGGTTTGATGGAAGTGAGACTTTGAGTCTTACAGCTGTGTGTTTGCCCGCCAGACGCGACTGACGGCCGACGGCCAGTGCGTCAACGAGTACGCTTTCTCGGGCAAGGCCGTCGAGGTCTACTTCTTCGGCTTCGTCATCTTCACCTACATCACCACCTACCTCATCCCCGTCGTCTTCATGGCCTCACTCTACGGCCTCGTCATCAACCAGCTCAACAAACGACTGAAGGTGGGTGAGGCTCTACATTGAGTCAACACGTCATCAACCCAGCTTGCCATCTTTTTCATCGTCGTGATGGTCATGATCATGATGATGATCATCATCATCACCATGACCATCACGATGATGATCACGATCATGATCATCATTATCAGCATCATCATCAACACCATCATCAGCATCATCATCATCATCGCGATCATCATCATCACCATTACCATGATCATTGTGATCATTATCATGATCATCATCATCATCATCACCACCATCATATATCATCACTGTCATGATCATCTTCAAATGATCACGGTTACCGGCTCCATCATCAACACCTCCAGTAGTAAGATTACTAGTCTCCTTGGCATCCTTCTGATGATGACCAGTAAGATGACCAGTAAGATGATTTGTATGACGACCAGTAAGATGAGTTGTAAGATGACTTGAGTGAGATGACCAGTAAGATGACCACAGAGATGACCAGTTAGATGACTTGTAAGGTTACCAGTAAGATGATTTGCAAGATGACCAGCAAGATGATTTGTGAGATGACCAGTATGATGACCCGTAAGATGACCAGTAATATACGTTGACAGGACACGAAGTTGGGCCACTCGTGCATCGTTGACCGCGCCAGCACAGAGCTGACCAAGACGGCCATCACTGTCACCGTCATCTTCATCGTCAGCATCGGCTACGACCTCAACTACTACCTACTCGGCTACACTGGCGTCACGGTCTACGAACTCGGCACTCCCATCCAGGTAGGAACCCCATTCTGGTAGGCACCCCACCCAGGTAGGCACTCCCATCCAAGTAGGCACCCCATCCAGGTAGGCACTCCCATCCAAGTAGCCATCCCCCATCCAGGAAGGCATTCTCATCCAGGTAGGTACTCATATCCAGGTAAGCAACCCATCCAGGTAGGCACTCCCATCCAAGTAGCCATCCCCCATCCAGGTAGGCACTCTGATCCAGGTAGGCACTCCTATCCAGGTAGGCACGCTCATCCAGGTAGGCACGCCCATCCAGGAAGGCACCCAATCCAGGTAGACACTCCCCTTAAGGGATGTCATTCAGGCCGTGTAAGCTGTTGTGGACACAGTGGTGGTGTCTATGTCTAACCCATCAATGCTGAGGACACACTCGTGGTGTCTATGTCTAACCCATCAATGCTGAGGACACACAGGTGGTGTCTATGTCTAACCCATCAATGCTGAGGACACACTGGTGGTGTATATGTCTAACCCATCAATGCTGAGGACACACTGGTGGTGTCTATGTCTAACCCATCAATGCTGAGGACACACAGGTGGTGTCTATGTCTAACCCATCAATGCTGAGGACACACTGGTGGTGTCTATGTCTAACCCATCAATGCTGAGGACACACTGGTGGTGTCTATGTCTAACCCATCAATGCTGAGGACACACTGGTGGTGTATATGTCTAACCCATCAATGCTGAGGACACACTGGTGGTGTCTATGTCTAACCCATCAATGCTGAGGACACACTGGTGGTGTATATGTCTAACCCATCAATGCTGAGGACACACAGGTGGTGTCTATGTCTAACCCATCAATGCTGAGGACACACTGGTGGTGTCTATGTCTAACCCATCAATGCTGAGGACACACTGGTGGTGTCTATGTCTAACCCATCAATGCTGAGGACACACTGGTGGTGTCTATGTCTAACCCACCAATGCTGAGGACACACAGGTGGTGTCTATGTCTAACCCATCAATGCTGAGGACACACTGGTGGTGTCTATGTCTAACCCACCAATGCTGAGGACACACTGGTGGTGTCTATGTCTAACCCACCAATGCTGAGGACACACTGGTGGTGTCTATGTCTAACCCACCAATGCTGAGGACACACTGGTGGTGTCTATGTCTAACCCACCAATGCTGAGGACACACTGGTGGTGTCTATGTCTAACCCATCAATGCTGAGGACACACTGGTGGTGTCTATGTCTAACCCACCAATGCTGAGGACACACTGGTGGTGTCTATGTCTAACCCATCAATGCTGAGGACACACTGGTGGTGTCTATGTCTAACCCACCAATGCTGAGGACACACTGCTGGTGTCTATGTCTAACCCATCAATGCTGAGGACACACTGGTGGTGTCTATGTCTAACCCACCAACGCTGAGGACACACTGGTGGTGTGTATGTCTAACCCATCGATGCTGAGGACACACTGGTGGTGTCTATGTCTAACCCATCGACGCTGAGGACACACTGGTGGTGTCTATGTCTAACCCATCGATGCTGAGGACACACTGGTGGTGTCTATGTCTAACCCATCGATGTTGAGGACACAGTGGTGGTGTCTATGTCTAACCCATCAACGCTGAGGACACACTGGTGGTGTCTATGTCTAACCCATCAATGCTGAGGACACAGTGGTGGTGTCTATGTCTAACCCATCAATGCTGAGGACACACTGGTGGTGTCTATGTCTAACCCATCGATGCTGAGGACACACAGGTGGTGTCTATGTCTAACCCATCAATGCTGAGGACACACTGGTGGTGTCTATGTCTAACCCATCAATGCTGAGGACACACTGGTGGTGTCTATGTCTAACCCATCAATGCTGAGGACACACTGGTGGTGTCTATGTCTAACCCATCGATGTTGAGGACACACTGGTGGTGTCTATGTCTAACCCATCAATGCTGAGGACACACTGGTGGTGTCTACATTAGTGCCCTGCACGGGCCGGGCTATGGGTCCAAGCCTGGCCCGGCCAGCAGCACGCGGGCCGGGCTGGGCCTGGGCCTACATACAGCGGGCCCGGGCCGGGCCTGGGCTGAAAACAATTTAAACACATCGGGCTTGGGCCGGGCCTGGGCCTAGTGTGAGCGGGCCGGGCCAGACTTGGGCTGGGCCTGGACATAATAAAAATATTCATACAAAACCCAGATTATTAATTTTATTATTAATAAAAACTGATTATAAATTGTAATTCCGGTTAATGAATGCTTAACATTATTTCTTTAGTATTATATAGTTGCAAATTGAGACCTTGTATGAAATTATTTTTGGCATGAATTTACCCTTTTGCATAGATCTAATGACCCCATACCAGGCCACTTAAGTTCACCTGGATGGAAGCAGCCAGCACCAAATATTTACTTTAGACATATTTGCAGAGGCAATGAAGCCATGATTAACCATCAACTTAATCATCCTTTGACCAAACCAGTGGATATTCTATTGTCTAAGTCTTCCCTCCAAACATTGCCCGCCTTTGGTATTTTTCAATTGTGTGAACTAGTGTCTACTATTTAGTATCTACAATTTCCCCAGTAATGATTCATTCACACTCAGTGCCAGTGGGTGACATAGTAGTAGCTAGTACTAGCTACTAGCTAGACACTACTAAACAACAACTGACATTAGTATTTCAGTAGTAAACATTATACAATGTTCATATATTATTTTTGTATTTATTAAAACAATAAGTATGTTTTACAGTTTATTTGTGTTTCGTATTTCTTATAACATTATAGTTTTATCTTCTCTAAACTTAGCGGGCCGCGGGCTTACCCGTCTTTGGCCCGCGGGTATGGGCCGGGTATGGACCTGAAACTTGCGGGCCGGGCCGGGCCGGGCCTGGGCCAAACATTCACGATCTGTATCGGGCCTGGGCCGGCCTGGGCCTAAATTCTAGTTTGCGGGCGGGTTACCATGAAGAGTAACGAGATAAACGTTCAACGTTCTGGGGATACATGCGGCCTGGTGAGAGAAAAAGGAATGTTTAACTTACATAGTGCAAACTTACAATTAAAACAACATTATTGTGACTTGGTGAATGTTTGACGACTTTGTAGAAGATCGGCGTGTTCCTGTCCAACCTCAACTCGGTGGCCAACCCGTTCGTCTACGCCCTCCTCATGCCCATGTACCGCCGCAGCGTCTACGAGACCTTCGCCTGCTGTCTGCCGCGTCGCTCCACTGACGTCACAGCCCCCGCCTCCCGCAGCGCCCCTAGTGGCACCGAGTCCGTCGACCTCTCGACTAACATATCGTCTATCGAGATCACGGCAGAACCAGGCCCGTCTCTGAAACAACTCGAGGACTGAGAGATTCCACGGACTCTGGCGCATTTGGAACTACCAGAAGGAAGACGACAAATTCAGTCACACTCTGCTCACTTATGCACTTACTTATTTATTCACACATTTATTCATACATTTAATCAAAAATTATTCAAATTTTTTTCACTATTTTATTCACTAATTTAATCATTAATTTATTAAACATTTCTTTTACCGATTTTTAAATGTATTTAGTATTGTAGTAACAAATTGTTTCACTAATATATTTACCTATGTCTTTACTATTCTATTCACTAATAAATTCATTTTATGATATTCACTAATTTATTTATAATATATTCACTAATCTTTTAATTAATTTATTCACTCATCTGACTCCTTTTCGCCTCTCTATTTTCAAACTTCTCTCTCCTTTCTTTTACAACTATTTCACATGCGACATTTAATTAAGGAACTAAAAGAGTAAGACTCGTCAATGAAAAACAATGTTATCATTTGTTATTTTTTGGTAATATATGCCAATTAAGTATTATGTGTTGTAGCACGTACAACTGTGAATATTGCATTCACTTGAACTCATCAGGGATTGTAATTACATGAATTAATAACAGGTGTTTTCATATAGGATAATTGTAGATTTTATATATTAACATGTCACTTGCCACCTGACACTCTACGTCAGTGTGAGTTTTGTAGCGATATTACATGTAATATGTCGTCCTCTATAATTACGTAGTTATGTGCGTGTACATGTGCGATTTATGTATGTTTAGATAGCCAACGTTAGCCTTCATACATTTGGCAAAACAATCTATACAATTCTACAAAAGAATTATGTAAAAATCTATTGCAGCCTTTATGATACTACCATAGTAGAATTTTTTAATAGAAAACCCCTATAGAATACTACAGCTTTGTCTACATACATTTTCTATAGATTTGTACAGAATATTATAGAATTTTAATAAAATTCTAGAGAGCATAACATAATATTGCATTGAAAACTGGAGAAACCACACAATCTATGGCTGTGTCCGCAAAAATAGTATAGAATATTCTATTAAAAAATTCTACAGAATATTCTAACAAATTAATATAGAATATTGTCTGAGTCGTACACAGTTGTGTGCGCTAAACAACAATTATGTAGATTTGTTTGCTAAGACAACACGATCGTCAATGAATCATTGCATTAATTAGTCCGTTTGATATGCATTGTATTTCAAACAGTATATAAATGTATTGCACTACCGCGTAAAGGGGTAATCAGCCAACTGGAATGTATTGCACTGCCGCGTAAAGGGATAATCAGCCAGCTGGAATGTATTGCACTGCCGCGTAAAGGGGTAATCAGCCGGCTGGAATGTATTGCACTGCCGCGTAAAGGGATAATCAGCCAGCTGGAATGTATTGCACTGCCGCGTAAAGGGGTAATCAGCCGGCTGGAATGTATTGCACTGCCGCGTAAAGGGGTAATCAGCCGGCTGGAATGAAGTTATTTATCAATTCGTGCGTCAACGATTTGGTAATAGTGACACTAAACAAGCAGCGCCACCTGTCGTACACGTCATACATATCATATTTATAATCGAGATGTATAATGTTACTATGTAGAGTGGAATTAGAAGTATTCATTTTGTTCATTATTGCATGCTAGCGTCTCGTGTCTATTGTGTTCACGGTCCAATAAAGGTGTTTACTGTTTAAAGGTGTCCCTGTGTTCACAAACAAGTAAGCTGTTACTGGTGTTCACGATCGTGTAAAAGATTTTCCCAGTGTTCACGGTCAAGTAAAATGTTACTGGTGTTCACGATCTTGTGATCACGGTGATCTCGTTCACGCAAACAGCCAAACGAGATGTCACACGGACGGTGTAGTCGGCAACAAAAGGTCAAAGTCGACCTGTTTGTTAGGAACCCGGGCTCAGAGGCGCACCAAACCAGAATAATTATGTAATATGTTTATTTAACAAACCTCTCCTCGGTGGGCAGGGTACTGACTGCCTGCCAATGACTGTCGACTGCCTGCCAATGACTACCGAATGCCTGCCAATGACTACCGGCTGCCTGCCAATGACTGCCGACTGCCTACCAATGACTGCCGACTGCCTGCCAATGACTGTCGACTGCCTGCCAATGACTACCGACTGCTTGCCAATGACTGTCGACTGCCTGCCAATGACTGTCGACTGCCTGCCAATGAGTGAGGATAATTCAGGGCCAAAACGCCACCTGGTGGCAAGCATGATATAACAAGTACGATGTGTCAAATGGCAAGTGCTGTCGCTATGGAAAGTATTATTTGCCCTCGCAGGGTACTATATGGGTCATTGTGACCCTGAGTACGTGTAAATGTGATACGTATTGTGCGTGCACCTGTCACCTGTCACATGTCCGCCGGCATGATGCCGCTGATTCGGTTAAGTGTTTACTATTTGTACAGAGGAAACAAATAAAAACACTTTGTTGAATGTACATTTGTAGATGAAACTGCGTGAACTGTGGATATGTGAAACGTGTGATTAAAGTTTTCTGTTCTAAATATGCTGTTGCGTATATAAGTTGTGTTCGCATGTCACGAAGTGAAATTCTTAAATTATATTATAATCAAATATAATAATCAGAAAAGAAAACATGAGATTGTACGTGTGTTCTCTTTTACAGTGCATTAATATTATATGTATACATTATAATATTATATGTACACATTATAATATTATATGTATACATTATAATATTATATGTATACATTATAATATTATATGTAATACACTCAGACAGTTGTGCATGACAAAACATTTCACCTGCCTTGTGAGAGATCTATTCACGACACAATTAGCCACAGTGAGGTCAGACCACGACCAGCCACAGTGAGGTCAGACCACTGTCAGGCGGAATGGTTTGGTATAAACAAAGGCGTCAGACAGGGCTGTGTGTTCTCTTTATCTCTTCAGCATATACAACTTCACTCAACGCCAGAATATACAGCATATACATCAACTATATTCGATAGGAAAATTACTATTAATTTTCAAATCTAGGAAACTGTTTCCTAGCCCTCTGATACCTCCGCGTCCTCCTGGGTAGTTCCTCCCTGGCTGAGCCCCTAGTGTCTTCTCCTCAAACATAGACTTCTACGTGTGTCGTTCGTTGGGTTTCTGCGCGTTTAAATTAAACAAACATGTTTATAACCTACACAGAAATGGAGCCTTAGTATGTACCAAATGTAATGTATGTGAATTTACATGGTGTAATTTTTAAGCGTTGTACATGTTCTGCCGTGATCATGTTCAAGAGTGGAACTTCACCATATAGACACTAGTGACTAACTAAAGACAACAACAGTAAAACGACGATAACGGCGACGATAACAAAAACAACAACAACAACAACAACATATAATGACTACATTTATTTCGAATATAAAACAAATCAGGCGATATGTGCAGTTGCGAACTAAGCAACTATTCATAATAACATACCCAAAAGCTAATAGTATCAACGATGCACAGGAAGCCCATTTGAAGTTACCAATTATTCGACTTGATACAATATTTTATCTTAATTAATCATACAAAACGCAACTTTATCTCGATTATAAACGATATATAAACGTTCTAATTAACAAGATAACACAGTACGCATGCGTGACGTCGCGACAGTTGGGATTACAAGATTAGCGCGTGAGCTCTGCGCAGTATTACGTCCGTAGAGGGCAGCGACAACGTCGTCAATGTCTACTCGCTCAGACATGTCACTTGAGCGACAACGTCGTCAATGTCTACTCGCTCAGACATGTCACTTGTCCACGGTGCGCTGTGGTTAAACAGATGGCATGTTATTCACACGGTTGACCGTACATTCATTCTCCCCCACACACGACTGACCGTACATTCATTCTCCCCCACACACGACTGACCGTACATTCATTCTCGGCCCCACACACGACTGACCGTACATTCATTCTTCCATACCCGAAAGAATCTTATGACGTTTTCCTAGCACTGCTGTTTCGAAATATTGACAATTTCCATTGAATTATTGTAAGCTACCAATGATATCTGAATGGTACGAAAAGTCTTATTTTAGCCAAACTTAACGTAACGTTTTTTGACTACACAATGAAACACCTCACACGCAACCAGATAACTACTGGAATGTTACACAACTTTGCGAAATTAAACTGACGGAATGAACCAATCCACCGAACGATAAAGTCACCAGCACGTTGACTTGTGCACTGTTAGTGCCAGGGTAAGGCTGTTAGTGCCAGGGTAAGGCTGCGTTTGATAAGTGGCAAATAGTGTTACATATATTTCAACTGCATTCACGTGAACTACCTACCACGTTTAGCTGACCTTTGTGAAATGCCTTCATTTATACTCGACAATCTAAAACTAGATACTTAGACGACATCAATACAACAGGTTTAAAAGCCCTCTTGTTAAGTCTCCTGGCCATATTCTTGCTATTCACTTTAATATATTAATATAATTATCATAAGCTTATACACTTGTACTATTTAAAATTACAATTTGATATGGATGTATTGTATGTATCATTTGGAATGTCTAACGGGTCAAATACAATTCTTCGTCTTTTAATCTAAATTAATTGTTGGTTGAGTCCTTGATTGGAGCTACACAAAGACACAAGAAGGCGCACCGTGATCAACAGCCGCTCGTTCGCACAACGTCTCATACTTCCCAGTGTCCTTCAGCTCCTGAAAGGCTTTGTTCCACCAGTCAATTACGTCACTTCCGTAATGCGCCATGACGGATGGTCCTATCAATAACACACCAGTTTTAGCAATAACTAATTATACCAATCAAGTTCATTTCTCAACATCTATGTACAACTACATCTGAATATATATATATATATATATATATATATATATATATATATATATATATATATATATATATATATATATATATATATATATATTGTTGGTGGAAAAGGATAATTAGACAGATAGCAGATAGCTAGACAGATAACAGATAACTAGGCAGATAAAAATTACAGTGTTTCATTACATATCAGTAAACGAATATAAAAGTGACGAATATAATGACGTAATTTCATAACAAGAACCGACTATCTCAATGAAACTGTTATTAAAGCAATGTTGTAAGTCAGACATGACCTGTATTGTCACCGACTATCTCAATGAAACTGTTATTAAAGCAATGTTGTAAGTCAGACATGACCTGTATTGTCACCGACTAACTCAATGAAACTCTTATTAAAGCAATGCTGTAAGTCAGACATGACCTGTATTGTCACCGACTAACTCAATGAAACTGTTATTAAAGCAATGCTGTAAGTCAGACATGACCTGTATTGTCACCGACTATCTCAGTGAAACTGTTATTAAAGCAATGCTGTAAGTCAGACATGACCTGTATTGTCACCGACTATCTCAGTGAAACTGTTATTAAAGCAATGCTGTAAGTCAGGCATGACCTGTATTGTCACCGACTATCTCAGTGAAACTGTTATTAAAGCAATGCTGTAAGTCAGGCATGACCTGTATTGTCACCGACTATCTCAGTGAAACTGTTATTAAAGCAATGCTGTAAGTCAGACATGACCTGTATTGTCACCGACTATCTCAGTGAAACTGTTATTAAAGCAGTGCTGTAAGTCAGGCATGACCTGTATTGTCACCGACTAACTCAGTGAAACTGTTATTAAAGCAATGCTGTAAGTCAGACATGACCTGTATTGTCACCGACTGTCTCAATGAAACTGTTATTAAAGCAGTGCTGTAAGTCAGACATGACCTGTATTGTCACCGACTAACTCAGTGAAACTGTTATTAAAGCAGTGCTGTAAGTCAGACATGACCTGTATTGTCACCGACTGTCTCAATGAAACTGTTATTAAAGCAATGCTGTAAGTCAGACATGACCTGTATTGTCACCGACTGTCTCAATGAAACTGTTATTAAAGCAGTGCTGTAAGTCAGACATGACCTGTATTGTCACCGACTGTCTCAATGAAACTGTTATTAAAGCAGTGCTGTAAGTCAGACATGACCTGTATTGTCACCGACTGTCTCAATGAAACTGTTATTAAAGCAGTGCTGTAAGTCAGACATGACCTGTATTGTCACCGACTGTCTCAATGAAACTGTTATTAAAGCAGTGCTGTAAGTCAGACATGACCTGTATTGTCACCGACTGTCTCAATGAAACTGTTATTAAAGCAGTGCTGTAAGTCAGACATTACCTGTATTGTCACAGACTGTCTCAATGAAACTGTTATTAAAGCAGTGCTGTAAGTCAGACATGACCTGTATTGTCACCGACTGTCTCAATGAAACTGTTATTAAAGCAGTGCTGTAAGTCAGACATGACCTGTATTGTCACCGACTGTCTCAATGAAACTGTTATTAAAGCAGTGCTGTAAGTCAGACATGACCTGTATTGTCACCGACTGTCTCAATGAAACTGTTATTAAAGCAGTGCTGTAAGTCAGACATGACCTGTATTGTCACCGACTGTCTCAATGAAACTGTTATTAAAGCAGTGCTGTAAGTCAGACGTGACCTGTATTGTCACCGACTGTCTCAATGAAACTGTTATTAAAGCAGTGCTGTAAGTCAGACGTGACCTGTATTGTCACCGACTGTCTCAATGAAACTGTTATTAAAGCAGTGCTGTAAGTCAGACGTGACCTGTATTGTCACCGACTGTCTCAATGAAACTGTTATTAAAGCAGTGCTGTAAGTCAGACGTGACCTGTATTGTCACCGACTGTCTCAATGAAACTGTTATTAAAGCAGTGCTGTAAGTCAGACGTGACCTGTATTGTCACCGACTGTCTCAATGAAACTGTTATTAAAGCAGTGCTGTAAGTCAGACGTGACCTGTATTGTCACCGACTGTCTCAATGAAACTGTTATTAAAGCAGTGCTGTAAGTCAGACGTGACCTGTATTGTCACCGACTGTCTCAATGAAACTGTTATTAAAGCAGTGCTGTAAGTCAGACGTGACCTGTATTGTCACCGACTGTCTCAATGAAACTGTTATTAAAGCAGTGCTGTAAGTCAGACGTGACCTGTATTGTCACCGACTGTCTCAATGAAACTGTTATTAAAGCAGTGCTGTAAGTCAGACGTGACCTGTATTGTCACCGACTGTCTCAATGAAACTGTTATTAAAGCAGTGCTGTAAGTCAGACGTGACCTGTATTGTCACCGACTGTCTCAATGAAACTGTTATTAAAGCAGTGCTGTAAGTCAGACGTGACCTGTATTGTCACCGACTGTCTCAATGAAACTGTTATTAAAGCAGTGCTGTAAGTCAGACGTGACCTGTATTGTCACCGACTGTCTCAATGAAACTGTTATTAAAGCAGTGCTGTAAGTCAGACGTGACCTGTATTGTCACCGACTGTCTCAATGAAACTGTTATTAAAGCAGTGCTGTAAGTCAGACGTGACCTGTATTGTCACCGACTGTCTCAATGAAACTGTTATTAAAGCAGTGCTGTAAGTCAGACGTGACCTGTATTGTCACCGACTGTCTCAATGAAACTGTTATTAAAGCAGTGCTGTAAGTCAGACGTGACCTGTATTGTCACCGACTGTCTCAATGAAACTGTTATTAAAGCAGTGCTGTAAGTCAGACGTGACCTGTATTGTCACCGACTGTCTCAATGAAACTGTTATTAAAGCAGTGCTGTAAGTCAGACGTGACCTGTATTGTCACCGACTGTCTCAATGAAACTGTTATTAAAGCAGTGCTGTAAGTCAGACGTGACCTGTATTGTCACCGACTGTCTCAATGAAACTGTTATTAAAGCAGTGCTGTAAGTCAGACGTGACCTGTATTGTCACCGACTGTCTCAATGAAACTGTTATTAAAGCAGTGCTGTAAGTCAGACGTGACCTGTATTGTCACCGACTGTCTCAATGAAACTGTTATTAAAGCAGTGCTGTAAGTCAGACGTGACCTGTATTGTCACCGACTGTCTCAATGAAACTGTTATTAAAGCAGTGCTGTAAGTCAGACGTGACCTGTATTGTCACCGACTGTCTCAATGAAACTGTTATTAAAGCAGTGCTGTAAGTCAGACGTGACCTGTATTGTCACCGACTGTCTCAATGAAACTGTTATTAAAGCAGTGCTGTAAGTCAGACGTGACCTGTATTGTCACCGACTGTCTCAATGAAACTGTTATTAAAGCAGTGCTGTAAGTCAGACGTGACCTGTATTGTCACCGACTGTCTCAATGAAACTGTTATTAAAGCAGTGCTGTAAGTCAGACGTGACCTGTATTGTCACCGACTGTCTCAATGAAACTGTTATTAAAGCAGTGCTGTAAGTCAGACGTGACCTGTATTGTCACCGACTGTCTCAATGAAACTGTTATTAAAGCAGTGCTGTAAGTCAGACGTGACCTGTATTGTCACCGACTGTCTCAATGAAACTGTTATTAAAGCAGTGCTGTAAGTCAGACGTGACCTGTATTGTCACCGACTGTCTCAATGAAACTGTTATTAAAGCAGTGCTGTAAGTCAGACGTGACCTGTATTGTCACCGACTGTCTCAATGAAACTGTTATTAAAGCAGTGCTGTAAGTCAGACGTGACCTGTATTGTCACCGACTGTCTCAATGAAACTGTTATTAAAGCAGTGCTGTAAGTCAGACGTGACCTGTATTGTCACCGACTGTCTCAATGAAACTGTTATTAAAGCAGTGCTGTAAGTCAGACGTGACCTGTATTGTCACCGACTGTCTCAATGAAACTGTTATTAAAGCAGTGCTGTAAGTCAGACGTGACCTGTATTGTCACCGACTGTCTCAATGAAACTGTTATTAAAGCAGTGCTGTAAGTCAGACGTGACCTGTATTGTCACCGACTGTCTCAATGAAACTGTTATTAAAGCAGTGCTGTAAGTCAGACATGACCTGTATTGTCACCGACTATCTCAATGAAACTGTTATTAAAGCAGTGCTGTAAGTCAGACATGACCTGTATTGTCACCGACTATCTCAATGAAACTGTTATTAAAGCAGTGCTGTAAGTCAGACATGACCTGTATTGTCACCGACTATCTCAATGAAACTGTTATTAAAGCAGTGCTGTAAGTCAGACATGACCTGTATTGTCACCGACTATCTCAATGAAACTGTTATTAAAGCAGTGCTGTAAGTCAGACATGACCTGTATTGTCACCGACTATCTCAATGAAACTGTTATTAAAGCAGTGCTGTAAGTCAGACATGACCTGTATTGTCACCGACTATCTCAATGAAACTGCTATTAAAGCAATGCTGTAAGTCAGACATGACCTGTATTGTCACCGACTATCTCAATGAAACTGCTATTAAAGCAATGCTGTAAGTCAGACATGACCTGTATTGTCACCGACTAACTCAATGAAACTGCTATTAAAGCAATGCTGTAAGTCAGACATGACCTGTATTGTCACCGACTATCTCAATGAAACTGCTATTAAAGCAATGCTGTAAGTCAGACATGACCTGTATTGTCACCGACTATGTCAATGAAACTGTTATTAAAGCAATGCTGTAAGTCAGGCATGACCTGTATTGTCACCGAAGTCTTACGCAAAAATGTCCGAAAGTCCTTATTACAAGATGAACATAAACGTAGAAAGCGATATTAAACTTGCATCATCTAGCGTAAAGGTCTCGGAGAACTGCAACAGGAACGCATTTGTTTAACCTGGTCTGCCGCGAATCTAACATTAATTACATTGGGAAATTGCGAATGGCAATAACCGTCATCTCGTTATACACAGTTTAAAGCAGACTGTATACGCAAATTCGTGTCAAGCGAATCAACGACAGCGCACCTTGTGTGGTGCAGGAGAACCACGGGGCTATGGCTCGTAGCCGCAGCTTGCCTGTGTTGAGTGCTTCGGTCGTGAGCAAAGCGTCGATCTACAGCAAAAGGAACGATCGATGAGACGATACAAGCGTCACAGTCATCGCCATCTGTTCATGAAAACAGTCGCAGGAGACAACAGCATCAGCAACAACTACATCGACAGAACAACAACTACATTGACAGAACAACAACTACATTGACAGAACAACAACTGCATCGACAGAACAACAACTATATCGACAGAACAACAACTACATCGACAGAACAACAACTACATCGACAGAACAACAACTTCATCGACAGAACAACAACTACATCGACATAACAACAACTGCATCGACAGAACAACAACTATATCGACATACCAACAACTACATCGACAGAACAACAACTACATCGACAGAACAACAACTTCATCGACAGAACAACAACTACATCGACATAACAACAACTGCATCGACAGAACAACAACTACATCGACAGAACAACAACTACATCGACAAAACAACAACTACATGGACAGAACAACAACTACATCAACAGCGGCGGCGGTGGCGGCAACAGAAACAACAACAACAATCACGACAACAACAACAACTCATTTTAAGTAAAACATTCCCACTTTGAGCTAATGGTTACATCTTTCCAATGACGTATTCTTGTCATGTGTACTTGTCTTGTACTTGTCATGTGTACTTGTCTTGTACTTGTCATGTGTACTTGTCTTGTACTTGTCATGTGTACTTGCGTGACCAACGAAGATAAAGAGAGAACAATAATATGAGAAAACAAGCGGATACAAAATTGACAAATACAAATATAAACACAAGATATGTCTCTCCATACGTCGCCTCTCATCAAAGCGGCCACCATGTCCTCGTGGCGGTCAAACATGGCAGCCTCGTACTCGCCGGTGTAGACCAACTGACGCGACAGACACTGCCGACCAACGGCCCAGCCGGCGATGAAGCCTGCAACACAGCAACACTCTCTTCTCAGTGTTTGTCAGGATGTTTCTCTCTAAAAGCAGTAAAGGTTTCTGAAAAATTATAGAACATACAAGAACAATGTTATTGTTTACATATCAACTTGTCTGTGTACATTGTGACTGGGTCGCCAAAACGCTCTGTATTTCAACTCAGATACAACAGACACACTTTGTAATTATATGGGAGTAATGACAGCGGGTACAGTTTAGTCGCGGCAACAAACAAGCTCGAAACCTTTGGCGATAACTTGCATGTTTCAGCCGTTTCAGTAAACATATTTTATAATAGGAGCAGGTCAGTTCAACTATAATCCACACGCTGCATTGTAGCAACAATGAAGTCTTGCTGGAGTCAATAAACAGTCAGGGTTGGGCGGGATATGACAGAACCACATGGTAGCATATGTTAGATTAGTCATTCCGTCTACGGTAGCATATGTTAGATTAGTCATTCCGTCTACGGTAGCATATGTTAGATTAGTCATTCCGTCTACGGTAGCATGTGTTAGATTAGTCATTCCGTCTACGGTAGCATATGTTAGATTAGTCATTCCGTCTACGGTAGCATGTGTTAGATTATTCCTTCCGTCTACGGTAGCATATGTTAGATTATTCCTTCCGTCTAGATTAGTCATTTCGTCTACGGTAGCACGTTGTAAAGTATAGGCCTGTTTGATTTTAATTAGTTTTTATGCGCTAATGTTTAGTAAGTCATTTGGAAGATTATTCGATGTGTTAAGCCTAGATTAACAACAGAAAAACAGGTTTCTAAAGGTTTATAATTAAACCACCCAAGTGGATATGGACACAATCCATATGGTGTCAAAGATTGATGGTACTGTTTAGACACTTCAGCCTTCCCTTTAATCCTGACATTTGTTGCTCTGACCCGAGGGTCATCGTAATTGGGGAACCGAGAAGGAGCCCTGGGAACCCTGGAATTGGCGCAGCTCCCTCTGTGAAGCCTGGTCAGGTTACACGTAAACGACTTAAGCGACGTAAGCGAGAACGCAGCTTATCATCCAGCGATGGATATGACCCGCCCCGCGAGGACAGACAGCCGAACCCCAGGCTTACCCGACGCGCGACGGACAGATCGCTCCGCCCCAGGACACGGTCTGTGACTGCTCGCGAAGCAGCGGACAGATTCGACAGTGACAGTGAGTCATTATCGACGACGAAGTATTTTAGAAAGCGACGCAACTTAGCGCCGCCGACTGAGACTGAAATAAAGCGACAGAAATGCGCAGCTATAGCGCTCTGTGTGTATTTCACACACTGATGGCAATTGCAAAATCGACTGAATACGTCCATATGGACGTACGTTTTATAAATCCTATCTACTTAACAGATTCCTTGTAACAGGCGGTGATGAGATCACATGGCGACATGGGTAGTTATCATTACGATAGCAACGCCGACCGAAATCCCGGGATTACGCTTTAAAATACAACGTTTCAAATTGGTGACTGGCGACATGACTCGATCCACGACGTAGCAAACGCGACAGTTGAGTCTAAGAGTATACGTATCGCTGAAATTAAAAAGACAAATGTCCATCCCGATATACAGTGCACGGTATAACGAGGATTACTCGACATGTTCGATTTATTGTCAAAAACATTCTTTGGACCAGCGACCGACATCGACGTTCGTGAATGCCAACGTTAGTGCGACTCTACAGCCGACGAAACTAGCGTATTTATTAACTTCGGTAAACCAAATGCTTTCAGTAATTAGCTAAAACCCATGATCAGCTAGTGAAGTTTCGTGAGAATATTATTGGTTTACAAGTGAAACACAAAAGGCATAGTTAGAATTAGGTTTTCTAACAAAGGATTTGCTTAAACAGACAGGAATTAATGCGTATTCTGACTTTCGCTAGTCTCCAATGGTACTTTTCTAATGTGGTAAACGTATCCGGGACATGTATCCTGTACTGTAGCAATTGTTATATTGTGTTTGTTCGTGGTGGTTGGAATGCTTTATAAGAGTACTGTGTCGACACTGAAATTGTGTCACAAATGGACAGAGAATCCATGTCGTAACGTGAGAGACCATGTCGAAACCGCTTGTTAAAGACGTCGACATACTTATTGTAGCACATGAAGTGATTTGTTTGGATTGTTGATGTATTCTTGCATTTATCCTAACATTGTGAAGCATCATTTTATGATTGTGTATGTAGCTTTTAGATACAACTGTGTATTATTGATACGCACTTGATTATATGCCAACGGACATTGATTTGTTTAATCGGCGTTTGTATCAGTGCTGGATAGAGTAGGACGTATATTCTACATGATCATTTGCGTTTGTTCGGTGTCTATGTATTTTCTGGTGCATGTTTTAGTCTAGTACTTTGTATGATGCATGTATGTATCGACGTTTGTTTACGGTACCTTGTAAAATGCACATGACTACCGATGCTGTATTCTTTGTACATTGTGTGGTACATGTATAAGTACTAACGTTTATATTTCTCGTATGTCAAAGACATATTGTCTGTTTTAGTGAAGGTATACTCTTCATTGTATTCTAGCAACGTCGTTGTTTAGACGTACGGTAGCAAAATCAAACTGACCTTTCCTTTAAGTTTTTTTTTAATTGTTGTGTTAAAAACAACATGTTGTTTTGAAAAAAAAAGTGTGGGAGGAATGTAAAGTATAGGCCAGTTTGATTTTAATTAGTTTTTATGCGCTAATGTTTAGTAAGTCATTTGGAAGTTTATTCGATGTGTTAAGCTTAGATTAACAACATAAAAACAGGTTTCTAAAGGATTATAATTAAACCACCCAAGTGGATATGGACACAATCCATATGGTGTCAAAGATTGATGGTACTGTTTAGACACTTCAGCCTTCCCTTTAATCCTGACATTTGTTGCTCTGACCCGAGGGTCATCGTAATTGGGGAACCGAGAAGGAGCCCTGGGAACCCTGGAATTGGCGCAGCTCCAAGAGTTCAAAAGTTTAACTTGCAAAATTGGGAAAGGAAGATTGGCAGACGTCATTTGTCCAGTGATTGAGAGGGTGGGTGGATTTAACAAGTTGACCAATAGTAAAGCGTATTGGGTATTTAAGCTATCACAGCGCCTCTAGTGACGGCGTCTGATTTTGGAAAACTGGGAGTATAAATACCCCGGAGGAGCGTTTATAAGGGGGCGGCAAGACTATTTTAAATTCACACTTAGGTGTGTAGGGATCATGACCCAGTTAGACTTCCTGGTGCGTTACAGACGAATGTAGGGCACAGTAATTTTAGGTATGTGTCATTTAAAAAAAATCATATCATCTAACATAACTGCATTTGAGCAGGTCCATTGGCAGGTTTGCTGGTAGAACATGTTGGCAGTGTAACTGTGGATTTTTAGATGATTTCAATAGGCGGAAGGATTTTTGGCAATTTTTTTCACCACAATGCACGTGTGCGTAGTAATTCATGCAGAAATTGGTAAACATTAATGGGCATGACACGTTCAGCCATTTTAAAAGAGTTAGAAATGTCTAATTTTGACTAAACTCCATCAGCATGTCAATGAAATGATGATGACGGCAGGTAAGAAATTTCAGAATTTTTGATGGTCAAGTTTTCTTATAATCATGCAAAACGTTAACATGGCCACCAATTGGAAATGTAACTGAGTGCTGAACCCTGTAGTCATGCTGAATTTTAGGCATCAACATTTTCAGTAAGGGTGGTCCTGGCGGGCCATACCTGCTTTAGCATTAGAATTCAAAATTTCCGGCCAGAATTTTATTGTCAAATCTTCTAGATTTTAAGAATCTGTATACAGTTTGAGTGATGTTTACATTCACTACTTTTCTTTACGGTTTACAGTGATAGATGTCTTCACTGTTATTTTTATTTGTCATCGTGAGAGATTATATTGCTACTTTACTACGCTTTACTATTGGTCAACTTGTTAAATCCACCCACCCTCTCAACCACTGGACAAATGACGTCTGCCAATCTTCCTTTCCCAATTTTGCAAGTTAAACTTTTGAACTCTTGGAGCTGCGCCAATTCCAGGGTTCCCAGGGCTCCTTCTCGGTTCCCCAATTACGATGACCCTCGGGTCAGAGCAACAAATGTCAGGATTAAAGGGAAGGCTGAAGTGTCTAAACAGTACCATCAATCTTTGACACCATATGGATTGTGTCCATATCCACTTGGGTGGTTTAATTATAAACCTTTAGAAACCTGTTTTTCTGTTGTTAATCTAGGCTTAACACATCGAATAATCTTCCAAATGACTTACTAAACATTACCGCATAAAAACTAATTAAAATCAAACAGGCCTATACTTTACAACGTGTTAGATTAGTCATTCCGTCTACGGTAGCATATGCTAGATTAGTCTTTCCGTCTACGGTAGTATGTGTTCGATTAGTCATTCCGTCTATGGTAGCATGTGTTAGATTAGTCCTTCCGTCAACGGTTGCATAGGCTAGATTATTAATTCCGTCTACGGTAGCATATGTTAGATTAGTCCTTCCGTCTACGGTAGCATGTGTTATATTAGTAATTCCGTCTACGGTAGCATAGGCTAGATTAGACATTCCGTCTACGGTAGCATGTGTTAGATTAGTCATTCCGTCTACGGTAGCATATACTAGATTAGTCATTCCGTCTACGGTAGCATATGCTAGATTAGTCATTCCGTCTACGGTAGCATGTGTTAGATTAGTCATTCCGCCTACGGTAGCATGTGTTAGATAAGTCATTCCGTCTACGGTAGCATATGCTAGATTAATCATTCCGTCTATGGTAGCATATGTTAGATTATTCCTTCCGTCTACGGTAGCATATGCTAGATTAGTCATTCCGTCTACGGAAGCATGTGTTAGATTAGTCATTCCGTCTACGGTAGCATGTGTTAGATTAGTAATTCCGTCTACGGTAGCATATGCTAGATTAGTAATTCCGTCTACGGTAGCATGTGCTAGATTAGTCATTCCGTCTACGGTAGCATATGCTAGATTAGTAATTCCGTCTACGGTAGCATATGCTAGATTAGTCATTCCGTCTACGGAGGCGCGTGAACATTTTATCAGTGAATTTCTATCGGTACACGTGTACAAAGCTCAGTGAAAGCAGTTGGGGAATGAGAAGGAAGAGGGGGCTAGTGTGGCGTGTCCCCTCACAACAAAGCCCTCGTGTACAAAGCTCATTGAAAGCAGTTGGGGGAATGAGAAGGAAGAGGTGGCTAGTGTGGCGTGTCCCCTCACAACAAGGCCCTCGTGTACAAAGCTCAGTGAAAGCAGTTGGGGGAATGAGAAGGAAGAGGGGGCTAGTGTGGCGTGTCCCCTCACAACAAGGCCCTCGTGTACAAAGCTCAGTGAAAGCAGTTGGGGGAATGAGAAGGAAGAGGTGGCTAGTGTGGCGTGTCCCCTCACAACAAGGCCCTCGTGTACAAAGCTCAGTGAAAGCAGTTGGGGGAATGAGAAGGAAGAGGTGGCTAGTGTGGCGTGTCCCCTCACAACAAGGCCCTCGTGTACAAAGCTCAGTGAAAGCAGTTGGGGGAATGAGAAGGAAGAGGTGGCTAGTGTGGCGTGTCCTCTCACAAAAAGGCCCTCGTGTACAAAGCTCAGTGAAAGCAGTTGGGGGAATGAGAAGGAAGAGGGGGCTAGTGTGGCGTGTCCCCTCACAACAAGGCCCCTCGTGTACAAAGCTCAGTGAAAGCAGTTGGGGGAATGAGAAGGAAGAGGGGCTAGTGTGGCGTGTCCCCTCACAACAAGGTCCACGTGTACAAAGCTCAGTGAAAGCAGTTGGGGGAATGAGAAGGAAGAGGTGGCTAGTGTGGCGTGTCCCCTCACAACAAGGCCCTCGTGTACAAAGCTCAATGAAAGCAGTTGGGGGAATGAGAAGGAAGAGGTGGCTAGTGTGGCGTGTCCCCTCACAACAAGGCCCTCGTGTACAAAGCTCAGTGAAAGCAGTTGGGGGAATGAGAAGGAAGAGGTGGCTAGTGTGGCGTGTCCCCTCACAACAAGGCCCTCGTGTACAAAGCTCAGTGAAAGCAGTTGGGGGAATGAGAAGGAAGAGGTGGCTAGTGTGGCGTGTCCCCTCACAACAAGGCCCTCGTGTACAAAGCTCAGTGAAAGCAGTTGGGGGAATGAGAAGGAAGAGGGGGCTAGTGTGGCGTGTCCCCTCACAACAAGGCCCTCGTGTACAAAGCTCAGTGAAAGCAGTTGGGGGAATGAGAAGGAAGAGGGGGCTAGTGTGGCGTGTCCCCTCACAACAAGGTCCACGTGTACAAAGCTCAGTGAAAGCAGTTGGGGGAATGAGAAGGAAGAGGGGGCTAGTGTGGCGTGTCCCCTCACAACAAGGCCCTCGTGTACAAAGCTCAGTGAAAGCAGTTGGGGGAATGAGAAGGAAGAGGTGGCTAGTGTGGCGTGTCCCCTCACAACAAGGCCCTCGTGTACAAAGCTCAGTGAAAACAGTTGGGGGAATGAGAAGGAAGAGGTGGCTAGTGTGGCGTGTCCCCTCACAACAAAGCCCTCGTGTACAAAGCTCAGTGAAAGCAGTTGGGGAATGAGAAGGAAGAGGGGGCTAGTGTGGCGTGTCCCCTCACAACAAGGCCCTCGTGTACTGTGTCTCACCCAGTTTCCGTCCGGTCAGGTTTTTAGCGCTGCCCTCGATCCGGGCGCGGCGGTAGTGAAGGGCGGCGCGTGTGTTGGGCGTGAACGGCAGAGTGAAGTTGAAGCTGTTGAGTCGCTCTGGACTGGGCAGTAGACCGACGCACGCGTCGTACCACCCCGCCAGCAACGCTGTGCCACGCAAACACGACGTCACGTCAAGCAATGTCATATCTTACGGTGTTAGACCGGATAACATTATCACGACTGGTTCACGAGGGTGGTGCAGTACAACATTGTAATAATACCATTATACATAATAATATATAATGGCGTATGACATAACGTCCAACACTAACTTGTTATAAACATGTATTCACATGTATTATATGTACTCATAATATTAGTCAAGCATTAACGATTACGTTACGTATGACACGCATGCACGCACGCACGCACGCACGCACGCACGCACGCACGCACGCACGCACGCACGCACGCACGCACGGTCCTTGTACTCCTTGTTATGTCGGAACTGAGCTATGTTTCACAAATTTATGCAGCGCCTGCTCCACTTCCTTATCTTTGTAAACACAAAACATCATAATCCAGTCAGTTAACACTAATGTGCGCAAAGACGTGTATTTCGTAACAACTGACGTAACATAACATCACTAAATGACACTGTTATCTTTCTCACCCGTTCCTGGCGTCTCGATTCCTTCAGTCGTCTTCCAGCAGTTGGTGTATATGTCCAAGATGTGACGGCATCTCTTCCTCGCCTGTCGGCAGACTGCAACCACGCGGACGACAGTTCACCATGTGACACGCTGACCATGTCTGGCGTGTGACATACAGTGAATTTATGGCTGGACGTGTGACATACAGTGAGATTATGGCTGGACGTGTGACATACATTGAGATTTTGGCTGGACGTGTGACATACAATGAGATTATGGCTGACGTGTGGCTAATAAGTCGCGTCGCTCTTATCACTGCTCATGTTAAAACTGCTTCCTCAACTGATTTAGCCTATCACAAATCCGGTTCATTGGTGTCCAAATATGTAGTGTGTGAATAGTTTTTGTAACATCCACAGTCGATTTAATGAAAAAATGCATACTTTTGTTAAAATCATTGAAATAATTTAATTTAGTCGTTAAATCTGGTAAGGATAAAAACAGTGGATATCCAAAATGGTAAACAATGTGTGGGTCAATGCTGATCATGGGCGTGACCTCCATCCTGTCGCCGATCACGTGACAAAGCTACGAAATTTCATCAAGGAACAAAATCGTGATTTTTTAGTGTTTCGGTTTTCGCTTCAGTAAATGCTTGAACAAGCATTCACTAATTTAATAGTTTGTCTGATGATTTCACAAAACCTACATACAAAAGTTGCATAACCGAGCTAGCGTGTGCTGGAGGATACTAGGTAGGTTTGGTTTTTCGCAAACTTAATTTGAAATGAGACGAGCAAAACAATCGAATTGATTAAACACCTTTAAATAACTGTCATTGTGTCTGTTATTATTTCACGAAGTACAAACGTTCGTCAATACTGGTGGGGGGGTGCGGTGGTGGTGCGGAGGGGGTCCGGTGGAGGTGCTGTGGGGGTGCGGTGAGGGTGCGGTGGCTGGGTGCGATGGTGGTGGATGCGATGTTGGGGGTGCGGTGGGGGAACTAGTGTGGGGGTGCGGGGGTGGTGCAGGGGGGGGGGTGCGGAGGGACGGGATGTGGGGTGCGGTGGTGGGGCCGCAGTGGCGTAGAGGTTAGAACATCGAGAGAACCCGGTTTCGAATCCTATTGCTGCCGTTAATCCATACTGTACACCCTAATTAATTCACGGACATACGTGTATTCAAACAACGACAAGAAAGTATTAAATATATGAACATAAATCTGCTTTTCATATTTATGAAATATATCATCATCAGCTACACAGTTTGTATATTCATACGCGCTCTCGTCCAATCGTGTAATTTGTTAATTGGAGCCTCATATATATGATACTCGGCCGTCGCTCTCAGCACCACGGTCGGTTGTAGGATGTTTTGGCACCCGATACATAGACAGCAGCGCCCGGATGGTTTCAGATTCGTGTCAGTGAGTTCACAATAGGTTACATGTTACACACCTGGCATTGGCACCAGGTAGGAGGGATCAACTATATTTAGTGTCTCGTCCGAAAGCCGCAGGCAAAATGGAGCGAACGAAAAGTTATAAACGTCAAAACGGCAGAACAATGATTCGAACCCCGCCGTGTTCTCTTGATGAACAGCTGGACACTACGCTCAAACCGCCGTGTTCTCTTGATTGACAGCTGGACACTACGCTCCAACCGCCGTGTTCTCTTGACTGACAGCTGGACACTACGCTCCAACCGCCGTGCTCTCTTGATTGACAGCTGGACACTACGCTCCAACCGCCGTGTTCTCTTGATTGACGGCTGGACACTACGCTCCAACAGCCGTATTCTCTTGATTGACAGATGGACACTACGCTCCAACCGCCGTGTTCTCTTGATTGACGGCTGGACACTACGCTCCAACCGCCGTGTTCTCTTGATTGATGGATGGACACTACGCTCCAACCGCCGTGTTCTCTTGATTGACGGCTGGAAACTACGCTCCAACAGCCGTGTTCTCTCGATTGACAGCTGGACACTACGCTCCAACCGCCGTGTTCTCTTGATTGACGGATGGACACTACGCTCCAACCGCCGTGTCCTCTTGATTGACGGTTTGACACTACGCTCCAACCGCCGTGTTCTCTTGATTGATGGATGGACACTACGCTCCAACTGCCGTGTTCTCTTGATTGACGGCTGGACACTACGCTCCAACCGCCGTGTTCTCTTGATTGACGGATGGACGCTACGCTCCAACCGCCGAGTTCTCTTGATTGACGGCTGGACACTACGCTCCAACCGCCGTGTTCTGTTGATTGACGGCTGGACACTACGCTCCAACCGCCGTGTTCTGTTGATTGACGGCTGGACACTACGCTCCAACCGCCGTGTTCTCTTGATTGACGGCTGGACACTACGCTCCAACCGCCGTGTTCTCTTCATTGACGGATGGACACTACGCTCCAACCGCGGTGTTCTCTTGATTGACAGATGGACACTACGCTCCAACCGCCGTGTTCTCTTGATTGACGACTGGACACTACGCTCCAACCGCCGTGTTATCTTGATTGACGGCTGGACACTACGCTCCAACCGCCGTGTTCTCTTGACCGCTGGCCACTATGCTCCAACGGCAGCGTTCTCTTGATTGACAGCAGGATACTACGCTCCAACCGCTATGTTCTCTTGTTTGGCAGCTGGACACTACGCTCCAACTGCCGTGTTCTCTTGATTGACAGCTGGACACTACGCTCCAACCGTCGTGTTCTCTTGATTGACAGCTGGACACTACGCTCCAACCGCAGTGTTCTCTTGATTGACAGATGAACACTAAGCTCCAACCGCCGTGTTCTCTTGATTGACGGCTGGACACTACGCTCCAACCGCCGAGTTCTCTTGATTGATAGATGGACACTACGCTCCAACCGCCGTGTTCTCTTGATTGACGACTGGACACTACGCTCCAACCACTGTGTTCTCTTGATTGACGGCTGGACACTACGCTCCAACCGCCGTGTTCTCTTGACCGCTGGCCACTACGCTCCAACGGCAGCGTTCTCTTGGTTGACAGCAGGATACTACGCTCCAACCGCTATGTTCTCTTGGTTGACAGCAGGATACTACGCTCCAATCGCTATGTTCTCTTGTTTGGCAGCTGGACACTACGCTCCAAGCGCAGTGTTCTCTTGATTGAGAGATGGATACTACCCTCCAACCGCCGTGTTCTCTTGATTGACAGCTGGACACTACGCTCCAACCGTCGTTTTCTCTTGATTGGCAGCTGGACACTAAGCTCCAACCGTCGTGTTCTCTTGATTGACAGCTGGACTCTACGCTCCAACCGCCGTGTTCTCTTGATTGACGGCTGGACACTACGCTGCAACCGTCGTGTTCTCTTGATTGACAGCTGGACAATACGCTCCAACCGCCGTGTTCTCTTGATTGACAGATGGATACTTCCCTCCAACCGCCGTGATCTCTTGATTGACGGATGGACACTACGCTCCAACCGCCGTGTTCTCTTGATTGACGGCTGGACACTACGCTCCAACCGCCGTGTTCTCTTGATTGACGTATGGACGCTACGCTCCAACCGCCGAGTTCTCTTGATTGACGGCTGGACACTACGCTCCAACCGCTGTGTTCTCTTGATTGACAGATGGACACTACGCTCCAACCGCCGTGTTCTCTTAATTGACGGCTCGACACTATGCTCCAACCGCCGTGTTCGCTTGATTGACGACTGGACACTAAGCTCCAACCGCCGTATTCTCTTCATTGACGGCTGGACACTACGCTCCAACCGCCGTGTTCTCTTGACCGCTAGCCACTACGCTCCAACCGCCGTGTTCTCTTGATTGACGACTGGACACTATGCTCCAACCGCCGTGTTATCTTGATTGACGGCTGGACAGTATGCTCCAACCGCCGTGTTCTCTTGACCGCTGGCCACTACGCTCCAACGGCAGCGTTCTCTTGATTGACAGCAGGATACTACGCTCCAACCGCTATTTTCTCTTGTTTGGCAGCTGTACACTACGCTCCGGTATACACTCTGCCGATCCGACCCGACCCGACTCAACTAGTCGGGTCGGGTCGAGTCGGATCGGAGGGGGGGGAGGTTCCAGTGTATACCGGGCTTTAGTTAATGACACCACGTTTACACAGTAGGTTGTAATAGTAACTCTGTGTAAACGTTTCATCGAAAGCAAACAGCTAACCTCAAAACAAACAGTTCTTTCGAATTTGCTTGTATTTTGCCTTTGTGCGCATCAGTACAATACACAATTAAGACACTTCATCATCAACGCCCATGTAAGATATAATATCGTAAGAAGGGCCCGGCAACAAGGACTTCAACGTATCAGCCCTAGTTCTTCAAGGCAATGCGACGGCGCCATATATGTTTGTCGTGATGGGGAACTACATCATACCTCGCCGAGCAACACCAGAAGAACACCGAAATACACCGGAATACACCGGAATACTGCTATACCCGTCACTGACTTGGCATATGCCGATTTTAGTGTAGCTCACTATTCTCACGATCCATGGCTGACGCGCAAGTAATGTTGTGGGAGGTTGCAGCCGTTATTGGTCGACATGTGAACACATGTCACACAGAGACATGCGAACACATGTCACACAGAGACATGCGAATATGGGACTTTTATGACAACAACCACATTAATTCTCCAGGAAGGCCCGGTTAAGAAGGTTGACGATTTCAAATGCCTAGGTTGCTGGATGAGAGACACAATTCACCATCCTGATCTATCGATGCATGGAACTGTATGATCGGCTTGTGGAACTATCAGTGCAGCTGGGAGAGTAAGGATCTCCAAGACAACAGTAGATACCACTTCTCTCGGAGACAACAGTAGATACCGCCTTTCTCTGAGACAACAGTAGATACCGCCTGTCTCTCTCTCTCCCTCTCTCTCTCTCTCTCTCTCTCTCTCTCTCTCTCTAAGACAACAGTAGATACCGCCTCTCTCTGAGACAACAGTAGATACCGCCTTTCTCTGAGACAACAGTAGATACCACCTCTCTCTGAGACAACAGTAGATACCACCTCTCTCTGAGACAACAGTAGATACCACCTCTCTCTGAGACAACAGTAGATACCACCTCTCTCTCTGAGACAACAGTAGATACCACCTCTCTCTGAGACAACAGTAGATACCACCTCTCTCTGAGACAACAGTACATACCGCCTCTCTCTGAGACAACAGTAGATACCACACTTCTCTGAGACAACAGTAGATACCGCCTTTCTCTGAGACAACAGTAGATACCGCCTTTCTCTGAGACAACAGTAGATACCACCTCTCTCTGAGACAACAGTAGATACCACCTCTCTCTGAGACAACAGTAGATACCACCTCTCTCTGAGACAACAGTACATACCACCTCTCTCTGAGACAACAGTAGATACCACCTCTCTCTGAGACAACAGTAGATACCGCCTCTCTCTGAGACAACAGTAGATACCACCTCTCTCTGAGACAACAGTAGATACCACCTCTCTCTGAGACAACAGTAGATACCGCCTCTCTCTGAGACAACAGTAGATACCGCCTTTCTCTGAGACAACAGTAGATACCACCTCTCTCTGAGACAACAGTAGATACCGCCTTTCTCTGAGACAACAGTAGATACCGCCTCTCTCTGAGACAACAGTAGATACCGCCTTTCTCCGAGACAACAGTAGATACCACCTCTCTCTAAGACAACAGTAGATACCGCCTTTCTCTGAGATAACAGTAGATACCGCCTCTCTCTGAGACAACAGTAGTCACCCCCTCTCTCTGAGACAACAGTAGATACTGCCTTTCTCTGAGACAACAGTAGATACCACCTCTCTCTGAGACAACAGTAGATACCACCTCTCTCTGAGACAACAGTAGATACCACCTCTCTCTGAGACAACAGTAGATACCGCCTTTCTCTGAGACAACAGTAGATACCACCTCTCTCTGAGACAACAGTAGATACCACCTCTCTCTGAGACAACAGTAGATACCGCCTCTCTCTGAGACAACAGTAGATACCGCCTCTCTATGAGACAACAGTAGATACACCCTCTCTCTGCGAAAACAGTAGATACCGCCTCTCTCTGAGAAAACAGTAGATACCGCCTCTCTCTGAGACAACAGTAGAAACCGCCTTTCTCTGAGACAACAGTAGATACAGCCTCTCTCTGAGAAAACAGTAGATACCGCCTCTCTCTGAGACAACAGTAGATACCGCCTCTCACTGAGACAACAGTAGATACCGCCTTTCTCCGAGACAACAGTAGATACCGCCTTTCTCTGAGACAACAGTAGATAGGGCCTCTCTCCGAGACAACAGTAGATACCGCCTTTCTCTGAGACAACAGTAGATACCGCCTCTCTCTAAGACAACAGTAGATACCGCCTTTCTCTGAGACAACAGTAGATACCGCCTCTCCCTGAGACAACAGTAGACACCGCCTCTCTCTGAGACAACAGTAGATACCGCCTTTCTCTGAGACAACAATAGATACCACCTCTCTCTGAGACAACAGTAGATACCACCTCTCTCTGAGACAACAGTAGATACCACCTCTCTCTGAGACAACAGTAGATACCGCCTTTCTCTGAGACAACAGTAGATACCACCTCTCACTGAGACAACAGTAGATACCACATTTCTCTGAGACCACATTAGATACCGCCTTTCTCTGAGACAACAGTAGATACCACCTCTCTCTGAGACAACAGTAGATACCACACTTCTCTGAGACAACAGTGGATACCGCCTCTCTCTGAGACAACAGTAGATACCGCCTTTCTCTGAGACAACAGTAGATACCACCTCTCACTGAGACAACAGTAGATACCACATTTCTCTGAGACAACAGTAGATACCACATCTCTCTGAGACCACATTAGATACCGCCTCTCTCTGAGACAACAGTAGATACCACCTCTCTCTGAGACAACAGTAGATACCACCTCTCTCTGAGACAATAGTAGATACCACCTCTCTCTGAGACAACAGTAGATACCGCCTCTCTCTGAGGCAACAGTAGATACCGCCTTTCTCTGAGACAACAGTAGATACCACCTTTCTCTGAGACAACAGTAGATACCACCTCTCTCTGAGACAACAGTAGATACCACCTCTCTCTGAGACAACAGTAGATACCACCTCTCTCTGAGACAACAGTAGATACCACCTCTCTCTGAGACAACAGTAGATACCACCTTTCTCTGAGACAACAGTAGATACCGCCTCTCTCTGAGGCAACAGTAGATACCGCCTTTCTCTGAGACAACAGTAGATACCACCTCTCTCTGAGACAGTAGATAGAAGAAATCGTTCTTTAATATTAGTAACATAGAATGTCCAAGTCAACCAGGAACATGTTGTACTAAATAAACACATCTACATGAGATATAGGTATTATTTTATAAGAATTAATGACAACTTGTAAACCGAAGAAATATGTACACTTACCGGCACGTATGTGTACACTTACCGGCACATGTGTGAACACTTACCGGCACATGTGTGAACACTTACCGGCACGTGTGTGAACACTTACCGGCACGTGTGTGAACACTTACCGGCCGTGTGTGAACACTTACCGGCACGTGTGTGAACACTTACCGGCACGTGTGTGAACACTTACCGGCACGTGTGTGAACACTTACCGGCCGTGTGTGTACACTTTCCGGCACGTGTGTGTACACTTACCGGCACGTATTTGTACACTTCCCGGAACGTGTATGTACACTTCCCGGCACGTGTGTGTACACTTCCCGGCACGTTTGTGTACACTTACCGGCCGCGTGTGTACAATTACCGGTCGCATGTGTACACTTACCGGCACGTGTGTGTACACTTACCGGCCGCGTGTGTACACTTACCGGCCGTGTGTGTACACTTACCGGCCGCGTGTGTACACTTACCGGCCGCGTGTGTACACTTACCGGCCGCGTGTGTACACTTACCTGCCGCGTGTGTACACTTACCGGCCGCGTGTGTACACTTACCTGCCGCGTGTGTACACTTACCGGCCGCGTGTGTACACTTACCGGCCGCGTGTGTACACTTACTGGCCGCGTGTGTACACTTACCGGCCGCTGTGTACACTTACCTGCCGCGTGTGTACACTTACCGGCCGCGTGTGTACACTTACCGGCCGCGTGTGTACACTTACCGGCCGCGTGTGTACACTTACCGGCACGTATGAGGTCAATGTGAAAGCCCTTGATGTAACCGTCCACGTCTCTGAAATAATCGCATGCTTCAATTAGTGTAGACAGTTTTCTGCGTGAGGACACTGAACTCTAATTAAATCTGAAAATTAATTATACGTCTGCTGCAGGCAATATCGTGTTTATTTCAGTGAGGAATCCCAAACCTCCAGCATCGTGGTTTTTGTACCGATCAAATCACTTGGGTTTAGCTTAGTACACCAGATTTTCATTACCGGAATATTACGGTGTGCCGCAGTATGGTGTCGAGATGACGCACAACGCGATGCACAGGTAAAACAAGCTTGACTTCGATTCGCTGACGAACAGGCAACCAATGTAAACTGAACAAAACTGGTGTTATATGATCTCGTCTGCAGGTTCCATTAATCAGCTGCGCTTACACTATTCAAATACAGGGAACACGTTAGCTACAGCCTACCAGTGGACCATGCCTAATTTTAATGCTGGACTTTCCCTGGTTTCCACTGTCACTTACATGTATTCGTATGGCCCATAGTTATCCCCGACTTGAAACCGCCACAGTCGACTGGTCTCGTTCCGTGAATTCCCAGTTGAACGACGCTCTGCCCTCTTTCCGTGGTTCTCCTCTCTACTCTCCCCGGGGGAGCGACTGTCCGCGGCGAGTCCAACGTGCTCTCCGTGTAGGTGACGGTGTGTCCGGGTGTCGCATGACTCTGAGCCGCGGTGACAGTTGTGCACTGGACCATAGTAGTTATGGTTGACTGAGTATGGCTTCCGATAGGGGGCGCTGTCAGGGTCGACGTTGGACCGGGGCATCGTCATGGAAAGAACTGTAATGTATGAACTTAAATAAACAATTTAATTACTAAATGAGGAAACAATATGTGTAATCGCCACGATGAACATTATAATGTTAATATCTAACCAGCCATGTGGTCAAATGTACATTTTTGTATATACATTTTTAAATGCATTTGGTGCGTGCATTTGCATCTGTATTTGTATTTGTATCTATATTTGTATATGTATTTGTATTTGTATTTGTATTTGTATTTGTATTTGTATCTGTATCTGTATCTGTATTTGTATCTGTATATGCATTTGATGATTTTCAAGCAACGTCATGTCTAGTGGACAGTGGCCAGTCCACTGTCCACTTCTTCCCTGTCATTTCTACCATCTGGAATCTGGTCAATCACTGCTGGCCAGCTGTATTCAATAATGGATCATACGAAGGAATATTCCGTGTTTCCATAGACTAGTTAATGTTGGAACCTGGTTAGTGACCGCTGGTCAGCTGTCTTCACCAATGGGTCAATGCTTCCATAGACTAGTTTTTGCTGCTTGAACCCCTAAGTAAAGTTTTATTCAACTTCTCGTACAAATCAATTAACTTAAGTTATTATTATTAAATTAGCATGCAAATCTATGCATATTTAGGTCAAACACATTAAAAACATATATATTCACAACATACTTCGTTACCCATATTTAAAATAATTAAAACAGTAGTTGCCTTTATATCTTAGCTATTTGGGATGCATCTGAAGACACATTAATTGTTTCTAGTTGCACTTAAACAGTTTCAATGTCTTGTCTTAATGATAATAAACTGAAACAGTTTTGCAGACATTGTCTCATTGTCAACGTGTGAGCATTGTGAAAAAAACTAAGAAAGGCTTTCTGGAGAGCAGGGTTTTTAAAAATTAAACTATTGTTATCACATCAAACGAGAATCGACACGATCATGTCGGGGACTGGAATGGCAATGTCAGCCTGTTTGAGATTAGATCCGCATGGCGTATTGCTAAAACGAATAAAAACGTTTAACCAGTAAATATACAGTTCACGTAGGCGTACGGACATGCTGCCCATGTGTAAAAACACAAAAATGCTAAATTATTATCTAAATGAAATATTACACAAAATAAAACAATGAAACTAGAAACCCAAACGTACCCATCGGCGCCACGAGTAGAACGTGACACAGAACGAACAACATGGCGGCCGTTCTTGTAGTGTATGGCTGGATTCACGCGTCAAACCGACTACTCCAGACGAGATATACAGTTGCGTAACTCTTTGTTGAACGTCTGTTTCTGGTGTGGTCAGCCAATGTTGACGAACTGTGAGGTCAGAGGGTCATTGTGGGTCAGCTGGCTATCTACTTTATTGACACAGTTTGCAACAAGAGACCGGACGTGTTTGTTCTGGACCACGTCGCTCCCAGTAAACCCTCCCAGCAACCCCCCAGTAAACCCCCTCCAAGTAAACCCCCCCAGTAAACCCTCTTGCATCACACCTGATGGCGTAGGCGTGAACGGTGTCGTTACATGGGACACGTTCTATGGTTCTTGAGATGTCCCCTTTAAAGTAACGACATTGGTAGTAACAATAACATCAACAACAACAACAACGACGACGACGACATTGCAAACGATGACGACAACAACAGTGACACCTGCAACTATGTCGACGAGAGCAACAACGACGACGCCGATGACAACAACAAACACAACAACAATGACAACAACGACGACGGCGGTAACGACGACGACGACGACATCAACAACGACGACAACGACCACGATAACATTCAGCCAACACGAACACTTGAACTGTGACGTAACACATGTCTGTCACAGTTATCTATCTCTTGTCGCCGTTAGTTGACAGTCAACAAGTCTAAGTCTACAGCCCTGTGAGTGAGAGACAGCAGGAGGAGATCCCATGTCAACACGTCCGTTACATCGCGGCTGTACATTGAGCCGTCAACACGTCCGTTACATCGCGGCTGTACATTAAGCCGTCGACATGTCCGTTACATCGCGGCTGTACATTAAGCCGTCGACACGTCCGTTACATCGCGGCTGTACATTGAACCGTCAACACGTCCGTTACATCGCGGCTGTACATTAATCCGTCGACATGTCCGTTACATCACAGCTGTACATTGAGCCGTCGACACGTCCGTTACATCGCGGCTGTACATTAAGCCGTCGACATGTCCGTTACATCGCGGCTGTACATTGAGCTGTCGACACGTCCGTTACATCGCGGCTGTACATTGAGCCGTCGACACGTCCGTTACATCGCGGCTGTACATTAAGCCGTCAACACGTCCGTTACATTGCGGCTGTACATTGAGCCGTCAACACGTCCGTTATATCGCGGCTGTACGCTTAACCGTCAACACATCCGTTACAGCCGGCTGTATGCTCAGCCGTCAACATGTACGTTACATTGGGGCTGTACATCCAGCCGTTAACACGTCCGTTACATCGGAGCTGTACTTTCCGCCGTCAACACGTCCGTTACACCTGGGCTGTACATTCAGTCGTCAACACGTCTGTTACATCGGGGCTGTACATTCAGCCTTCAACACATTCGTTACATCGGGGCTATGCATTCAGCCGTCAACACGTCCGTTACACCAGGGCTGTACATTCAGCCATCAACATGTCCGTTACATCGGGCCTACACATACACGCAGTACATACACGCGCACACACCCGGGCCGATCCATACGCACGCAAGTACGTACGCACGCACGCACGCCCGCAACGACGCACCCATGCACGAACACACGCACGCAGGCATGCACGCACACACACTCTCGGGCCTACACCTACACATACAAGCACGCACACCCTCGGGCCCATTCACACGTACGCACGCACGCACGCACGCACTCAAGTCTCAAGTCTCAAGTGGTTTACTCCAAACAGCCCAAACTTGGGCTAACGCAGGAGTTTGTGGTGGACTGTGCGCATGCGCTGTGGGTGGTACATTCATCATTAATGTTGCTGAAATGGTTTTTATTTGATAGTTTTATTTATTTTATGTATAGGATGTTTAACGAAATTTTTTAATAGGTTGGTTGTGTGTATGGACACTGTCGCTGCCTTGCCACATGCACACATAGACAGTCTCCATACCCACACCCTGGATAAATTTACGCTGAGCACTGTGTTTTAAAGGCAGTTTAGGTGAGGAGGTGTGGTGAAAGGGAGTTCCATAATAGCTTCTTGAAATGATTTTGGGTTTTTTATGTTGGTAATTTTTGATGGAATCATATTCCATATGCGAATGGCTCTGGGATAAAATGAAAAGACCATTGCATTTATACGACACTTGGGGGCTATGTATTGTCCACGGGTTCGAGAGCGAGTTAGTAGACCTGAAGGGGGGGTGATCTCAATAATGTTGTTTAGAATTTTGTAGAAGGTAGTGGCTTGTTTGATAATGCGCCTTCGTTCGAGGGTTGGCCATCCAAGGGCAGTAATTAGATCTGCTGGATTTGTGTTTCGTCTGTAGTCATTTTTAACAAATCTGGCAGCAGAGTGTTGCACTCTTTCAAGGCTTTTAATTTGTGAAAAGGTGTGGGATTCCATATGGGTGAAGAGTACTCAAGTTTTGGCCGGATTAGCATGTTGTAGGCTGTTTGTTTAACTTCGGGTTTACATGGGCCAAGAGTTCGTTTAATCATGCCTAAACATTTCGAAGATTTTGAAGTTATGTCAGTGACGTGATTTGTCCAGGTTAATTTGGAATCCAATTTAACTCCGAGGTATGAGTGGCTGGATACGGTGGATAATGGCTGGCCAGAAAGCGAGTACTTGTGTGTGCTGGGTTTAGTTTTGTTTGTTATTGGAAGGTGGACGCATTTAGATACATTAAATTCCATTTGCCATTTGTCTGACCATGTTTGGAGTTGGTTTAGGTCAGTTTGGAGAATTTCGTGGTCGTTTTTGGAAGAAATTTTGCGATATATAATACTATCATCTGCAAAAAGGCGTATAGGAGATTTGATGTTCCCATTTATGTCATTTATGTAGAGTAAGAAGAGGACAGGTCCTAGAACTGAACCCTGTGGGACACCAGATGTGACATCTGTGATGTCCGACAGGACACCGTTAACTGAGACTCTCTGTTTGCGGTTGGATAGAAAAGATTTGATCCAATTTTGAGTGTTTCCAGTGATTCCGTAGGAGGTCAATTTTGATAGAAGACGTAGGTGAGGCACTTTGTCGAAGGCTTTAGCAAAGTCAAGCAGGATTGCGTCAATTTGGGTCTTGTTGTCCATAGCAGTCATCCAGTCGTGGACTGTCTCAATGAGTTGAGATTCACAAGACAGTCCCGACCGGAATCCGTGTTGGAAGTGGAGAATGATGTTATGCTTGTGCAGGTGTGCACGCACGCACTCTACGAACATTGTGACTCCACGCCGGATTCACTTGTATCCATGCTTTCTATGTTCTAGAAATAACCTATGATGTTTGACGCGTATCATCGGTCAATTTGTTCCACTTTCTTCCGCACTAGTTTAGTGACCCCTGACCTTGGGCAGTTTCATGGTTCCCCACGGCCATTCTCCATTGCGCACGTTCGATGACGACGAGTGTATTGTTTCAGTTGTGTACAAAACAAAAGACCAATTTTTTATTTGTCTAAAACCGAACGACAACTGACTGCAAAGACATAGAACATAATCCCCAAATTTAAGGCGAGTGAAATAAATATTAAATTATTCCTTTGCGAACTGCCCGACGGCGCGCGGAGTGACACAAGTAATCGGAGGCGACCTACGGCCTTGTTCCATCAGTTGTGTTACTCCGCCACTGTACGATTCGCGGCCAATGCACTTCGCAAAGGGGTGCCATTTAATATTAATACTGTACAGTATATTGTTCAGTTTCATACATTTGATTCACACCAGAGTTATTTGTCTTGTTGAAGTGTTCAAGTCATGTTGTTGCTCCACGTAATTACCATCATTATTACTCTTAGTGCTCCACTTAATTACCATCATTATTACTCTTAGTGCTGCATTAAATAGTAAACGACCGCTGTAAGAGTGACGAAAATAACTGTTGTAAGAGAGTTAAACGGTATTTTAGTTAATCTCACAGAGATTGGCCGGAATAAATCCTGGATTGTTAGTATGTGGCTATTCAATTTTATTATGGTAATAATCGGCCATTATAAAGATGCGACCAAAGTTCGAGGTGACTGTCATAGAGTTCGTGCTGACTGGCTAACAGTTCGTGCTGACTGGCTTACAGTTCGTGCTGACTGGCTTACAGTACGTGCTGACTGGCTTACAGTTCGTGCTGACTGGCTTACAGTTCGTGCTGACTGGCTTACAGTTCGTGCTGACTGGCTTACAGTACGTGCTGACTAGCTTACAGTTCGTGCTGACTGGCTTACAGTTCGTGCTGACTGACTTACAATACGTGCTGACTGGCTTACAGTTCGTGCTGACTGGCTTGCAACACAGATTGTCGTGATCACTTCCACTGTGCATTTGACGTCAAATAATAACGAAGGAGACAGGGTGAGCCGTGTTGACGGAGAACGCTTGAAGTTGATAGTACATTTTATTTGTGAGTCAATTTTGTTCATTCTTGGAGTAGTTTAAAGAGAATACCTCGACGTTTTGTTCCTACAAAAAACTTTATTCCTACAGAAATTTTAACAAATGTTTTCATTAACTCACAATGTGCTCGATCAACAATCTGGATAACAGACGCGTCACTCATAGATAACTCTACCAAGAACCTATGTTTGGATGCGTCTCGTCTCGTCTAGTGTTGATGGTCAAATTGTTCAGTGTCTGAACACTGTCGCCACGGACGTCCCTGTAGATGTCTCTAGGCCTGTTGGTAGGGGGGTCTCAGTCAGTGTGTTGTTCTACTTACGGGGGGGGGGCGGGACGACACATGTGTCATTCTACTTACATAAGGGTTAATGTTAGCCGTTCGCTAATACTTCAGCCTTTACATTGACACTAGTTCCGGCGTAGGCTTATATACGTTGTCCTTTACCGTAGTATTTGCCACGGACACATGGGGGTCTAATACTCCCATATATATATATATATATATATATATATATATATATATATATATATATATATATATATATATATATATATATATAAATATATATATATAAATATATATATATATATATATATATATATATATATATATATATATATATATATATATATATATATATATATATATATATATATATGGGGGTATTAGACCCCATGTGTCCGTGGCAAATACTACGGTAAGTTAGAATTTAATATATATATATATATATATATATATATATATATATATATATATATATATATATATATATATATATATATATATATATATTATTCTCACTACATGTATCTCTAAAGTTCAACATGTGTTGTGTGTATTTATGTTTTTTTTTACTTGTTGTTGTATTGTAATTGTATGTATATATATGGGCTCTTGCCTGAAATAAAAAAATATTATTATATTATTACAGAAACCCTCATAAGTGCAACTCTCATAGTATTCAATCTTGAGGAGGAAAGTTTATCCCACTGTACACACGGGTTTGATTAATTGATCGTACTGCCTTCACATTCAGGCAACTCACTGAGTGTAACTCTGCACGGCACCGGATTGTGCTCAGACAGAACTCACTGAGTGTAACTGTACATAACACTGGATTGTGATCAGACAGAACTCACTGGGTGTAACTGTACATAACACTGGATTGTGATCAGACAGAACTCACTGAGTGTAACTGTACATAACACTGGATTGTGATCAGACAGAACTCACTGAGTGTAACTGTACATAACACTGGATTGTGATCAGACAGAACTCACTGAGTGTAACTGTACATAACACTGGATTGTGATCAGACAGAACTCACTGAGTGTAACTGTACATAACACCGGATTGTGATCAGACAGAACTCACTGAGTGTAACTGTACATAACCCTAGATTGTGATCAGACAGAACTCACTGAGTGTAACTGTACATAACACTGGATTGTGATCAGACAGAACTCACTGAGTGTAACTGTACATAACACTGGATTGTGATCAGACAGAACTCACTGAGTGTAACTATACATAGCACTGGATGAAGATCTGGCAGAATACATACGTACACAACTTCTATATCAGTAATGCAGTCTTTTGCATACAACATGGTATAGCCAAGAAGTAGTGCTCCATGCTGAGCTTATATATGTATATGTACCACCAGGGAGTCACCCCTTGTCTGCAATTATTATACTATTATTAATGCAGTAGCTCTGTTAAATTTCTCCAAACATAGTTTTTAGCAAGGGCCTAGGGGGTGTTCAGACCCCTAGGACCCAACTGGATGCGCTGCCGATGTCCCCATATGTAGTAGTGAGGAAGGGAGAAATCGTCGTTAAAGAAACCAGTATCCAGCAACTCAGACTCACTACCAACCCTCTGGACACTGCTCGCACCCTCTGGACACTGCTCGCACCCTCTGGACACTGCTCGTACCCTCTGGACACTGCTCGCACCCTCTGGACACTGCTCGCACCCTCTGGACAGTGCTCGCACCCTCTGGACACTGCTCGCACCCTCTGGACACTCACCAAACTCATACGGTTCTCTGATACATTTGTCAGTTTCACTTTGCAAGAGTTGTATCTTATTCACCTACAAGTGGAGGTCGGAATGAATGACTTCTCACAGTAATAAGCGATGTTTGCACCAACTGAAGGCGACTGTTCAAATCGTTGATGAGACGTGTAACGTTCACCTTATGCTATACGTACATTGTTGGTGAGACGTGTAATGTTCACCTTATGCTATACGTACATTGTTGGTGAGACGTGTAATGTTCACCTTATGCTATACGTACATTGTTGGTGAGACGTGTAATGTTCACCTTATGCTATACGTACATTGTTGGTGAGACGTGTAATGTTCACCTTATGCGATACGTACATTGTTGGTGAGACGTGTAATGTTCACCTTATGCTATACGTACATTGTTGGTGAGACGTGTAACGTTCACCTTATGCTATACGTACATTGTTGGTGAGACGTGTAACGTTCACCTTATGCTATACGTACATTGTTGGTGAGACGTGTAACGTTCACCTTATGCTATACGTACATTGTTGGTGAGACGTGAAACGTTCACCTTATGCTATACGTACATTGTTGGTGAGACGTGTAACGTTCACCTTATGCTATACGTACAATGTCAAACTGTTATTGCGTGTCGCGCGATTGCACGATTAGCAAAGATTTTGTGTGACTTGTTCAGCGCAGAGTCTACGACTCTATCTAACTGGGCAGCGTCCATTGCACTACAAAAGTTGGCGCAACTCGTGTGCGCACCGCCGCGATCGAGGCGATATTTTCTGGAACTACACGAGCTTTCAGATGCCGGCTGTATTGAGTACTTATTAATCCTTTTTTAATTTCACCGGCTGTGAACAAAGGCATTTGTTGTACACTCCTTCACTGTACACGTGTGTACATGTAACACTTTAATTGTACACTCCTTCACTGCACACGTGTGTACATGGAACATTTTAATTGTGCACTCCTTCACTGCACAAATGTGTACATGGAACACTTTAATTGTACACTCCTTCACTGCACACGTGTGTACATGGAACACTTTAATTGTACACTCCTTCACTGCACACGTGTGTACATGGAACACTTTAATTGTACACTCCTTCACTGCACACATGTGTATATGGAACACTTTAATGTTACAACATTTCACCAGAATGTGTCAAGGAAAGTACTATTTATTCTATCAGTTGCAAGGTATATTTTATATGTAAACTCCAATTTCAATTGAACAGCTATAGAAGCCTGATGTGTTATTATACACTTTGTAAGACGTACACATTTTTATCAGACAGTGTTTCGTCCATATTTATATGGACGAACAAATAAGGTCGATAGCTCCCTATTTCGGTGTTTTAGGCATAGCTACTTCTGGAGGCTTAGTCTTGTTACTGAGCTCGACCAGACTCATCCAGACTTAGTCTTGTTACTGAGCTCGACCAGACTCATCCAGACTTAGTCTTGTTACTGAGCTCGACCAGACTTAGTCTTGTTACTGAGCTCGACAAGACTCATCCAGACTTAGTCTTGTTACTGAGCTCGACCAGACTCATCCAGACTTAGTCTTGTTACTGAGCTCGACCAGACTCATCCAGACTTAGTCTTGTTACTGAGCTCGACCAGACTCATCCAGACTTAGTCTTGTTACTGAGCTCGACCAGACTCATCCAGACTTAGTCTTGTTACTGAGCTCGACCAGACTCATCCAGACTTAGTCTTGTTACTGAGCTCGACCAGACTCATCCAGACTTAGTCTTGTTACTGAGTTCGACCAGACTCATCCAGAATTAGTCTTGTTATTGAGCTCGACCAGACTCCTCCAGACTCATCCAGGCGATCAAGCATGACACACGGTGGGGTGGGGGTTGTGGAGAGTATTTACCCAAGCATGTGGCGGTCTTGTCGCAAGGATGGGGCAAGACAGTTTTTTTTTGGTACTCTCACTGTTCTTAAAATACAACTTAGCTAAGTTGCATATTTGCTGAAAATAGTTTTCCCATAAGTAACACACACACACACACGCACGCACGCACGCACGCACGCACGCGCGCACGCACACACACACCCACACACGGCGACTGATTTTCTTGCTGACCAACGACACTGACCGATTTTGAGAAACGTCTTCTCAAAGACCGGCGCACATTACACAACATCAGTTGCCGCGTTCAATTTTCGAATTGGTGCAACAACTAATGCGACAGTCAAATCGGATTTTATTGCGTTGCGGACGAGCGTACATTGTACGACTGATCAGTTTTATGTCAATTAAGCACACGACTCGCAATAAAAGTTTAGCAATGTATGCCTAACATAACAGCTCGGATCCTCTCAGGTTTATTGCAATAGTTGTGCCTCCATTACGACCTCGTATTTGATCGTTAACGTTTTAAGTCGCTATCAGCTCATTCACACAACTTTTGATTGTTTTCTTGTTTTTTTTAAGTCCCTGTGAAATTATCTCTGATTTGTAACATGCGATTTCGTGCTGCGAAACGTCTCTAATATAATAATAAGTCTCTAGTAAGTTCACTGTGGGTCAGAACAAGTAAGTCTCCAGTAAGTTATGTGTGGGTCAGAACAAGTAAGTATCTAGTAAGTTCACTGTGGGTCAGAACAAGTAAGTCTCTAGTAAGTCACTGTGGGTCAGAACAAGTAAGTATCTAGTAAGTTCACTGTGGGTCAGAACAAGTAAGTCTCTAGTAAGTTCACTACGGGTCAGAACAAGTAAGTCTCTAGTAAGTCACTGTGGGTCAGAACAAGTAAGTATCTAGTAAGTTCACTGTGGGTCAGAACAAGTAAGTCTCCACTAAGTTCACTTTGGGTCAGAACAAGTAAGTATCTAGTAAGTTCACTGTGGGTCAGAACAAGTAAGTCTCCACTAAGTTCACTGTTGGTCAGAACAAGTAAGTCTCTAGTAAGTTCACTGTAGGTCAGAACAAGTAAGTCTCCACTAAGTTCACTGTGGGTCAGAACAAGTAAGTCTCCACTAAGTTCACTTTCGGTCAGAACAAGTAAGTATCTAGTAAGTTCACTGTGGGTCAGAACAAGTTCGTCTCTAGAAAGTTCGCTGTCGGTCAGAACAAGTAAGTCTCTAGTAAGTTCACTGTGGGCCAGAACAAGTAAGTCTCTAGTAAGTTCACTGTAAGTTAGAATAAGTGAGTATATAGTAAGTTCACTGTAGTTCAGAATAAGTAAGTCTCTAGTAAGTTCAATGTAGGTCAGAATAATTTAGTAAGTTCACTGTGGGTCAGAAAAAGTAAGTCTCTAGTAAGTTCACTGTCGGTCAGTACAAGTAAGTATCTAGTAAGTTCACTATGGGTCAGAACAAGTAAATCTCTAGTAAGTTCACTGTGGGTCAGAACACGTAAGTCTCTAGTAAGTTCACTGTGGGTCAGAACAAGTAAGTCTCTAATAATTTCACAGTGGGTCAGAACAAGTAAGTTCCCAGTAAGTTCAGTGTGGGTCAGAACAAGTAAATCTCTAGTAAGTTCACTGTGGGTCAGAACAAGTAAATCTCTAGTAAGTTCACTGTGGGTCAGAACAAGTAAGTCTCCAGTAAGTTCACTGTGGGTCAGAACAAGTAAGTCTCTAGAAAGTTCGCTGTGGGTCAGAACAAGTAAGTATTTAGTAAATTCACTGTTCGTCAGAACAAGTAATTCTCTAGTAAATTCACTGTGGGTCAGAACACGTAAATCTCTAGTAAGTTCACTGTCAGTCAGAACAAGTAAGTCTCTAGTAAGTCACTGTGGGTCAAAACAAGTAAGTATCTAGTTAGTTCACAGTGGGTCAGAACAAGTAAATCTCTAGTAAGTTCACTGTCGGTCAGAACAAGTAAGTCTCTAGTAAGTTCACTGTGGGTCAGAACAAGTAAATCTCTAGTAAGTTCACTGTCAGTCAGAACAAGTAAGTCTCTAGTAAGTCACTGTGGGTCAAAACAAGTAAGTATCTAGTTAGTTCACAGTGGGTCAGAACAAGTAAATCTCTAGTAAGTTCACTGTAGGTCAGAACAAGTGAGTATATAGAAAGTTCACTGTTATTCAGAACAAGTAAGTCCCTAGTAAGTTCAATGTAGGTCAGAATAAATGAGTATTTAGTAAGTTCACTGTGGGTCAGAACAAGTAAGTATCTAGTAAGTTTACTATGGGTCAAAACAAGTAAGTCTCTAGTAAGTTCACTGTTGGTCAGAACATGTAAGTCTCTAGTACGTTCACTGTGGGTCAGAACAAGTAAGTATCTAGCAAATTCACTGTTGATCAGAACAAGTAAGTATCTAGTAAATTCACTGTTGGTCAGAACAAGTAATTCTCTAGTAAGTTCACTGTAGGTCAGAACAAGTGAGTATCTAGTAAGTTCACTGTGGGTCAGAACAAGTAAATCTCTAATAAGTTCACTACGGGTCAGAACAAGTAAGTCTCTAATAAGTTCACTGTGGGTAAGAACAAGTAAGTATCTAGTATGTTCAATGTGGGTCAGAACAAGTAAGTCTCTAGTATGTTTACTGTGGCTCAGAACAAGTAAGTCTCCACTAAGTTCACTGTGGGTCAGAACAAGTAAGTCTCTAGTAAGTTCACTGTGGGTCAGTACAAGTAAGTCTCTAGTAAGTTCACTGTGGGTCAGAACAAGTAAGTTTCTAGTAAGTTCACTGTTGGTCAGAACAAGTAAGTTTCTAGTAAGTTCACTGTTGGTCAGAACAAGTAAGTTTCTAGTAAGTTCACTGTTGGTCAGAACAATTATCTGTGATGATCACAATTCTATGCATAACAAAATTTGTGGACACCTTCTTTTTGTTACACAACAATAAACATAACTTATTTATTTTAAACGTTGCCCATCATTTTGGCCCACCCTGTATAATCGTTATATGCGCCGTCTCGTCGCCCCTACCATTCATATGGTCCCTCCCTCAAAGCGTCGCCCCTACCAGTCATACGGTCCCTCCCTCAATCCGTCGTCCATACCAGTAATATTGTGCCTCCCTCAAAGCGTCGTCCCTACCAGTCATATGGTCCCTCCCTCAAAGCGTCGTCCCTACCAGTCATACGGTCCCTCCCTCAATCCGTCGTCCCTACCAGTAATATGGTCCCTCCCTCAAAGCGACGTCCCTACCAGTCATACGGTCCCTCCCTCAAAGCGTCGTCCCTACCAGTCATATGGTCCCTTCCACAAAGCGACGTCCCTACCAGTCATACGGTCCCTCCCTCAAAGCGTCTTCACTACCAGTCATACGGTCCCTTCCACAAAGCGTCGTCCCTACCAGTCATACGATCTCTCCCTCAAAGCGTCGTCCCTACCAGTCATATGGTCCCTCCCTCAAAGCGTCTTCCCTACCAGTCATACGATCTCTCCCTCAAAGCGTCGTCCCTACCAGTCATACGGTCCCTCCCACAAAGCGTCGTCCCTACCAGTCATACGGTCTCTCCCTCATAGCGTCGTCCCTACCAGTCATATGGTCCCTCCCTCAATCCGTCGTCCCTACCAGTAATATTGTGCCTCCCACAAAGCGTCGTCCCTACAAGTCATATGGTCCCTCCCTCAAAGCGTCGTCCTTACCAGTCATACGGTCTCTCCCTCAAAGCGTCGTCCCTACCAGTCATACGGTCCCTCCCTCAAAGCGTCGTCCCTACCAGTCATACGGTCTCTCCCTCAAAGCGTCGTCCCTACCAGTCATACGGTCCCTCCCTCAAAGCGTCGTCTCTACCAGTCATACGGTCCCTCCCTCAAAGCGTCGTCCCTACCAGTCATACGGTCTCTCCCTCAAAGCGTCGTCCCTACCAGTCATACGGTCCCTCCCTCAAAGCGTCGTCCCTACCAGTCATACGGTCCCTCCCTCAAAGCGTCTTCACTACCAGTCATACGGTCCCTCCCACAAAGCGTCGTCCCTACCAGTCATACGGTCTCTCCCTCAAAGCGTCGTCCCTACAAGTCATATGGTCCCTCCCTCAATCCGTCGTCCCTACCAGTAATATTGTGCCTCCCACAAAGCGTCGTCCCTACAAGTCATATGGTCCCTCCCTCAAAGCGTCGTCCTTACCAGTCATACGGTCTCTCCCTCAAAGCGTCGTCCCTACCAGTCATACGGTCCCTCCCTCAAAGCGTCGTCCTTACCAGTCATACGGTCTCTCCCTCAAAGCGTCGTCCCTACCAGTCATACGGTCCCTCCCTCAAAGCGTCGTCTCTACCAGTCATACGGTCCCTCCCTCAAAGCGTCGTCCCTACCAGTCATACGGTCCCTCCCTCAAAGCGTCGTCCCTACCAGTCATACGGTCCCTCCCTCAAAGCGTCGTCCCTACCAGTCATACGGTCCCTCCCTCAAAGCGTCGTCCCTACCAGTCATACGGTCCCTCCCTCAAAGCGTCGTCCCTACCAGTCATACGGTCCCTCCCTCAAAGCGTCGTCTCTACCAGTCATACGGTCCCTCTCTCAAAGCGTCGTCCTTACCAGTCATACGGTCCCTTTCTCAAAGCGTCGTCTCTACCAGTCATACGGTCCCTTTCTCAAAGCGTCGTCCCTACCAGTCATACGATCTCTCCCTCAAAGCGTCGTCCCTACCAGTCATACGGTCCCTCTCTCAAAGCGTGCCTGCGCGCTCTCCCGAGACACTGCGTCTGTCAAGGAACTACAGCAGTGTGACGCCGGCGAGATTAGATCAGACAATCTGTCGACGGGAGACTACGGCGACACGAGAGACGATCTTCCGTTGTCAGTATATACTCAGCAGACGGAAGGGACATCTTGACCCAGGCTTGGGGTAAGACGCCCGCCCCCTGGGCAATATATTTAATTAATGACTGCATAAGTCAGTGTTGTCAATTGTCATTAATGTTTTGGCATTACATATAACCGCACAACAACCGTATAGCGGCACGGGTACTTCTAAATAATAAGTTTATAAGTAGCAATAGCAATTTTCCCTTAAGGGGGCTCCTTGCCCACCCTACGTTATATCATCTCCTTCTCCCTCTCCCCCTCAATTCGTGAAAATGATATACCTCCTTTTCGCACAAATTGCTTCAACGCATGATGCCCCTGCATTTCTGCCATAAATTTCCCCTGTTTCCAAAATATGAGTACATCCTGCCTAACAGCCACTGTGTCATTAACGCAACTGGTATACCTACTGACAAATGGTATCATTTTAAAGCTTAGATACTACTGTGCACAAAAACATCACTTCCACTCACTCATCCACACAATTTCTGCTCTCACAAATAAACCCTATCTGCACAATTAATTTTTTTCCTTGGGACTCTTTACGTATGTAATGGCGGATGGATTCTGACTGTGGTCCGTGCCTTAATCCTTTAACGCGCTAAAGCCAGGAGCTATCCCGCACCAAATAAGACTTAGCTTGATTTGAGGTCTACTGAAAATTCTCTTTATGTATCTATTAGTTTAATTTACTACTTTTGTTACATGTTTTCTTCAAAATCACATAACACGTCACATATTTTTTTAACTTAGTTAGAAGCCCTTCTTTCAAATGATATGTTTAAATATTTGCCTACGGTTCCTGCCCGGCCCTGTCCTAGGGATAACTGTTTACCGTAAAAATTGACTGTTGGGTGGCCTGGCCAATCCAATTACAGCCCAAATTGTTAGGGTAATATCACCTAGCCAGCTACTCCACACTAGGGGTGGTCGTGTGAAAGGCCCCCTCCTGGGATAGTCAGTGCCCGTATAGGTGTCGGAGCAATAAACAAATGGATACAATCATCCACCATCAGGGGCGTCTGAAGGAATGTTTCCAGGGAGGGGCAAGAAAGAAAAATAATATATATATATATATATATATATATATATATATATATATATATATATATATATATATATATATATATATATATATATACTTACTTAATCCTCTTTGATCGTGTCTATATAGACATACTGGCGTATGTGGCAGAAACAACAAATCTGCACTTCTGTCTTTACGAAGCAGGCTTAATTAGCAGCCTGGCCCCAGCTGACCTGCTCTGTGTAATCTTATTGCCACAAAAACAACAAACTCCAGATGGCAATTACGTAACAAAATTAAGCCCATGACATTTCTTATCTAGGTAAAACCCGTCCCTATGAGATTCACGCACGCACACACGCACGCATGCACGCACACACGCACGCATGCACGCACACATAAACAGTATTTATATAAGGCCTGAACAATCATCATTGCTCAAAGACACTTTTTCCTACAGACTGGATGTCTGGTGCTTCGGTGTCTGGTGCTTCGGTGTCTGGTGAGATTTAGTCCTCAACAATAGCAGCATTTAGAGCGTAGTCCAATACAATGGTGAACATGTATAAGGCGAGAGAGTTTCCTTGGTGAATTCCTATGTTAATATCAAAATGTGTAGTTTCCCCTTCGGGAGTGTGTACGACTGCAGAGGTGTTTTCATACATTATCTGTATAGCTTTAACAATCTTCTCTTGATGCCATATGTTGGAAGTCGCCACAATGGACAAAACATACCAAAGGTGGTTGAAATATATTATATCCATGTGTGCCCACAGTGGCAGTATGATAAGATAGTTTTTTTTTAGTTAAGATAGTTTTATGAGCATAATTATATTGGTCAAATGCATTATGAAAACGCTAAAAAGTATAATGCTGGAATCTGTTTTATGGTGGATTTTCTCTGTGAGCTTTTTATAGATCTTTAGTGAAACGGTCACACATTAATTAAGTGGAACAATTCTGCCGGGGTTCATACATGGTTTGCCCTTGCCCAACAAGTTTTAATTTTAATTTAACATCACTGAAAAAATAACTGTATTTCATGGATGTGCGTGTTTAAGCGCCCAAACAGGACATATCCTGCACCAAGTCATTATAAGACTCGGCTTCTTCCTCTTCTTCATATATTTAACGACCACCTTCAATATTAAATTTTTATTATGTTGAAGATTGTGTCTTCCACATATCAACATTGCAACATATCATTCATCTTACGACACATAGTAAATTTTATTTGTGCACCATTAAACATGTTTAATATCTCTGGAACGGTGATATAATGTTGTCAAAGTATTCATTTATTTGCCGGAATAATTGCGCATGACTGATCATATGACTGATCACATGACTGATAACATGCGCAAGACGAATTGTCACGCGCCGCATCTCCGACGATCAGTTAGTATACCGCTTTCGCCGCCAACTCGGTGCAGCAGATTCACGTCGTGCTCCGGAAAACTGCAGTGGTTCGTCATGATTTCTTTTTGACCAGTTAGAAAAAGGTGTAAAAGTGGGGAAAGTACGTTTTGCGCTACGTTGTCTTGTCTTCCGAGCTTGTAGCATTTTTGGTGTACACATTTTTTTGTCAGAAATAATTGTGAACGGAGGGTGTGATTTGATGCCGAAGTAGTAAGTAGTGATACAATTCCTCCATTTGCATTTTTGAAACTTAACATGTATGAAAGTAGGTTTGCGAGAGTGTATAACCAATTCCCTTTTTGAAATTTACAGCGTTGGTCCCACGGTGGGCCAACATTGGCACAACATCGCCAAGTGTGGTTGACCCAACGTTGGCCCAACATTGTCATATGAAAATGTCGAATTAATAAATATTGTAGAATGTACGTCTCAGGTCAGTCATTGAACCAACATTGTAACAACGTTGGCATATTGCACTTCATTGACCTGAAGATTGTGTCGATTGCATAGCATTGGCCCAACTTTGGCCCAACGATGTTCACCCAACGCCAACGGTATGCCAACGGTACCATAGTTGGTCCAACGTTGGGCCAACATGGTCTTGCTATCTGGGATATAATGCACGTCTCGGGTCAGTCATTGAACCAATGTTGGACCAACGTTGGCACATTACACTTGGTTGACCTGAAGACTGTGTCGATTGCATAGCGTTGGCCCAACGTTGGCCCAACGATGTTCACCCAACGCCAACGGTATGCCAACGGTAACATAGTTGATCCAACATTGGACCAACATGGTCTTGCTATCTGGGAACGTTCGGGCTGCTCGCACCAATAACTTACCCAGCGAGTTGTGTACTGAAAATAACTGAAAGAACAACACGTATTTAACCACGACGAATGAACGCTTTATTTTCACGTGCGTGTATCATTCTATCAAGTAGAAGTCGCATTACATATATATTTCCATTCATTATTTCATACTCCATTCAATAATTCATATTCCATTCACAATTGCTCGTTATGTAAGAATCCGGGGAATGAATACTCTATGGTAACTAAACATGTAAAGCTTAATATATGAAGTTGTGAACACCTACATTGTTATGCACAGTGTGAACAAGATGTATATACACAGAAAATCAAGAATTAAGCCAATGCGGAGGCATGGCCCAAGGGTGGGAGGGAGTGAGGGTCTGAGGGAGGGAGGGAGGGGGAGGGACTGAGGGAGGGAGGGATGGTGGGTGGGAAGGTGTGACGGACGGACGGACGGGGAGAGGGGGAGAGAGGGGGACTGGGAGAAAAAGGGAGGGAGAGGGGAAGAGAGAGTGGTAGAGAGGGAGAGGGAAAGACAGACAGAGAGCGAGTGAGAGAGGGGCAACGGTAAGAGAGGGGGAGATATAGCGAGAGGAAGGGAGAGGGGGAGAGGAAGGGAGAGGGAGAGAAAGAGAGAGAGAGAGAAAGAAAGGGAGGGAGAGTGAGAGGGGGGGAGAGTAGCCAATCAGCGTCATTATCGAGATGCTACAGGAGGGAGAGGGGAGGGAGGTAGGGAGGGACATGGACAGAGAGAGAGAGAGGGTGGGAGAAAGAGGGGAGAGGGAGGGAAATGGAGGGGAGAGATAGATGGGGGAGTGAGAGAGAAAGTGGGCGAGAGAGAGAGGGGAAGGGAGAGGGGGAGAAAAAGGACGAGAGGGAGAAAAACAGAAGGAGAGTGGGAGAGTGAGTGAGAGAAGGGGGATAGAGGGAGAGAGAGAAGGGGAGAGGAAGAGAGAGGGAGAGAGAAGGAGAGGGGGAGAGGGCGGAGAAAGTGGGGAGAGAGGCGGGAGATATGGGAAAGCGGAGGGAGAGAGAGGGGGAGAGATAGCAAGAGAGAGAGAAAGGGGGAAGAGGGAGGGGGAGGAGGAGTGAGGGGGAAAGGGATAGGGGGGAGAGAGTGGAGAGAGGGGGAGATATATAGGTGGAGAGAGAGGGAGAGAGCGTGAACCGCTGATCATCAGACGATCAACCAGAAGAAAAGACCTGCGCGTCTGGCGGACTATGTACAAAAGTGATTGTACTGTGAAAACATTGATCGAAAATTGGACTGTGCAAGAATGATTGAACATTTAACAATAATTTCGATTTAATTGGCCAGTTTACCTGATTATTTAGACTAATTGACGTTATGGTTCATAATTATTATTATTAGTCGTTCAGATGTTTGAGAACATTCGACATTTAATTCATAATTATTGATAGTCGTATATAGACGATATTACAATGAAGACTAATTGTGGGCATTTGTTTTTACATGTTCATGCACTGCATACTACTTATAATTGTTTGCTGTGAATAGATTAAGAAGTAGAAAACTCATAATTTAAAATGACATTAAGTTCTTTTAGAACAAAAGGGATGTGTCAAGATGTGACTTGTACAAAAGACTGTAGCTACGATCATGCGCATTAGTCTTGCCCGCCATGTAACAACGCGTGAATGCGCATTAGTCTTGCCCGCCGTGTAACAAGGCGTGAATGCGCATTAGTCTTGCCCGCCGGGTAACAAGGCGTGAATGCCGGGTAACAAGGCGTGAATGCCGGAATTGTACTAAACAATTCAATGGATACAATAAACGACACATTGAAACAACATGCATCTTGTCTGCCTGGGTGTCATGAGACGACAACATCTTGTCTGCCTGGGTGTCATGAGACGACAACATCTTGTCTGCCTGGGTGTCATGAAACGACAACATCTTGTCTGCCTGGGTGTCATCAGACGACAACATCTTGTCTGCCTGGGTGTCATGAGACGACAACATCTTGTCTGCCTGGGTGTCATGAGACGACAACATCTTGTCTGCCTGGGTGTCATGAAACGACAACATCTTGTCTGCCTGGGTGTCATCAGACGACAACATCTTGTCTGCCTGGGTGTCATCAGACGACAACATCTTGTCTGCCTGGGTGTCATCAGACGACAACATCTTGTCTGCCTGGGTGTCATCAGACGACAACATCTTGTCTGCCTGGGTGTCATCAGACGACAACATCTTGTATGCCTGGATGTCATCAGACGACAACATCTTGTCTGCCTGGGTGTCATCAGACGCCTGCTGATGCTCTTGATCAAAGGGCCCTTGCACTGGAGATTACAGGCCCTTGTTGTCCGTCAAATATCAGATGCTTTGTTAACAATGAAAACTTTCGTGCCCAGAGAATTTCTTGCTGAGATAGATCGGTGGAAAGCTACAGAATTTCACCAATTTCTTCTATACACAGGACCTGTAGACCTGCTAAATAAGGTGTCGGAGGTAGTATACAAGAACTTTCTGCTTTTATTTGTAGCTATCCACATACTTGTGAATCCAGAGCTTTGTCATCTCTATAGTGATTATGCACATAAGTTACTGATCTTGTTCGTGCAACATTTCGAAACTATCTATGGACGAAATATGTTGGTATACAGTGTGCGTGGTTTGGTCCATTTAGTCGAAGATGCAAGCAGGTTTGGTTGTCTTGATAACATATCTGCTTTTCCTTTTGAGAACTTCCGTGGGAAACTCAAAAGAGTGGTATGTAAGCCATCATTTCCACTGGAGCAGGTAATACGGAGGCTGTACGAAAAATCAGAATTTCATTTGGAAAGTAAGGATTCTAAGAAGCTCCCACCAAAGCTTAAGAAGCAACACAAATGGGGTTCTGTTGAATATGACTATTCCGGTGGATATTAGAGCAGATACATCAGATAAAACTGCAAAACAATGTAGCTATATTATATAAACGTAATTGCATTATCATATTAATTGCAGAAGCGTTACGGCCAACGCACCACTGACTCGGAAGTGGAGAAGGCGATGAAGGACTGGCTGAGGTACGCCAAGAATCGCGATGGGGCTCGGATGAGGAGGACCTTGGCCAAAACTCTTACAGCCAGTCCTGAGAGAGAGGAGAGCGCTGATGATCATAATCAGTATTAGATAAATTTGACATTGCAGGCCCGGGCCATGGTGGCTATTTTATTGCTCTCTTGGTTGGAAGCCCGGGGGGGGGTACTCCCTATAATGAGGTATACACGTATGTGCCGCGCAAATGCCCGTTTTTGGCCATTTTTCTCTCTGTCCGAATACAATTTTTTTATTTTCTCTCTTTGTGCCCCATTTAAATTTGATAATTCTCTCTTTCACCGAAGAGGAAATTTGTGTGCCAACCATCTAATTCTGTGTGATCTACGTAGAGGTTTATGTGGTTGTATTTTGTCATTGTATTTGAAAGATCTGCATGAAAGCAGCGTTGCATTATATAATTATCATGGAGCTCTCTAGGAGGGGGGTATTGTAGTTGTCTGTCATTATTTGGAAAGCCTGGATAAATGCCTATTATAATTATATTAATATGCTCTCTTGAGTTGGGGTAAATATTCCATGTTTCTGATTTACTTTTTTCACAATATAATGATTTGGATAAAGCTGCATAATAGTGTTATGTTGGAAGTGGGTGCAGTGCCATTGAATTAACTATAATCTGTTTACGGGTAGTATTTTCAGAAATTGTTTTTCATGTTACAACAATCTCATGTGTGTCATGTCATGTTTTACAGTTCCATATTAATAAACATTAACAACCAAGACCAATGTTTTCATTACAGGCATATTGCTTATATACTACGTAACTGATGTCCAGTGTCTCAGCACACAGAATAAGCACACATTGGCTCAACAAAACCACCTATGGAATAAGTATGCATTAGCCCATCGCTGGCTCAATGAAAATACAACCACATTGGCCCAGTGGAAGTGTAGTAGAAACCCATGTTGGCCCAACGTTGGCGCAATGAAAATACAAAATACACGTGTAACAACCACATTGGCCCAATGGAAGTGTAGTACAAACCTATGTTGGCCCAACGTTGGCCCAATGGAAGTGTGGTACAAAAACACGTTGGCACAACGTTGGCGCATTGAAAATACAACATACACGTGTAACAACCACATTGGCCCAACACTGATCCAATGGAAGTGTAGTACAAACCTATGTTGGCCCAACGTTGGCCCAATGGAAGTGTGGTACAAAAACACGTTGGCACAACGTTGGCGCATTGAAAATACAACATACACGTGTAACAACCACATTGGCCCAACACTGATCCAATGGAAGTGTAGTACAAACCTACATTGGCCCAACGTTGGCCCAATGGAAGTGTGGTACAAACCCACGTTGGCCCAACTTCATGCCAACCAGTTGAGCAAAATGACGTTGGCCCAACGTGGGTAACCAACGTTGGGCCAACGCCAAATACCCACGTTGGCCCAACGTGTGCCTACTATCTGGGATATAATATTGATTAATTCGACATTTACATATGACAATGTTGGGCCGTTATATCACATTATATCACCGTTCCAAAGATATTAAACATGTTTAATGGTACACAAATTAAATTTACAATGTGCCGTAAGATGTATGATATGTTGCAATGTTGATATGTGGAAGACACAATCTTCAACATAATAAAAATTTAATGTTGAAGGTGGTCGTTAAATATATGAAGAAGAGGAAGAAGCCGAGTCTTATAATAACTTGGTGCAGGATATGTCCTGTTTGGGCGCTTAAACACGCACATCCATGAAATACAGTTATTTTTTTCAGTGACTTTAAATTAAAATTAAAACTTGTCGGGCAAACCATGTATGAACCCCGGCGGAATTGTGCCACTTTGTGACCAGTTCACTAAAGATCTATAAAGAGCTCACACGGAAAATTCACCATAAAACATATTCCAGCATTATATTTTTTTGCGTTTTCATAATGCATTTCACCAATATAATTATGCTCATAAAACTATCATAAACTTAAGAGCAAAATGTTCACCATAGCACCATTGTGGGCACACATAGGTATAATATAAGAAAAAGTTGTCAAAAGTGGTTGAACATATACGTCCTATCGACCACTTTTCAACCATCTTTGATATGTTTTGTCCATTGTGGCGACTTCCAAAGCTAAGGAAACATTTATTGATGTTCTGCAACGAAACCTATTTAGGGAATAGACCACCAGAATGGGGGTATCGGGCATATAGTACCAATGCCTAAGAAAGGAGACCTGACCCTTGCTGAAAACTATCGTGGAATAAGGCAAAAGGTCTGCTAATAATCCACTCCTGCTTGACACAATTCGCCAGGAGCTAGACAAGACAATCTTCCATTTTTCCCCAAAATCATTCATGATGAAATGTCCATCAGGTAAGTTACGCAGTTAAGTTACCCATTGAGGCATCACTGAATATCACCAATGCTAATGCGTTCTCATCTCCTAGGAATTGAAACTTCAGTGCAACTTCTTCAGATTTCAACTTGTGAATGACTTTGTTAGCCTCAATAATGTTCTGTACAGTAGCACCTTTCACAGAAGCTGCTAAGTTTGATGCATCAAACATGACATCAGGTCGACTCTGTCTAGCAATCCACAGGATTTAACCAACTTTGGACCGATATGCCTAAAGTTCACATTTGGTCAAGGTCAAGTGAAGCTGCAGCATCCAAGATTTCTCAAGATGAATCGGATGTAGGTTGTTGAGGTAATCTTGTTGTTGAAGTTGTATTCCTTCTTCAGAACAAGACAACTCGATACCAACGTAAGAGAAAGTCTTGTTTTTTTTCCCATGTTCGCAACCCTCAAAGAAAGTTGATCTGATCTTGTTGATGACTTCCTGTTGAAAGTCCATTGTTCCTCCCCAGATAAAGTCATCCACGTGGCATGCCAATATGCCTCGAACAGTGCCATGGTCGTTTTTACAGTAGAATACAGCCAGGTCAACCAGAGAGACTTTGGCACCATTTTGATACTGTGATATGTATTGTATAGTCGACATGTATGCCTACATTTTTTCCGCTGCATGTATAAACATTCGTCTGCTCGGTTATGATCTGCTAGCAGGTGAAATGTGGTCGTCTTTCTTTTGTTAGCATAGTTAGAAACTAACAGAACAGCATATGTAATAAAAATACAAACGATCTTTATCAAGTATTGTAGTATAATTAAATATTTGTATATTAGTTTAAAATAGTGACATATAATAAAATATTGATATATTAGTGTACATATAATTAAATATTGGTATATTATTTTGAACACTGGCAGCAGACATCGCCGACGGTTCAATGGCAATAGTGGAAGCGAACCACCACGTCTATCGAGCAATGTGGTCGGTCGTCGGGTGTTGGCTTCGTGCGCTGCCTCCATGAACGGTTGGATGTGAACGAGTTCGTCCATCACCCACTGTCGACGATGGTCTAATAAGCTTCCTGCTTCATCACATTTATCATTCCAATCCCTCGACGGTGGGGTACTGTCGTTGCCGTCATCAGCAGTAGCATCGTCCGCGTGCGATGTGGTGGACACGAGTTCACTCATGACCACCGCCCATCTTTGACGAGGAAAGCTGAAAACAAATGGAAACCAGAGTGAGACACATAGAAGTCGATCCTTTGTTAACGGTACAGTACGCTATATATTTAAATCACACACACGCACGCACGCACGCACGCACGCACACACACACACACACACACGTGTATTAATAGAGTATGAAACGAGAGAGTAGAAGTTACCAAGCAACGAGAGATGTACTTTGCTCCACGTTAGGCCGCTAGCAGTCGCCTAGTCGCTGTGCAGAAGTAGACCGAGCGCGCCCTTATCTATGACACGGTGATCTCAGGCTAGCAAGCACTTGTCTACTTCTACATCAATCTGAAATGGTTACATTTCTTTTAATTAATTTATTGGATAGCCTGTGAAGCTGTCCATTGAGAAAGTCAATTTGCTAGTTTTTTTTAAAAGTTTCCTTCACATGCCATTCTTTACTCCATGACTCCCTTGGAAATATTACTTTTAAGCTATTGTGAAAGTCATAGTGGCAGAACCAACTTGTTAAAACAGGTGGAACAGTGGGTACTTTATGTTACTGGTGAATAGCTGGTGGGATGGTGGGTACTTTCTGTTACTGGTTAACAGTTGGTGGGATGGTGGGTACTTTCTGTTGCTGGTGAACAGTTGGTGGGATGGTGGGTACTTTTTATTACTGGTGAACAGTTGGTGGGATGGTGGGTACTTTCTTTTACTGTTGAACAGTTGGTGAGATGGTGGGTACTTTCTGTTACTGGTGAACAGTTGGTGGGATGGTGGGTACTTTTTATTATCGTTAAGCTCACAAACATAAAATAAGTGTTAATTATATTTGTCTGTCTGCGGATGTGTGTGTGTGTGTGTGTGTGTGTGTGTGTGTGTGTGTTTTGTGTGTTGTAGGTCTGCGTGCGTGAGGGAGTGTGGGAGTGAGGGAGGGGGAGGGAGGGATTGAGGGAGGGAGGGAGGGATTGAGGGAGGGAGGGAGGGAGGGAGGGAGGGAGGGAGGGAGGGAGGGAGGGAGGGACGGACGGACGGACTGTGAGACGGACGGATAGACGGACGAAGGCAATAGTCTTGACAGTATTTTCGAAGTCCCAGCTAAGGTAACTCAATTCACGAAAAAAAGAAGAAGATGGCGGTGCTTCCGAACCGTCGTTAGTTGGTGCACTTGATTCATTGGTTCACACTTTTTTCTCAAATATCTAACTGAGAATTTTCTCACTGGATATTGCAAAACAATTGAACATATTTATCATATAAGTCAGTTTTTGCAACGTAAATCTCCACTCAGACCAGTTCGCATTATTCAAGTTTTTTCGCAGCGCAGCGTCGCCACACAAATTTACTTTTGTGTAATTTTTCGAAGAGTGTCTTGACTTTATAGATGCGAGAGTGTGAGAGGAGAGAGGGAGACGGGGAAGGGAGGAGGTATAGGGAGAGGGAGAGAGACAGACAGACAGACAGACAAAGAGAAGTGATGCCTTCGACAACGCCGAGTCACTGCCGACGTCAGAATTCAGTCACGACGGTTTTTTTTTGGCAACACTACACAGGACGAATCCTAAGTTTTTGTAACATAAATCTACACACAGGCGGCATCACACAATAAAAGAACTAATTTTCAGAAGGTGTCTTTTTAGTCTAACTTTTTAGTTGCCTGCTTGTATGCGTTGAATGGCAGGAATTGTAGTCCTCCGGTTGTCCACTGCCTAACTTTGTCGATAAAGGCAATTCGCCTTCATTCTTGTTTATTCTTTCCATCGACTTCCCCTTCGATTGCTGGTAAAACTAGACTGTAGCACCATATATGTTTAGCTAGTTTTGCTATATTTTGCTAACTCGGCATAGTGGAGAGTAATAAGCAGTACATACAACGAAAACGAGACGGTCGTTGAATGGGGAACATTTCAAAGTTTCCAACGCATTGCTCGGCAGAGTCCCGAGTTATGGACATCCAAAGGTAACAACACATTTTGACAACCTACTTGCTGGACGACTGTTTTGACTTATTTTACATATCGACGGCACACTCTCTGGTCTCATTGGCGTTATGTAACCTGTACACCAAATGGATGTGATGAATATGGCGGTCTTGTCTTGCAATGTTCATCCTAAGTCATCCAATTCGCGTTCGATCACATGCGACTCCAGTGGCGGCTGTATTAACGATAACATTAGTAACAATTGCGTTGGGGTTTCAGACTCATTTGGGATTGCTGTTGTGAAATCAAGCAACCCCCTGGATATCTAAGCGAGTCCCGAATTATAACAAACTTGTTGGCAGTTCTGAATTCAGTTCTGTCAATAGTTAAGTTTTAGACGAAATTTATATTTTGTGTGCTTTAGGTTAAACTTCCGGTTAGCGATCAAAAGAGTCGGTATCCAATCATAATTTTCAACAGATTTTTTTTTCTCAATTAAACATGTTGATATATGTGCAGTGCTACCATTGAAAATGAACCTCGCAAGGTTTGTATTTTGCAGGTCACCAACATCAACGAACTTAACAGTAGCATCAATAAGAGCACAGGCTACATCCCCTAAAGAGATACCACATACACGGGTGGATTCGGACCGTTCTGTTTAGGTGCATTCGGGCTGATGTAGTTTTTTTTTCAAGAAGACAGGTTGATCGTTAAGTATATCGTTAAGCTCACAAACATAAAATAAGTGTCAAATATATAATCGAGAATTGCGGGTTAAACTTTTTCTCACTGGGTGTTGCCAAACAATTGCACATATTTATCATATGCAAGTAGTCTCGCTGCGCAGCGTAGCAATACAAATTTACTTTTGAATTTTTCGAGGGAGGGAGGGATGGAGGCAGGCAGGCAGGCAGGCAGGCAGGCAGGCAGGCAGGCAGGCAGGCAGGCAGGCAGGCAGGCAGGCAGGCAGGCAGGCAGGCAGGCAGGTATCCATGCATGCAGGCAGGCAGACAGGGGAACAGGCAGACAGGCAATCAGACAGGCATGCAGGTATGCAGGCAGGCAGATAGGCAGGAACGTAGGGAGGGAGGGAGGGAGGGGGACGGGAGGAGTGGAGGGGAGGGAAGGGGGAAACGGACGGACGTGCGGGCGGAGGAGGGCATTAGTCTTGACAGCATTTTCGAGGTCCCAGCTAAAGTAATTCTATTCACGAAGGAACAATAGAAGATAGCGGTGCATCCGAACTGTCGTTAGTTGGTGCTCTTGATTCATTGGTTCCTACTTTTTTTTTGAAAATCGTGGGTTAAACTTTTTCTCACTGGGTATTACAAAACAACTGCACATATTTATCATATACATCAGTTTGTTTGCAACGTAAATCTACACTCGGACCAGTTCGCAGCGCAGCGTCACAACACAAATTTAGTTTTGTTTTTGGAAGAGTTTCTTGACTTTGTAGTTGTGTTTTTGGGAAGGAAGGAGGAAGGAAAGGAGGGAGATAGAGAAAAGGGAGAGAGAATTACTCCGCGTCCTCGCCAACTTCCGTGCAATATGCAGGCCTACAGTTGTCCTCTGCCTCACGTAGTGGATCCAGACAGGGCTCCTTCGTTCTGGTTTGATCTTTCGTTGTGTAGATTTATGTTAGAACAAAAGCACCGTGAGTGGCTTTCGGTGAATTCGGACGTCGACAACGACTCACCGTTGTAAAAGGTATCTATCCTGTGATATATCTTTATCTGCCTCTCTCTCTCTTCTTCCTCTCCATATTCCTCTCCCCTCCCCCTCCCCCTCCCATCCCTTCCCCTCCCTTCCCCCTCTCTCTCTCTCTTTCTATCTGTCTGTCTGTCTCTCTCTCTCTCTCTCTTTGTCTGTCTTTCTCTATGTGTCTTTCTCTGTCTGTCTGTCTGTCTCTCTCCCTCCCTGTATATTTATCTGCTGTCTGTCTCTCTCTCTGTGTCTGCCTCTCTGTGTAGATTTATGTTAGAAATCCTAGGATTCGTCCAGTATAGTAGCGCCAAAAAAAGAGTCGTGAGTTGCGTTCGGTGAATTTCTCTCTCTCTCTCTCTCTCTCTCTTCCTCTCCCCTCCCCCTCCCCCTCCCATCCCTTCCCCTCCGTTCCCCCCTCTCTCTCTCTCTTTCTGTCTGTCTGTCTGTCTGTCTCTCTCTCTCTCTCTGCCTCTGTCTGTCTGTCTGTCAGTCTCTGTCCCTCCCTGTCTCTCTCTCTGTCTCTTTTTTGTTGTAATTTCTTAAACTTTATTATTTCGAGCGCCCAAAACCGCTATTTTGTTGACGTGTGTAAACACTTCTATAGATAACAGAGAACCATGTTGTTTGTTCGCTCCAGAATACCTATTTACGAAAAAAAAATCGAACATCTGAAATCATTAGATATACACGGCTCAAACCTCATCCGCCCGCATATCAAACCTCCGCCCATCCGTTTTCTCCTTCCCTCACCCCCCCCACCGTCCCCCCCTCTCTCCCTCCTTACCTGCCTGCCAGTCTGCCTTCCTGCCAGCCTGTCTGCTTGTACCTTTGACTGACTGCCTGCCTGCCTGCCTGTCTGCCTGCCTGCCTGCCTCCATTCACCCCTCCCTCCAAAAATTCAAAAGTAAATTTTTATTGCTACGCTGCGCTGCGGGAATACTTGCATAATGCGAACTGGTCTGAGTGTAGATTTACGTTGCTTAATCTGAGGCATATGATAAATATGTGCAATTGTTTTGCAATACCAGTGAGAAAAGTTTATCCCGCAATTCTCAATTAGATATTTAAGAAAAAAGTGGGAACCAATGAATCAAGAGAACCAACAAACGACAGTTTCATTAGCACGAATGCAACTAAAAAGTTAAACTAAAAAGACTTCCGAAACAAAGTTCTTGCATTGTGGGATACTGCATTGTATGGTGCCGCCTGTGTGTAGATTTATGTTACACAAACTTAGGATTCGTCCTATGTATTGGTGCCAAAAAAGCGCCATGAGTGAATTATAACTTTGGCAATGAATCAGCGATGTCGAAGGCATTTTTTCTCTTTGTCTATCTATATGTATCTCTCTATCTTTCTATCCCTCTCATAAACCTCCCCCCTTTCTCCTCTCTCTCTCCCTCTCTCTCTCTCTCTCTCTCTCTCCCTCTCTCTCTCTCTCTCTCTCTTTCTCTCTCTATCTCGTCAAACCACATATATGTCAGCACATTCAATATCTTCTATATTCCTATTCAGCACGTAAAAAACTACAAAGCCACGACGCCTTTCAAACCAAAAAATAAATGAATGTTGCGACGCTGCAAAAAAAAAACTGATCCAGATGATATATGTAACCACATCGGAAGTTAAACAATAATACATGCTTTATTTAAAGCAATATGTATTAAAAAGAAGACGTTGTTCGGAGAATTACTCCGCGCCTCGCCATCTTCCGTTCAATATGCAGGAGGGAGGGAGGGAGTGAGTGAGTGAGGCAGGGAGGGAGAGACGGACGGACGGACGGACGGACGGACGGACGGACGGACGGACGGACGGACGGACGGATGGACGGTGAGACGGACGGATGGACGGACGAGGGCAATAGTCTTGACAACATTTTCGAGGTCTCAGCTGAAGTAACTCAATTCACGCGGAAAAAAAGAAGATGGCGGGTTTTCCGAACCGTCGTTAGTTGATGCACTTGATTCATTGGTTCACACTTTTTTCTCAAATATGTAATTGAGAATTGCGGGTTAAACTTTTTCTCACTGGGTATTGCAAAACAACTACACATATTTATCATATAAGTAAGTTTTTGTAACGTAAATCTACACTCAGACCAGTTCGCATTATTCACGAATTCTCGCAGCGCAGCGTCGCCACACAAATTTACTTTTGTATATTTTTTTCAAAGAGTGTCTTGACTTTGTAGTTGAGTTGATGGGAAGGAGGGAGGAAGGGGGACGGAGGGAGGGAGGGAGGGAAGGAGGGAGGGAGGGAGGGATGGAGGGAGGGAGGGAGGGAGGGAGGGAGGGAGGGAGGGAGGGACGGCGGACGGACGGAGAGACGGAGGGATGGACGGGCGAGCGCAATAGTCTTGACAGCATTTCCGATGTAATTGAGAATTGCGGGTTAAAATTTTTCTTACTGGGTATTGCAAAACAACTACACATATTTATCACATAAGTAAGTTTTTGCAACGTAAATCTACACTCAGACCAGTTCGCATTATGCAAGTATTCTCGCAGCGCAGCGTCGCCACACCAATTTACTTTTGTATATTTTTTCAAAACAGTGTCTTAACATTGTAGTTGCGTTAATAGGAAGGAGGGAGGAAGGGAGAAGGGGGGAGGGAGGGAGGGAGGGAGGGAGGGAGGGAGGGAGGGAGGGAGGGAGGGAGGGAGGGAGAATTACTCCGCGCCTCGCCATCTTCCGTTCAATATGCAGGTCTGTAGTTGTCTACTGCCACACCTAGTCGATCAAGGTAATTGGAATTCGTTCTGATTCCTTTTTTCCCTGGAATTTCCCTTCGATTGATGGTAAAATTAGAATCTAGCATCAACTTTTGTAATTTCCATATTTAGCTAGTTTTGGTATATTTTGTTAACTCAGCATAGTGGAGAGTATTAAACAGTACATACCTCGAAAACGAGACGGTCGTAGAATGGGGGACATTTCAAAGTTTCCAACGTATGGCTTAGCAAAATCCCGATTTATGGACGCCCAAAGGTAACAACACATTTTGAGGACCTCCTTGCTGGACGACTGTTTTGACTTTTTTTCGACATATCGACGACACACTCTCTGGTTTCATTGGCATTGGTGGGGTTTTCAGAACGCAGACCTAACGACTCAAATTTTGTTATTCAACCGAAAAATATCAACATGGATTTGTGTGGATTAAACATGTTGGGACATGCGCAATGCCAACTTTGACAATAAACCTCGCAACGTTTGAATTTTGCAGTTCACCAGCATCATCGAACTTAACAGTAGCATCAAGAATAGCACAGGTAACATTCCATAATGAGATACAACATACAGGGTGAATTCGGAAAGTCCTGGTTAGTTGCATTCGGGCTGATGTAGTTAGTCAAAGAAGAAGGGTTTATCGTTAAGCTCACAAACATGAAATACAGGTTAATTATATTTGTCTGTCTGCGGATGTGTGTGTGTGTGTGTGTGTGTGTGTGTGTGTGTGTGTGTTTGTGTGCGTGCGTGTGTGTTGTAGGTCTGGGTGCGTGAGGGGGAGGGAGTGAGGGAGGGGGGGAGGGAGAGAGGGAGGGAGGGAGGGAGGGAGGGAGGGAGAGACGGACGGACGGAAGGACGGACGGTGAGACGGACGGATGGACGGACGAGGGCAATAGTCTTGACAACATTTTCGAGGTCTCAGCTGAAGTAACTCAATTCACGCGGAAAAAAAGAAGATGGCGGGGCTTCCGAACCGTCGTTAGTTGATGCACTTGATTCATTGGTTCACACTTTTTTCTCAAATATGTAATTGAGAATTGCGGGTTAAACTTTTTCTCACTGGGTATTGCAAAACAACTACATATATTTATCATATAAGTAAGTTTTTGTAACGTAAATCTACACTCAGACCAGTTCGCATTATTCACGAATTCTCGCAGCGCAGCGTCGCCACACAAATTTACTTTTGTATATTTTTTCAAAGAGTGTCTTGACTTTGTAGTTGCGTTTGATGGGAAGGAGGGAGGAAGGAGGACGGAGGGAGGGAGGGAGGGAAGGAAGGAGGGAAGGAGGGAGGGATGGAGGGAGGGAGGGAGGGAGAGAGAGAGGGAGGGAGGGTGGGACGGAGGGAGGGATGGATGGATGAATGGAGGGAGGGAGGGAGGGAGGGAGGGAGGGAGGGAGGGACGGCGGACGGAGAGACGGAGAGACGGAGGGATGGACGGGCGAGCGCAATAGTCTTGACAGCATTTCCGATGTAATTTAGAATTGCGGGTTAAACTTTTTCTTACTGGGTATTGCAAAACAACTACACATATTTATCACATAAGTAAGTTTTTGCAACGTAAATCTACACTCAGACCAGTTCGCATTATTCAAGTATTCTCGCAGCGCAGCGTCGCCACACCAATTTACTTTTGTATATTTTTTCAAAGAGTGTCTTGACTTTGTAGTTGCGTTAATGGGAAGGAGGGAGGAAGGGGGACGGAGGGTGGGAGGGAGGAAGAGAGAGAGGGAGAGAGAATTAGTCCACGTCCTCGCCATCTTTCGTTCAATATGCAGGCCTCCAGTTGTCCACTGCCTCACGTAGTCGATCCAAGAAATTCGAATTCGTTCTGATTCCATCTTTCCCTCGAATTTCCCTTCGATTGATGGTAAAATTAGACTTTAGCATCATCTTTTGTAATGTCCATGTTTAGTTAGTTTTGATATATTTTGCTAACTCGGCATAGTGTAGAGTAACAAGCAGTACATACCACGAATACGACACGGTCGTAGAATGGGGAACATTTAAAAGTTTAAAACTCAGCAACATCCCGAGTTATGGACATCCAAAGATAACAATACATTTTGACGACTTCCTTGCTGGACGACTGTTTTGACTTATTTTACATATCGACGGAACACTCTCTGGTCTCATTGGCGTTATGTAACCTGTACACCAAATGGATGTGATGAATATGGCGGTCTTGTCTTGCAATGTTTAGCCTAGGTCGTTCAATTCGCGGCCCATCACATGCGACTCCAGTGGTTGCTGTATTAACGATAACACTAGTAACAATTGTTTTGGGGTTTCAGACTCATGTGGGATTGCTGTTGTGAAATCAAGCAACCCCCTTGATATGTAAGCGAATCCCGAATTATAACAAACTTGTTGGCAGTTCTGAATTCAGTTCTGTCAATAGTTAAGTTTTAGACGAAATTTATATTTGTGTGCTTTAGGTTAAACTTCCGGTTAGCGATCAAAAGAGTCGGTATCCAATCATAATTTTCAACAGATTTTTTTTTCTTCAATTAAACATGTTGAGACATGTGCAGTGCTACCATTGATCCAGGAAATTCGAATTCGTTCTGATTCCATCTTTCCCTCGAATTTCCCTTCGATTGATGGTAAAATTAGACTTTAGCATCATCTTTTGTAATGTCCATGTTTAGAATTTCCAAAGCATGGCTTAGCAAAATCCCGATTTATGGACGTCCAAAGGTAACAACACATTTTGAGGACCTCCTTGCTGGACGACTGTTTTGACTTTATTTCGACATATCGACGACACATTCTCTGGTTTCATTGGCATTGGTGGGGTTTTCAGAACGCAGACCTAACGTCTCAAACTTTGTAATTCAACCAAAAAATATCAACATGGATTTGTGTAGATTAAACATGTTGAAACATGCGCAAAGCAACTTTGACAATAAACCTCGCAACGTTTGAATTTTCAGTTCACCAGCATCATCGAGCTTAACATTAGCATCAAGAAGAGCACAGGTAACATTCCCTAATGGGATACAAAATAAACAGTTGAATTCGGAAAGTCCTGTTTAGTTGCATTCGGGCTGATGTAGTTATTCAAAGAAGACGGGTTTATCGTTAAGTGTATCGTTAAGCTCACAAACATAAAATAGGGTTAATTATATTGTATGTCTGCGGATGTGTGTGTGTGTGTGTGTGTGTGTGTGTGTGTGTGTGTGTGTGTGTGTGTGTTGTATGTCTGCGTGCGTGAGTGGGAGGGAGTTATGGAGGGAGGGAAGGCGTGAGGGAGGGAGGGAGGGAGTGAGGGAGGGAGGGATGGAGGGAGACACGGACGGACGGACAGACGGACGGGGAGAAGGACGGATGGACGGACGAGGACAATAGTATTGACAACATGTTCGAGGTCCCAGCTGAAGTAATTCAATTCACGAGGAAAAAAAAGAAGATGGCGGTGCTTCCGAACCGTCTTTAGTTGGTGCACTTGATTCATTGGTTCACACTTTTTTCTCAGATATCTGCTTGTGAATTGCGGATATCACTGGGTATTGCAAAACAATTGAAAATATTTATCATATGCATCAGTTTTTGCAACGTAAATCTACACTCAGATCATTTCGCATTATTTTTCAGAAAAAAAGTAGGAACCAATTAATCAAGTGCACCTGCTAACGACAGTTCGTAAGCACCGCCATTTTCTTCTGTTCCTTCGTGAATAGATATACTTCAGCTGGGACCTCGAAAATGCTGTCAAGACTATAGCCCTCATCCGCCCGCATGTCCGCCCGTCCGTTTCCCCCTACTTAACTGGACTATATATATATATATATATATACATATATATATACATATATATACATATATATATATATATATATATATACATATATATACATATATATATATATACATATATATATATATATATATATATATATATATATATATACATATATATATATACTCCCGCTGAACATTTTGAACACCTGCTAGTGTTTGAGTAGCAGGTGTTCACATACCTTATATACTTCACAAGATCATCTTATGTGATATTGACGACCTGTTGTTGACCACCTAGTAAACAGACATGCGTCAACAACGATACAGCGCGTGTTCATATTTTGTCTAACAGGATTACATCGGTTCGAAAATGCGCACAAGCGTTCTCGTGTTGTTCTTGGGTCTGGCGTTGATGGTGTCCTTGTCTAACGGATACATTCAGGCAAGTGTATCTCACTAAGCAGATTCTGAAAACCAGATGGTAACCTCTGACTTTTGCATTAACCGGTTATACTCGTTTACAAAATGCTGAATGACAGGTTCTTATTGCATAGAATAACTTGACTACGCATATTAATTAATTTTGGATGAGGCACCATAACATAACATAACATAACATAACATAACATAACAGGTTTGTTCCTGTTTATTAGCGTTATTGGGCTCTAGAAGTAACATTTATATTACCGATTACATCAATATGACATGAAAATAAGGGATATTGAAATCACACAAGCGAACTGCTGTAACTAAGCAGCGTGAGCTGCAATTCAAAAGGTGTTTCCATCATTCTTAAAATGTCATGGATATGTGCTATCTTCTAAACATGCATTGGACCTTTGGTTACAGGAGAGTAAGGACGACCCCTCCATTGCGTTGACTGAAGCCAGAGCTGACGCGATTCGTAAGTGTTTCTAGTGGCAATGATATATTCAAAGAACATCGTGTGTTTATATAAGGAACAACTTGTGGTTATACAATGAACCATGTGTGGTTATTTAATGAAACATAATGTGGTTATATAAGATATGACATGCTTTTATTCCTGAGCTCCTTGCTGCAGCGTATATCCATAACCATGTATTTGTATAAAACTTATCATGTTTTTTTTTTTTGGAACAGTCATCCATGTAATAAAACGTGTCCGCCAATACACATGTAACTGCACATGTTAATTTACGCACGTAAACATGTTTACGTATTCAAATATGTGAAGACGACACATGTAAAACGATCAGAGTGACACATTTCCCATTTTGAGGTAGAGCAATTTAACAAAATATGTGTGATTAGACTCTGGCCGTCTTACTCATTTTCAGTCCACAGTCACACACACACACACACATATATATATATATGTATATATATATATATATATATATATATATATATATATATATATATATATATATATATATATATATATATATATGTGTTTATATATATATATATATATATATATATATATATATATATATATATATATATATGTATAAAGTGCATTGCTATTTAATGACACAACGTAACTAAATCGTTACAATGTACATACTGTATGTGTTACATCATATACAAGTATACGTGGCGTGGGAATATATACTTGGGCTTTCACTCTGATCGTTCTCGCTTTGACCGCCAGAACCATAGTCGTTTTAATGTAGTAACCCTGTTGGCTATTCCACCAGACATTTTCACAGAACCTGCTTTACCAGTATGGCTATCTGGTGGCAGCACTAAGTAATTTTTTTGGTAAAGTGGACTATGATCGTTTTACCTTTGCGAACTTCATGTGCTGATATTCCTGTATATCAATCCACTTTAACAATGAATACTTTCAACAGGTGAGTTCGTTCGCCGCAAGAGAACACTGAACCACGCCGCACCCTCTGTGTTGTATAGGTACTGGGGTGTGTAATAGTGGCACACAAGAACTCCAGGTAATGTGAACTACTGTCACGTCTCTTCCAGATTGATATTAGAACAATTAAAAAAATTAAGCTAAAGGGAAGATGGGCATGATCCAATGACTTCCCCGTAAACATGTCACTGAGACAGAGTAATTAAATGTTAAATTTCTACAAATGTAGTTTCTACGGTTATATTACTAGTTTTTAAGTCGCAATGATTAAAGGTAGAAATCAAGCTAACTGCGCATCGGTCTGCGCATCGTAGTCGTAACACGAATTCAACACAAAAAAGTTATACTGTCCATCGAAACTACGTCATTTATTCCAAACATAAGCACAAATGAGACGTTTTTGTAAAATAGCATTAATAAGAACCGAAGGCAGTATAAATTGAACATATTACCAGTGGAGTCCCCCCGGCGGACAACCTGTGTTGTAAATTCGTTACAGAAAAGTTTGTTCGGTACTCATGTGAATTTAAGATAAGAAGGCCTGTTTTTTGTCAAGCACTTAATTGTTTTTTTCTATTTACATAGATATATATATAATGAATTACCATTTCGGCCAACTTTACTGAAATGACGTTACTCCTTGTGTATATAAGTTGTCTATTGATAACAGTTTTGTTAATTTTGCTGCTGTCGTAGCTGTTACTATGTCAGATATTTCAACATTTTTCACGGGAATCCCCCAATTTTTTTTTATTCAGATAAGTAACGAACATTTTGGCCGAGTTTTACTGATGTGGTTCGAACACTAATGGGATGTTTTCTTTCCAGATGTAGCCACAAGGGGAGGTAGTGTGGCACAAGCGGTCTACGAGGAAACTATGTACAGCGGTCTTGTTCGTTTGTTCATTCGCTAGATGGCGAGTCAGTCGTTGAAACAAATCACCGAAGGCGCCAGTATCAACATACTACAGCTGACTACACTAGCATCCCCCAAATTTTGTCACTGCTTTATTAAAATGCAGTGTTATATATCGGACGAATTAAGAACTTTCACACTAAGCCTTCGGACCTGTCAGCGTGTTGGCGCTACCTTTAACAACAATTGTTAAGGCAACTGTAACAGTCTCTAATATGTTCATCTACTTTGTTGAAATGTGTTGTAAAAGAAATTGTTTTAAACACTCGACTGAAGACTGCTACTCCACTCGTTCTGTCATATATTGTATTGTTTTAAGTTGATTTTTTAAAAGTTACATCGCCTGCTCATATACGGTGCACGGATGTAGTGTTCTTCTTTCGGATAGCGATCATATGGGAACATCGTGCAAAACGAACCCCTTTAGTGAAATAAAATCATCATAAGCACCCTCTATTTCACATATGGTTTGACGAACAACTTTCAGGAGTTTCGCACGAAATGGGTAAAACAGTGTTCCGGTTTATACACACATAGTAGACATACACAACTTCAATAACTATTGTCATTTGTGGAGACTCCACATCCAGGGTTTGCCTCTAATGAAAATATGTTCCTGGTCAACAGGACCAGCAAGTTCAAAAGTTGCTGGTCCTGCTGAAAAATTACTGGTCCTGGAAATGTTGGGTTGAGGGTGAATTTTATTTAAGTTTGTGTAATATTTTTTAATAAAATTATTCATTTCGATTAATTTGTATTATATTTCATGAAATTGTACGTTTTGATTAATATATAATTTTTTGAGGAAATGGACAATACAAAGGCATTGTTAATTTATTTTCCTCTCAATATCACATCTGTCAGTCAGATTTAGTCAACATGCAAACTCAGTCTCTTAATATCAGCACCGATAAAACAATTTAGAAGGTCTACAATTTTATCAAGATCAGATATAGTTGATCAGTCAGAATCAGAATAAAAAAACTTCATTTCAACATCACCATCACAATGAACAGTCGCTGGATCAGTCATAGGTATTTCAGCTGAAGGGTTGGGTGGAAGCTCTTCCTCTTGAGCTTGAGCATCAACATTGGGCATGTTGTAAGCTGGTTCTGTCATACAATCGGCCAACTTCACGCTTCTATTATCTGGTTTCACTGTGTTAGTTAAACAATGCAGTTACTTTATCTGCATTGAACATTTTGAGTAATAAAAGTATTGACATCAGAAATTATGCAAGCTTAATTCACCTAAAAGATGTGTATTCTTTACAAACAATTATGAATAACATACATAGTTCTTGTGGTTGTATATTAAGCCATGCAAAATGAGTGCCATGAGTATGCTTAATAAATGACTTGGTTTATATTGCTGAATTTCTTTGTGATTCGTTGAATTTCTTTGTGTTTGCAAACCTTTGATGACATCGTCAAACACTGCCGAACATTCACCTTCAGCGTTCGGTATGTCCGAAAGACGAACACTACATCTGTGCACCGCGTAAGAGCAGGTGGTGTAACTTTAAAACTTTTTTTGATAACAATACAATGCATGACAGAAAGAGTGGGGTAGCAGTCTTCAGTCGAGTGTTTAATATAATATCTTTTATAACACATTTCAACAAAGTAGATGAACATATTACAGGCAGTTACAATTGCCTAAACAATTGTTGTTAAAGGTAGAGCCAACACGTTGGCAGGTCCGATAGCTCAGTGTGAAAGTTCTTGATTCGTCCGATATATAACACTGCATTTTAGTAATACTAGTGTATGGACGTCAGCTGTAGTTTGTAGACACTAGTGCCTCGATGATCTGCTGCAAAGACTGACGCGCCATCTAGCGAATGAACAAACGAACAAGACCGCTATACATAGTTTTCTCCCATGTAGCTCAAAGATGTGACAGCGGGTATCCCAGAATAACGAGTCGTAGACCGCTTTTGCCGCACTAGCTTCTCTTATGGCATCTAGAAAGAAAACATTCCATTAGTGTTCGGACCACACCAGTAAAACTTGGCCAAAATGTTCGTTATTTATTTGAAATATAAGACATCGACGGGGTGGCTTGTTTTCTCCACAGCAAAGCCACATGTGTCTTTTCACGATCTCACTTTAATTGCGCCTTAGATGTATAGGGGCCTACTCTGAATACATAGAAATACATAGAAATGTATGCGCTCACAGAGTGTGCCCTCGATATATCGGGAAAAAACGTCAAAACAATTGTCCAGCAAGGGGTCCGTCAAAATGTGTTGTGACCTTTGGACGTCCATAACTCGGGATTTCGCCATGTGTTGGAAACTTTGAAATGTCCCCCATTCTAGGACCGTCTCATAATCTAATACAGCAGCCACTGGAGTCGCATGTGATCGGCCGCGAACTGGACGAACTAGAATGAACATTGAAAGACAAGACCGCCATATTCAACACATCCATGTGATGGATAGGTTCCATAACGCCAATGAGACCAGAGAGTGTGCCGTCGATATGTCGAAAAAAGTCAAAACAATCGTCCAGCAAGGAGGTTGTCAAAATGTGTTTTTACCTTTGGACGTTCATAACTCGGGATTTTGCTAAGCCATGCGTTGGAAACTTTGAAATGTCCCCCATTCAACGACCGTCTCATATTCGTGGTAAGTACTGCTTATTACTCTCCACTTTGCCGAGTTAGCAAAATATATCAAAACTAACTAAATATGGACACTACATAAGATGATGCTACAGTCTAGTCTTACCATCAATCGATG